>CAMZMU010000099.1:14584308-15091318 GCA_947311845.1 Poa pratensis | reverse complement strand
AGACGGTCACCAAAATAAACAACTCCGTATTCATCTTCCGAAAACATTTGGCCTTGCCTCTAGCAATGTTCTTCTTGATATTCAGGATACCCTCATCCAGCTTCTGAGCATCCTTAATCTGGTCTATAAGAGTAGCTTTATCTCCAGATTAGCAAGGTAGCCAGAAGGAACAATTCCAAGTTCATCAAGAGAAACTCTTCATGAGAGGTTGGTTGAGCCTTTCTCAATCATCAGATTGTTGCAATAGGACTTCCGACTTAGCGCGTCAGCCACGACGTTTGCTTTGCCGGGTTGATAGTTCAGACTCACATATAGTCCGTGATTAACTCCAACCAACGCCTTTGCCTGAGATTTAAATCCGGCTGGGTGAAGAGGTACTTCAGACTCTTGTGATCCGAGAAGATCTCGCAACGGTTACCAAACAGGTATGGTCTCCATTGCTTCAAAGCATAGACCACAGCGGCAAGTTCTAGATCATGAGTTGGGTAGTTGTGCTCATGCGGCTTCAATTGGCGAGAAGCATGCCACCACATGGCCATCTTGCATCAATACACAACCCAAGCCTTGTAGAGAGGCGTCACAGAAGACGACGAAATCCTTGCTGTGTCCGGCAGGACAAGCACAGGAGCGGACGTGAGTTTGGCTTTCAGTGTTTTGAAGCTCTCTTCAGCTTCGGCCGTCCATACGAACTTTTTATCCTTCTTGAGAAGGTCAGTCAGGGCCTTGGCTATCTTGGAGAAACCTTCGATGAATCGGCGGTATATAACCCGCCAATCCGAGAAAGCTACGAATGTCCTTGACTGACATTGGAGTTTTCCAATCCAAATGGACTGAATCTTGTCGGGAATGACAGCCACACCATTAGCGGATATCACATGACCAAGGAAGACAAGATTATCCAACCAAAACTCACACTTGGAGAACTTGGCATAGACGGTGTTCTCGAAGTCGTGTCAGAACCAAACGAAGATGTTCTCATGCTCTTCATTGGTTTTGGAATAAACAGGATGTCATCAATGTAAATGACGACAAACTTGTCAAGATAATCCATGAAGATGGAGTTCATGAGCCTCATGAAAGTAGCGGGGCATTGTGAGACCAAAGGACATGACGGTATACTCATATGAGCCAAACGAGTAACAAATGCCGTCTTTGGAATATCCTCCTTTCTGATTTTTATCTGATGGTAGCCTGACCTCAGATCCATCTTGGAGAATACCGTTGCACCAGCTAACTGATCCAACAGATCATTGATGCGAGGAATAGGATACTTGTTCTTGATTGTCACCGCATTCAACGGTCGATAGTCAGAGACTAGACGAGGCACGGTAGAATCCCTCTTCTTGACAAAGAGTACCGGACAACCCCAAGGTGAACTGCTAGGCTGGATGAACTCCTTGCTAACAGCTGATCAATTTGCTCTTTCAACAGAGCCAACTCTTCCACCGGCATACGGTAGGGCTTCTTGGAAATTGGAGCAGTACCGGAAGTAGATCTATGACAAACTCCACACTTCGGTCAGGAGGCATGCCAGGCAATTCTTCCGGGAACACATCCGGGAAGTCACACACCACGTGTATGTCCTGGATTTCAGGAGGGGTTTCGCCTTCCATAAAGCAAAGGAGGATCTCAGGTGAGTTGGGTATGGCTGAAGATGGAGGTCTTGACAGTGCAGACCAATACTTCACACTTTCCCAGAGGAATTGGTCACGGTGACGGTCTTGGCAGCACAGTCGAGATTAGCCCGGTATTTAGCTAGCCAGTTCATGCCCAATATGACATCAATGCCATTTGACCTCAGAGCTACCAAAGCGAAAGGAAAAGAGTAGTAACCGATAGTAATCTGAACCTCAGGAGTAACCCCATCGGTTTGCCATTTGGAGCCAGGGTGGAGATCTCCAAGGGACGGCTCATTTTCTCGAACGGTATTTTGTGGTCTTTTGCAAAGCTATGGATATGAATGAATGCGATGCTCCAGAATCAAACAAAACTGTAGCACGATTGTTGTTGATTCGAAGCTCACCCATAAGAACGCCGGGGTCATCTTCAGCTTCTTCAACAGAGACGTGGTTCAGGCGACCACGCACAATAGGTCCAGCCTTACCAGCTGGAGTGGCAGGGGCTCGTGCAGGAGTTATCGCGAGAGGTGCCTTCTGGGGGCACTCCCTGGAGTAGTGGCCAGCCTGGCCACAGGTGTAGCAAGTGACTCCAGGTGGAGCAGGTAGCATAGGACGGTACCCACTCCCGCCTACCCCAAGTGTCGAAGTAGTGGGGCGCGGAGGGGTGGCCTGTATCCTGCTGCTCTTGGCATGAATGGAGCACGAGGTACGGCGCTGTAGGGGACAAACACCCTGCGCTTCTTGCTCTCAGAACCCGAGGAACTCTGGTGGTCCCCTGTGCGGGCCTCTTGGAAGCTCAAGTTCCTTTCTTCCTTGCTCAAGAGTAAAAGCCTGGTTGAACAGCTCCTGATAGGTCTGGAACCTGAAGGGCAGCAACTCATAGCGGAGCTGCGGAAGACCCTTGCGGAACAGCTCTTGCTTGTCAGCATCATTGGTCACGTCCCTTGGGGCGTAACGAGAGAGATGGTTGAACTCACGACCATAAGTGCGGAGGTCCATCCGTCCCTGTTGCAAATCCAGGAACTCCCTCCTCTTCAAATCCATGATCGGCTGGGGAATGTACTCCGCACGGAAGGCAGTGCGAAAATCCGCCCAGTGAAGACATGGTTGGCTGGAAACAAGCCACATGGCTTTCCCACCAACAGCCAGCAGCACCAACCAAGAGATAGGTGGCAAAGTTGACTTGCTCAGCCACTGGGACATGCAGCGCGGAGAACTTGCGCTCCAAAGCACGAAGCCAATCATCAGCTTCCAGTGGCTCCTTAGCATCAGCAAAGGTGGGTGGCTGTGAGCGCAGGAACTCAGTGAGAGTGTTGCACTCGTTCCTCCGTGCATTCTGCTGCACCAACTGCTCAAGCAAGCGCTCATTGCGCCCACGGTTCTCCTCAATGGCCATCAAGACCTCAGCCATCGAGGGTGGTGGCGGCAGATCATCCTCTCATCATCGTGGTTACCGCGACCACCGCGGCCTCCACGACCTCCTCGAGCCATTCTGGAGATTTGACAATGACACGGTTAGTATCTTTCTCCGAATGGTCGAACAATAGCATTAGCGTCTACACAAGTACACAGACTAGGGACGATAATACATTTGTAACAATTAACAAGGAATCAACAAGATAGAACTTGGGTCAAAGATCAGCATCATGTGCTACTAGTGAGAGTTAAGAAATCACAACTTAACACACTCTAGTTGGCACAATCCGGGACCTTATGTTCAAGTCCGTGGGTTAAAACCCAAAGAAAGGATCAAAGATTAAACTCGGTAGAAACATCTGAGTTGATTTGGGATTGACAACGCAGCGGGAGCAACGTGACACATAACACTAAAGGTCGAACCCAACCCGTTTCTAATCATTTTGAAGTAACAGACGAGGAGTAAAACCTTTAAACTCAAATCGAGATAAGATTGCTCCGAGATTAGAGGGTAACCAGATAAGGAGTAAAAAGAATCCTAAGATGGTTTTCACAACTCATTTTTAGGTTAAAAATATTTTCACAAACACTAGACTCAACATCGACCAGTAGAAGGGTTTCCTACAGGCAGTACTGCTCTGATACCAACTTGTGGCGCCCCGACCCGACTGTTATACAGTGATACTGTGTCCCGGTTATCCGATACCACCAGACACACTATCAAAGCATAATAGAGAGATCAAGACTTGTGGAACAACTGGCACATCACAGACTCTACGACACAAATCATATAGTTCAACTCTTATAATAGAGAAAGATAGCAAATGACAACCAGAGGTCACAGACCCAACATTACAACGAGCGGAAGCAACTTAAGTTGTTCTAAACAACAAGAACCAAATATGGCCTAAGAGGCCTACAGATAAACATCCAGCGCCAGCTGTTCCGGGATGTCCCAAGCTGCCACCTGGGAACCCCAGACTACTCGTCGACGTCCACAAAGAACCCACCTTCGAGGTCGGTGAAGTCCTCCTCTGAAACAAAACAAACGACGTTGAGTTCGACGAACTCGCAAGATTATAATAGAGCTCTAGCTCGATGAGGCTTTCAAAGTTATAAGGCTGTTTTGCATAAAGCTGATTTTATTTATGAAAACATAACTCAATGGCATCGACTAATCAGAATATTTTCAAAAGAGGTAAGGAGTAACTCTTTCTTTCATCACCTTACTCATCATCAACCATCATCCACCATTGTACCTGTTCATCAAAGGCACCTCCCCGAATCACCCTCGAGGAAGCTCACCTTGCATTCTTGAGTGGTACCTCTAGTACCCAGTTTTTAATCATTCCGTTAAAGTTATTCTATGGTCTTATCATCCTTTCCCAAGTTGTCCGTAACCGTGGACACGGCTTTTCGAAAAGATTTAACCCTGCAGGGGTGCACTGTGTTTACCTTCGGTACCGCCCGGCTCATTACCTACACGTAGCTCTCTTCCGGGGAAAGCCGGCTGAGTGGGAACGGTTACAACCTTTACCTCGCTTGAGACTAACCCAGGATCATCAGTGGCGGTAGGACAAGAGGTACCTCCAGCACCCTGTCCCGCGGCCACTTATTTTCCTGACACCACCATCCTCATCTCAGTCTTGGCCACCATCCTCAACGCACGCGCAAATGGAAAGCCAAACTAGAGGACCCTCGGCTAGTCCGCCACAAGTTAGTCGGTCGACGAGGGCTCCATATACCCCACCGAAAGGAAGCGCGCTCATTCTTGGTTCAAGAGGTAAAGAACTCGCACCTAGGCGGCGAGAGTGAGACAAAGCACCACCATACCAAAGTGGCCTCTCATCCCCACCTTTAAGCATCTTATTACCTATCACCACAAATTCTCCACCATCATCTGAACACTTCAACAACCTGTTTCCGACATGAAGTATCCATCGGACGGCTAAGCATTTAACTAAGCATGGCTAAGCATCAACATTGCATAGTTAAGTATTTCAGGCCAACAATACAATCCTATGGATGATAGGAGGGGAAACAGGTAATTGGCATCGGAATCTTAATGCAACTATAGGATACTCTAATCCAAGCAAATTGACATTTGGAACCGCATGCAATATTATAGTGGAGAAAATATTTGCGGAAAATAGGATAAGATATGCTCAGAGGGGGATTACGCTTGCCTTGTTGAGCGGAGTAGTCAAACTGCTCGTCGGAGTAATGATGCTCAACTCCGGACTCGTGATCTACCGGAGAGCAAACAACACCGGAAAGCAGAAACAACAATCAACACATGGCAATGGTGCAATGCATACAAAAATGATGATATGACATTTTAATGCACCGACTTATTATTAGCTATCCGACAAATTAAATGGGGCGAGAAACAATACTCGACGAGAGAGGAGTACACCCCATATTTATCTTAATGATTCTCCTAGCGTCCGGAAGTACATTGCGGGTACGGTGATCAAATATGCATGACAGTTATTCTACGGGTATCTCGAACACATTTTAATGAAGTCCCGAGGAAATACAAGTTATTACCTTTTATTTCCTCTTTTAATTATGCTTGGTTATTAGTTAAATCAAACAACATTGGAATTATTTGACCAAATAAAAGTTATTGCATTTTACTCTCCCTCTTTTTAATTCATGTCCTTTACAATCTATGTTTAAGCAACAATGGAATTCTTAGCCAAATTAGAAGGGAAAAGACGAAACAGAATCAGTTTTGGTTGCTGGACAAAAATCGGAATATCCGAAATTTTCTCCCTCGGAAAATCCGACTGAGAGAGCAGAGCCAAAATTCGGCTAAGGACCTCGAGCGACCTCGTACTGGCGTTCCCCGGAAAATCCGAACTTCTTGGTATCGGATTATCCGATCACCACCGAAACCTGGGATTCTACTAAGTACCAAGAACGAACTCGCACTGGATTGAATCGGAATATCCGAGTTCTTCGGTTCCGGATTATCCGAACGCAAGAGGAAGCACGGCGACGCATGGCGGCGTGGGGTGCTCCGACGACACAGGGCGAGAGAGGGAGAGTGGAGGCACTGGGGAGGTTCACACACTCACCCTGGACACGGCCGAGAAGACGGCGAGGTCGGAGGAGGCGTGCCTGCGACGAATTCGTCCGCGGCGGCTCGTGAACGGCGGCGACGAAGTGGTGGACGGCCACGTCGATTCACGGCCTCCCTCGCCGATTCCTTCGGCGGAGAAGAGGAGGGCGACATGGCCAAGCTTCCGGCGGTCTCCGTTTCGCTCGAGGCGAGCTCAAACCGCGGCGGCGACGACGACCATGGCGGCTCGGGTGCGCGCTCGTGGGGAGAGAAGAGGGGAATGAGGGAGCAGGTGAGAGGGGAGCGAGGGGGAGCAGGTGAGGTCGTGGGGGTCGTGGGGGTGTCTCCCTTGCAGAGGAGAGGCAGAGGGGGGGGGCTGGCGCGGTCGAGCACGCGGCGACGGCAGCGGCATGGCGCCAGGCGCGCTGTGGCGACAGTGTCAGAGGAGAGAGACGATATTTTCCCGAAAACCCCCTGGAGAAAACTGGTTCCTCACGGATAGGTCCTTTTTAGCTTTTATTTCTAAAACCTTTTAAAACCAGCACCTTCAGTGATTTTCTAGAGGCACTTAACAATTTTCAAAAATTATGAAATAATTTGGGTGGCCTTTTCATATCATGTGGGAGCTCCACAAAAATTGGCGCCTCCGAATAAAATGTTTTGAACCACTTTTGTTTAGAGAGGTTGGATAGGGCATTTTGCTAAATTCAAAAGTGTTGCTCCTTTAACAATTTGGAGCAAGTGCAAAATATTGTTTTGGAGCTCTTGGAACTTCCTTGACAAATAGGAGATGTCAAAGTAATTTTAGTTTGCAAGATTGAGTGCCTTCGTTGTCTTGAAAATGGTTGAATCAAAATTAGCACTTTGTTTGAAGTGGTGCCAAACCACAACAATTCCCTAGCAACACCCACAATTCCCTAGCAACATCAACAATTCCCTAGCACAATTCCCTAGCAACAACGACATGATGCATGATGCCATGATGCAGTGAACACAAAAGTGGAAAAATTACACAGGTTTTTCAGGTTCTTAACTTCGGGCTGTTACACACACTTCCTATGCAAAGGAGCCTTGTAGGAAAACAAGTTAATGAAGAACAAAGTGACTAGCATAGGAAGGCAAAACAAGTGTAACTTCAAAATTTTCAACATAAAGAGAGGAGACTTAATATTATTGTGATATATGAAATCGTGTCTCCCTCTCTCATAAGGACCAGTAGGTCTTAAAGTACCCAGCAAATAAAAGCAAATCAAGAGAAAGCTCAAAATATTCATCATGAAGAGAAGAAAATTAGTAACATGAAGATTTATATACCCATATTTTCCTCTCTCAAAATAATTTTCAGTGGCATCATGAATAAACTCAACAATATAGCTATCAAATAAATCATTCTTATCATGATCCACATGAGCATAAACAGTTTCATTAGTAATAGTGGGAGTTAAAGTATCACATCCATCATTGCAACCATCATATATAGGAGGCATATCATAATCAACATAAACTATATCCTCAATAGTAGGTGGACTGAAAATATCACAATCATTATAATCATCAGTAGCAAAAGAATTTTCAAAAATTTCACTAGGAGGAGAGGTCTCAAATATATAATCATTTGTAGCAAAAGGATTTTCAAAAGCCTCAACCTCCCCAAGCTTAGAGCTTTGCATAGCATTAGCAATAATGGTGTTCATAGAATTCATAGATATAACATTGCTACCATCACGCAAATAATTTTTCATAGGTTTTTTAATTTTCTCTTCAAAAGCATCATGTCCTAACTCATGATAAATTTCATAGAGCTCTCTAGTTTTTTTTGTTGTTTTCCATTAAGCCTAACTAGTGAAATAAAAACAAGAAACAAAAAGATATAATTGCAGAATCTAAAGGAAATACCTTCGAGCACTCACACGTCAGCAACAGTGGTAGAAAATAGCTAAGTAGCTGGAGGATGTCAGTACCTTTTACCTTACCTCCCCGGCAACGGCGCCAGAAAATAGCTTGATGTCTACGCACGCTTCTATTCTTGTAGACAGTGTTGGGCCTCCAAGTGCAGAGGTTTGTAGAACAGCAACAAGTTTCCCTTAAGTGAATAACCCAAGGTTTATCGAACTCAGGAAGATAGAGGTCAAAGATATCCCTCTCAAGCAACCCTGCAATTAAGATACAAGAAGTCTCTTGTGTCCCCAACACACCCACTACACTTGTCAGGTGTATAGGTACACTAGTTCGGCGAAGAGATATTAAAATGCAAGTGATATGGATGATTATAAGTGGTAATTGCAATCTGAAATAAAAATGGCAGCAAGCAAACATGAGACAATGAGAGTATACGGTGTTTCAATGCTTGGAAATAAGGCCTAGGGATCATACTTTCACTAGTGGACACTCTCAACAATAATAATATAATTGAATACATAGATATTTCCTCTTCACTATGCTATTCTGAGTTATTCTCTCGCTGGATAACGAACACCAATTCACTGCGTATGGCTATAAAAGCACACCTTAAAGTCGCATTCCACATCTAGGGAACCCCACACTGTCAACTTGAGCGCCCTAAATAGTACTAGACAAACACCACAATTTCATAGAGACATCCAACACAAATAATAACGCATGATAAGTATTCCTGTAATCTTTAGCCTAAGAGCCACACACGGTGCGCACACTGTCAACTTCGCACCATGGGACAAAGGTGACTCCGGAGTTTACATTAATAAAACCACTTTGAGTAGCATAATCATAAGATAATGAAGAGTAACATCTATGGATTGAACTAGATTACAAAGCTTATGATCACATAAAGATCACACCATGGGAGAGAGATAAACCACATAGCTACCGGCATGAGCGCTCAGCCCCGATGGAGACTACTCACACATGGTCATGATTATGAGGAGCTTGATGGAGTGGTTGATGAAGAGCTGCAGCCCGGAGAGGAGGCGGCGGCTGCAGCAGCCACGGCGCGGCAGCCCGCGGCGGCAAGGAACGGCGGCGGCCCTTGGGGCAGCGGCCCTTGGCCCCTCTTCTTCCTTGGAGATGGTGGTGGTATGGAGGAGGTTCTCCACCCCCAGACGGCTGCCTGGGAGGAGGAAAATTCGTGGTATGGGGCTCCTCCCACGAGTTAGATTTTCTCTGCTTATAAAGTCTCACGGATTTCCGTCATCCCCTCTTGGGCTCCACCAAAACGGGCATATCTGGAGCATACGGACTCGGATTGGGCGGAATTTTAATTCTAGATCCATCAGCAGAAAATTTCCCACAACTTTGTAGAATATTTGATTTCCATTTGACGTCGTATTCAGGCCCAAATGTGACAATCTTCAAAAATAATTTTCAGACAGATTTCTGGAAAGTCACAATTCGACTCCAACAAGGTTTCCTTTGCCTTATTTGATAATTCCTACACATTAAAGTGTAAAACAAGAACATTGTGCACTTTGGCAACTATTAGTAGGTTAGTCCAATAAATGTCATAATATGATAAAAAGTGCATATAAACATGTAGCAATTGATATAAAACATGCATGGAACATAAAAAATTATAGATACGTTTGAGGCGTATCACTACTCTTGGCACAAAAATGTGAAAAAGTAAAGATACAAAGGAGTTGCTACAGAAGTAAACAATCTCCTTGACTCAATAAAAGAAAAATTGCAGAAATAAAAATAATGGGTTGCCTCCCATAAGCGCTTTTCTTTAACGCCTTTTAGCTAGGCACAAAGCATGCATCAATTATTACCAAGTGTAGAGAGGTCTAATTCATCAAAAGCTTCATCAAGAACATGGCTTGTCACAATAGGATTTTTTGGTTTGTGTAATTCTTAGGAAGAAAATTTAAATAGACCACTATGTGATTCACCCTCAATCTCACTAAACACTTTATCAATTTTAAACTCATTTGTGGGTTTTGGTTTAGAAACTTTTGGCACATACATAAATTTTTGCTCTTTACCCACAAAAGACTTTTGCCTTTTAGTTTTAATAGAAGTAAAAGTAGAACTTATTGTATCCATAGCCTCCTCCAATTCACCAATCCTAAGATTTTGATTATCATGGATAGTACTAGCTTCTAAAACAGCAATTCTTTTATTAATGGTTGCCAGTGATTCATCAATTTTGCTAACACTACCAAGGAAATTTGGCAAATTCTTCTCTATAGACTCCAACTTCTTTATAACATCTCCCAAGGTAATCTCATTTTTAATGTTACTAGCGGGTGGTTCCTACTAAACTCTCAATAATATAACTAGCTTCCAACGCAGGAGTACCAAGAAAGTTACCTCCTGTCAAAGTATCCAGGACATACCTATACCAACTAGTAATGCCAACATAAAAATTTCTAAGTAGGATCATGGTGGAATATTTTTTTTGTGCACCTACGATGAGCATCGTTGATTCTATACCAAGCATCTTTCAAACTTTCTCCACCTTGTTGCTTAAAGGATCGAACCTCAACTTCAGGAACCGAAACATAATGAGCAGAGCCAGACATGATAACTAACAGGAAACAAAACTGAAAATAAACTAAATGCAAGTGACTATTCTTTTTTTGTGTTTTTGATAATTAAAAGCAAACAAGATAAAATAAAATAAACTAAGCAAGACAAAAACAAAGTAAAGAGATTGGAAGCGTGAGACTCCCCTTACAGAAGTCTGCTGACTCCCCGGCAACGGCGCCAGAAAAAAGGCTTGATGACGTGAAACACACGTTCGTTGGGAGACCCCAAGAGGAAGGTATGAAGCAGTGCAGCAGCAAGTTTTCCCTCAGTGTGAAACCAAGGTTATCAAATTCAGGAGGAGCAGTAGCACTTCAGAAGGTTGTCAGTGGCGCCGTTACTCGATCACCGACGTGGAATCTGCACACAACACAATCAAACTACTTTGCCCCAACGAAACAGGAAGGTTGTCAATCTCCCCGGCTTGCTGAAAACAAAGGATTAAACATATGGTGTGGAAAACAGTATTTAATTGCAGAAAGTAAAAGAGAACAATGATTGCAGTTGGTGGTTTTATCAGTGTAAAAGAATGGACCGGGGTCCACAGTTCACTAGTGGTGCCTCTCCATAAAGATAAACGACATGTTGGGTAAACAAATTAGAGCTGGGCAATTGATAAAATATTGAGCGCATGACAATGCATACATATATGACAAGATGGCTACCATGATATTTAATTGGGCATTACGACAAAATACATAGACCGTTGTCCAACCGCATCTATGACTAATAATCCACCTTCAGGTTGACATCCGTGTTCCCCGTTGGTATTAAGTTGCAAGCAATGGATAATCGCATTAAGCAATGTGCGTAAAGTAAACAAGTACATATGACCGTGGACACAGCATTGTTATGTTACCCCTAGTAGCAACAGCACATCCACAACCTTAGGCGTTGCTGTCACTCGCCCAGATTACTGGAGACTGAACCCACTATCTAGCATAAAAATACTCTCTCTTGGAGTTACAAGCATCTACTCGGCCAAAGCATCTACTAGTAACGGAAAACATGCAAGATCATAAATAACATGTATCATAGATTAATAATCAACTTGATCATAGTATTCAATATTCATCGGATCCCAGCAAACACAACATGTAGCATTACAATAAGATGATCTTGATCATGTTAGGCAGCTCACAAGATCTAAACATGATGACACAAAGTGGAGAGACAACCATCTAGCTACTGCTATGGACCCGTAGTCCAAGGATGAACTACTCACGCATTACTCCGGAGGCAGGCATGGTGATGTAGAGCCCTCCGGTGATGATTCCCCTCTCCGGCAGGGTGCCGGGAAGAGGTTCTGGACCCTCCCGAGCTAGGGTTGACGACGGCGGCGCCTCTGGAACTTTTCGTGGAATATGACTCGGGTATCTAGGGTTTTTGCATCGGGGGGAATAAGTAGGCGAAAGGGCGACGGCTGAGGGCACCCGCTCTAATTTGTATGCATTGTCATGCGCTCAATATTCCATCAACACTTATTCCATCAACACTTATTGGGATCATGTGCCCAATTAAATATCAGATCCCCACCGATATTCCATCAACACTTCTCCTTCTGATTAACCCAAGTCAAATACATCATTTGTCCAAGCTAGCCAACATAAAGAGTTAAAATATGGAATATAATAGCAATCACACGGTACAAACACAAGATCCCATGAACACTTATTCCCATTAACCCAAGTCAAACAAATCATATGTCCAAGCTACCCAACATAATGAGTTCACGAATATCATTCAACATGACTTGGGCACCGGAGTGAACAACATGAAATTCGGAGCACGACGTAGGGAGTCGTGACCTTGTACTTGCTGTTGACGTCAGCCCAGAGCAGAACGCTTGAGGTCGGCTCACCTGTGGTGGGCGTTGGCGCCGAATGTCACGATGAACGACAGGTAGTTCATGTCGCTTGATGAGGTTAAGTTAGCGTAGAAGGTCGTGATGAATTTGTTTTCAATTGTTTGTGGGACGTGGGAGGAGGGGGGGCATATGCCCCCCCCCCCCCCCCATAATGATACGTCAAAAACGTCGTCAAACTTAATTTTTTATGATATTATACATGATATTTGACATCTTTTATCATATTTGTTGGTACTAATCTATTAATAACTGCAATCATGCACAAGTTGTTGTTTGCTTATTTGATGGTAGTATTTACTTGTGTACTGCACTAATCTCCGAGATATTTGTCCATGCAAATTTCCATTAAATTACTTGAGTCGATTTTGTTCATATACAACTGACATAATGGTTTATGCAGTTCATTATTCATTTGTTCCATGTTATACTAGAACATTGCACATCCTGCTACACTGGAAAATGCATTCAGTTATACATCACTTATTTAGTTTATTTGAGTTATGAGTACAAAAAATGTGTTGTTGTTCATTAGGATGTTGTCCCTTTGTCAATAAAAAGAGAGCTATGGAGGTCAAATAAAAAAAGAAGAGAAATTAAAGAGCCACGAAGGTCAAATAAAAAAGAAATTAAAGAGCCAACACAAAGAGGTCATGAACTTTATTCGATAAACACACTGTACAAACACAAGATCCCCACACATATTCCATCAACACTTCTCCTTCTGATTAACCCAAGTCAAATACATCATTTTTCCAAGCTAGCCAACATAAAGAGTTAAAATATGGAATATCATAGCAATCACACGGTACAAACACAAGATCCATGAACACTTATTCCGATTAACCCAAGTCAAACACATCATATGTCCAAGCTACCCAACATAATGAGTTCACGAATATTATTCAACATGACTTGGGCACCGGAGTGAAACAACATGAAATTCAGAGCACGGCGTAGGGAGTCGTGACCCTGTACTTGCCGTTGACTTCAGCCCAGACCAGAGCACCTAAGGTCTGCTAGCCGGTGGTGGGCGTTGGCGCCGAATGTCGCGATGAACGACGGGTAGTTCATGTCGCTTGACGAGGTTAAGTTAGCGTAGAAGGTCGTGATGATGCCCCCCCCCCCCCCCCCCCCCCTCCATAATGATACGTCAAAAACGTCGTCAAAGTTAATTTATTATGATATTATACATGATATTTGGCATCCTTTATCATATTTGTCTGTACTAATCTATTAATAATTGCAATCATGCACAAGTTGTTGCTTGCTCATTTAATGGTAGTATTTACTTGTATACTGCACTAATCTCCAAGATATTCGTCCATGCAACTTTCCATTACATTACTTGAGTCGGTTTTGTTCTTAATTTTTATATTGCTTTGCGTAATCATATACAACTGACATAATGGTTTATGAGGATTTGTCCACTATTCATTTGTTCCATGTTATGCTAGATCATTGCACATCCTGCTACACTGGAAAATGCATTCAGTTATACATCACTTATTTAGTTTATTTGAGTTATGAGTATAAAAATGTGTTGTTGTTCATTAGGATGCTGTCCCTTTGTCAATAAAAAGAGAGCTATGGAGGTCAAATAAAAAAAAGAGAAATTAAAGAGCCACGAAGGTCAAATAAAAAAGAAAATAAAAAAGAGAGAGGGGCAACATTACTATCCTTTAGCCACACTTGTGCCATGTGTGAGCACCTATTTTTCATACATAGAGTTTTCATATGCTTATTATTTAATATTTATACTAGATGGTGATTTATTACAATATAGAACTTGGCTTGGATATTTCAATGATAATCTTCCTCTAATGTTCTATGAACACGCAAATTGGATGCACCTCAACTAGTTTCAATGGAGATATTTCATACACTTATAGGTCTAGTGCATCTGTTGTTTGTCAATCACTACTCCTTTTACAGTTTCGACTATCGATTATAAGACTTTTCCTTATTTAATGATCACTTGGAGTTGTTTGAGCTTTTCCTTTTTGTTTTTCCAAACCTCCATTGTGTTTAAATACATGCGTTTGGAACCAATTCCTATGCGCATGATCTTTTGGCAGTTTAAAAAATTACAAGTATATTTTTACTAGAATTTTACAAAGTGGGTTCCGGTATGAAAGGTTCTAAAAATTTCCCAATGTCGGATGATACTATAAAGCCAGACAATATTACATGAGGCCATTATGTGAGTTGAAGATGAAACCTATTTGTCGACCAACTGACTAGGTTAACTTGCAACACCAAAAAATAACGTAACGGATAGTTAAATTGGATTGTACTATATCACGACTCCACACCGTGACCTTACAAATTAAACTATAAAGCTCATGGTTTTGCTCTAGTACGTTGTCACGGCCCAGGTGGTGGCCCCGGACGACAAGGCCCGGCCCAGCCCAACCCAAGAGACGTGTGAGACACTCGCCAGGACGTTGCGGGGTACTGGATCGATTCACTCCCCGGATCGTCTGTGCCTATCTAGACTGCAGCAACTACTTAAGACAGGCGTCTTCTTTTTTTTTTTTTTTTTTTTGACTACAGACAGGCGTCTTCTTCCTGACGAGGGGAACAAAATTGATGTATCTCGTTGACTCTTGTAGCTACCCTCCTAAATCCAGATTGTACCTCTACACTTGTGGTTTTGTAATATGAATCACTAGTAAGGTCGTAACAATTGGTATCTTGAGCCTCGTTTCGATTCACCAGAGTTCGATTGATCTGTAAATCCGTTGCGGTCGGCGGCGATTCTCTGAATCGCGGTTGTAATTCCCATCTCTCGGTTCGATCGCGTGCCGAGGTCTTCGATCTGGCGCCCAAGAAGAGTCCTACGGTGGTGGAGACGCAGATCGCGTCGGCGATGGCGACAGTGGAGGAGCAGAACACCGTCACCAACTCCAAGCTCGACGACCTCGCCAAGCAGATGCAGGCCCTCACGGGGTGGATGCAGTCTGTCAAGGACACCACCGCTGACCTCGCGAAGAGCACCGACCTCCTCAAGCTCCACGCGGAGGACACGGCGTCGCGCATCGGCGCACTCGAGTCGCGCTCCGCGCCGCTCACGCCGACGACCACCGTCGTGCGCACCGCCAACGACAAACAGCCCCAAGGGCGCCGCGATGCAGATGTGGCACGGGAGCAGGAATTGGGGGGCAATCGCCCTCCCGATCCTCCTCCCGATCATGGTACGTCTCGATCTGCATCCCTTGTGTTCGACCGTGAGTCTGACCCAGAAGGATCTAGACACCAGGCACACCGTCCTTTCACTAGCACACCGAAAATGGATTTTCCGAAGTTTGACGGTGATGATTATCAGATCTGGATCGATAACTGCAACCTATACTTCGAAATTTTCGGTGTTTCTGTGCACATGAAAGTAAAATTTGCGGCTCTGAATATGATAGGCAACGCTGCTTTGTGGCTTAAGACTGAGCAAAAGCGGCACAAATTCGTTCACTGGGACGATTTGTGTGCAGCAGTTCTAGCTAGATGGGGCAAGAGTAAACACACATTTTACATGCGCCAGATGTTAGCTGTTCGGCAGACTAGTACAGTAGAGGACTACACAACACGATTTGACATCCTGAAACACCAGTTACTGTTAGAGGATCCCTACACTAGTGAGGTGTTCTTCGTCGAGCGCTACATAGCTGGCTTGCGTGCTGATATTCGTACTGCAGTTGTTTTACATCGTCCAGTCGACACAGAAACTGCTGGTTTGTTGGCTCAATTGCAGGAAACTGAATTGGAGGTGGAGCAGCCATCAAGCCATCACAAGAGCTCTCACCGAGACAAGCCTCGTCAGTACCACCATAATACTGACAGGCACAAGGCCGTACGAGCTGAAGAAAACAAGAAACCTGACGGGCATCGTTGGGACGAGAAGCTAGAAGCACTTCGAGCATATCGTAAAGCCAAGGGTCTCTGCTTTACGTGTGGAGAGAAATGGAGCCGCACACACAAGTGTCCTGATCAGATACCCTTGCACATTATTGAGGAACTTCTGGAAGTGCTGCAGAGCGATGAGGATGACAGTAAATCGCAGGATCATGGGTCTTCTAGCTCAGACAGTGATCTCTGTCTTTTGGCTCCCTTGGCAGCAAAATCTCGGAACAAACAGCGACGAACCATGAGGCTCCATGGCATGATTGATAAACAGCATGTTCTTATTCTGGTTGATTCGGGAGCAAATTCCTCCTTTGTTAGTGCAGACCTGGCTGACAAACTTGACCGTCCACTGGTCAATTCCACACCAGCTCGCTTTGTTGCAGCTAATGGAGCTTCTTTGGTCAGTGAGAAGATGTTGTCACAATTACCATGGTTGTGCCAAGGGCACTCGTTTGTCCAGGACTTCCAGGTTCTTCCTTTGCCATGTTATGACATGATACTAGGGGCTGACTGGCTGGAGCAGCATAGCCCCATGTGGGTACACTGGAAGAAGCGTTGGATGAAATTCACCCACAATAACAAGCGAGTGCAACTGAAGGGAATTTCTGACCACTACAATGACTGTCGCCCAGTGTCAGCAGCTAAACTTCACGGGCTTCTTCGTAGGGGTGCCATTGTGCAATGTGTACAAGTCCAACCCATCCACCAGGAACAAGAGCTGAACTCAGTAATTTCGAGTGAGGAGGTCACCACAGTCCTAGTACCAGTTCAACAAATTCTGGAGGAGTTTGAAGCCATGTTTGGTGATCCAACTGAATTACCACCTCGTCGTACCTGTGATCACCAAGTTCCTCTGATGCAGGGCGCTCAACCAGTCAATGCGCGGCCATACAGATACACACCTCATCAGAAAACAGAGATTGAAAGACAAGTGCAAGCAATGCTGAAGCATGGCACTATCAGGCGCAGTTCTAGTCCATTTGCTTCACCTGTGCTCCTTGTGCGCAAGAAGGATGGCACATGGCGATTCTGTGTGGACTATCGTCAACTAAACAACATCACTATCAAGAATAAACATCCTCTGCCCATTGTTGACGAGCTCCTTGATGAATTGGCAGGAGCCAAATGGTTCAGTAAATTGGATTTAAGCTCGGGTTATCACCAAATCCGCATGGCTGAAGGGGAAGAACATAAAACTGCCTTTCGCACACACCAAGGGCTATATGAATTTCTGGTCATGCCTTTTGGCTTAACTGGAGCACCAGCCACCTTCCAGAGTGCAATGAATTTGTTATTTGACAAATTACTACGCCACGGCGTTCTTGTGTTCATGGATGACATCCTCATCTATACTCCCACTCTTGAGGCACACCTCGACCTCCTTCGACAGGTGCTGACCATTCTAAAGGAGAACAAACTTATGATCAAGAAGTCCAAATGTCTGTTTGCTCAAACACAATTGGAATACCTCGGGCACATAATCAGTGGAGAAGGTGTGGCCACAGATCCAGCCAAAGTACTAGCAGTTCAGAGCTGGCCCGTGCCAAGAAATCTGAAGGAACTTAGAAGCATCTTGGGCATGACGGGTTACTATCGCAAATTTATCAAGAATTGTGGAATCATCAGTCGGGTCTTGACAGACATGTTAAAAAAAGGTATCCAGTTTCAATGGACACCAGCTGCTGATGAGGCATTTCGAGCTCTAAAACTTGCTCTCACTCAAGCTCCAGTCCTAGCTGTGCCGGATTTCTCCCAGCCTTTTGTGCTCGAAACTGACGCATGTCAGTCAGGGATTGGTGCCGTTCTTATGCAGAAAGAGCACCCCATTGCCTACCTCAGCAAGTCTTTATGCCCGAAGAATCAGATGCTCTCCACCTATGAGAAGGAATGCTTGGCGATCCTGCTTGCGGTAGAGAAGTGGCGTCCCTACCTGCAGTGCCAGGAATTTACCATTCGCACAGATCAGTAGAGCCTGTTACATCTCACTGAACAACGGCTGATGACAGGCATGCAACACAAGGCCTTTGTCAAGCTATTGGGACTCAACTACAAAATCCAATATAAGAAAGGCATTACCAATTTGGCTGCCGATGCTCTGTCTCGGCGTGATCATGGCAACTCCATTCTTGCAATATCCTCAGCAGAACCCACATGGTTACAAGTCTTGACAGAGGGATACGCGGATGATCCTGCAACTCAGACACTACTGACTGAGTTGAGCCTCTCCACTCCCAATGACAGAGGGTATTCACTGGACAAAGGTGTCATTCGTTTTCGAGGCCGCATCTGGGTTGGTAACAATTCTACAGCTCACAACCACATCATCCAGTCTCTGCACTCCAGTGGCATTGGAGGTCATTCAGGTGTGCTGGCTACATATCACAGGGTGAAGAGAATGTTTGCCTGGCCAAAGATGAAACACACAGTCAAAGCTTATGTCAGTTCTTGTGCTATCTGTCAGCAAGCAAAAGTGGAACACACCAAATTGCCAGGACTTCTGCAGCCACTACCCATTCCTCCATTTCCATGGCATACAGTGAGTCTCGATTTTGTGGAAGGGCTCCCAAAATCTCAGGGATTTGATGTAATCTTGGTAGTGATTGATAAATTGACCAAGTATGCCCATTTTCTCACTCTGAAGCACCCATTTACAGCGGCACAAGTGGCTCAAACATTTCTGGATGGCATTTACAAACTGCATGGTCTGCCCAAATGCATCATCTCAGATAGAGATAAGGTGTTCACTAGCAACCTTTGGCAAGAGCTATTCAAGTTGACAGACACACAACTCATGATGAGTTCTGCATACCATCCCCAAACAGATGGTCAGACCGAGCGTCTGAACCAATGTCTGGAAGGTTTCCTTCGTTGTTCAGTGCATGCCAAGCCTACTCAATGGTCCAAATGGCTCCCTCTCGCGGAATACTGGTACAATACGTCACACCATTCTGCGCTCCAGCGTTCTCCATTTGAGACGCTTTATGGACATGTTCCCAGGCACTTTGGCATCCCAGACGAAGCACAGGTGTCTTCACCTGACCTGGACGCACTGCTGCAAGAACGAGAGGTCACCATGTCCTTGCTTCAGCAACAACTGCTTCGTGCTCAAGCCAGGATGCGCAAACAAGCAGACAAACATCGAGTCGAGCGCACCTTCGATGTTGGTGATCAGGTATACCTCAAGCTGCAGCCCTACATCCAGACCTCTATCGCACGCCGCAATACACAGAAGTTAGCCTTCAAGTTCTATGGCCCGTACAAGATCACTCAGCGTGTGGGAGCTGTGGCGTACAAGCTCGCATTACCGCATGGCAGCCGCATTCATGATGTGGTTCATGTCTCCCAACTCAAACGGCACCTGCCCCCAGCGCACCAGGTCAGTGATGATCAGGCTGTTTTCTTACTTGATCCTGCAACACTTGTACAACTATTGGCGGTGTTGGCCACCCGCATCATTCAGCGTGGGGGCGTGGCGGTGGAGCAAGTGCGGGTGGCCTGGGATGAAGCAACACCACCGACGAGCACCTGGGAGGATGCCGCTGCTCTGAAGCAATCCTTCCCGGCAGCACTGGCTTGGGGTCAAGCCAGCTCTCAAGGAGAGGGGCATGTCATGGCCCAGGTGGTGGCCCCGGACGACAAGGCCCAGCCCAACCCAAGAGACGTGTGAGACACTCGCCAGGACGTTGCGGGGTACTGGATCGATTCACTCCCCGGATCGTCTGTGCCTATCTAGACTGCAGCAACTACTTAAGACAGGCGTCTTCTTCCTGACGAGGGAACAAAATTGATGTATCTCGTTGACTCTTGTAGCTACCCTCCTAAATCCAGATTGTACCTCTACACTTGTGGTTTTGTAATATGAATCACTAGTAAGGTCGTAACATACGTACTTGGGCCTATGGCACCGAAATAACACATTTTTTAGGATCGCAGCTATTTGTCCTAGCCCGATATTAGTCGCGGATCGAGCCCGCACCGAGCACCAGAGGATCGATGCTGCCCACAGCAGAGAAAACACACCAACGCCCGTCCTATAGTAACTGCCCGCTACGGCTACGCATCAATGCAAATGTTCTTTTACCGCTCCAACGCCACGGCTCACAGCAGAGCAAACGCAACAAACGCGACGAGACCGAGACGTCGGGAGTTGCCTTGGCTGTGATGACCCACCAACCACGATCGATCTCCCGCTCGCACGCCGTGATCACAAAAGTGCCCTTCTTATCTACTCCCTCCGTTGTAAATTAGATTACTTTCATTTGTCTAAAAGTAGATATATCCATACTTTTAACATGTCTATATACATTCACATGTGTGTAAATGGAAGTCATTTAATTTGGAACGGAGGGAGTAAAACATATCCGTGAGATTTTTGAACATTATATCTCCACTGCGGTACTTTAACCATCAATTTAATACATAAACATAATGTCTCACATAAAAAAAATGATTTAACACTATAAGAGTATTTGATGATATACCTGGTGATACAAATTGTATGTTTTCGATGCAGTTTTTTATTTATTGGTGATCAAACTCAGAAATATTTGACTGTTAAAAATGCTTGAAGTCAAATATAGTATTGTTATTATTATTTTATAAGAATATGTGTTTAAACAATTCCTATACGGTTTCACCCGATCACAATAGCAAACTCTTTCAGTGTTTCTATCAGTGATCACATCCCCTCGTCTCCAATTGGTAGACTGGTATAGGATGTTAGGCCCCTCCCCCCCCCCCCCCCCCCCCCCCCCTATTTTCATTGTGTCTTGTAGGTTTGGGTGTTCGAGCAGCGGCGGCTTGCTCATTCAAATCTCGAAGAAGCTTCTATTTAATTTTCCTTGTGACACCTTTCTCATTCAGAGCACGCCCCTTTAAAAAAATTAGGGAATAGTGTTGAAAATATCAATAATCTAACAAATTGTTATGACAGCGGACATGCCACTTCGCTAGCACCAGGATTTAAAATCGGGTTTTAAAAACCAGCCCCGTTCCATCCTAAAAATCCTAGGCTTCAAGTTCTGTCCAACGCCCAAATCCACCATGATAGGGCAATGGTCCAAAGCAACCCTGGTTAGGACATCAATGTAGGTAAAGGAAAACATGCCTCCCAAGAATTATACACTAGAAACGCTAAAACAGTTACATAGTTGGATTAATTTGGTTATTCGGCCACCTAAACTTTCTCCCACTATGTTGGAGTTCATGCAATTGGAGCAGGTCAATCATCGTATCGAATTTCAGCATCAAAGAGCAATGAAGAATGCCTTTACAATTTTTGTGGTCATAGCGAAGAAGGTTAAAATCACCCCCAAAGGGATGGCTCCCTCAGAATTTTATCAATAATTTCAGCGAAAAGACATATTTTTTCTCACAAAGAACCGGACCATAATAATTAACAATCTTCCAACGCAGATAAAAAATCAGGTCCCTAGCAACTAAACTCACGTAAAATCACCATGATCCTTCAATTACACCTTAAATTTGACACATCTGACAGCAATCAACATACCACCAGAGTGACGAACCATAGGTTTTATATTCAAGTGAGGAAAAGCTGACCCACCCAGTCTCTCTCATCACCTTACACAAAGTCATAATTAAAATTTTCACGAACAACATTATCCGGATGAAAATACATAACTTGCGGCGCTCACCACGAACTTCCAGAGTCCAGAGCACGACAAATTGGGTGGTGACCCAGTGCCTGCCGTTGTCGTCGGCCCAAACGAGAGCGCCAAAAGACGGCTCGCCGCTGGCTGGCGCGGTAAGCCTGATAAGCACCTCGAACTTCGCCTTCTGCCCCGCACTGCCGAATTCCATCATGCGCGGTGTCACGGACTTAACCACGTTGCTTGGTGAAGACCACGACACTCGGTACGTCGTCTGGCTCACCCCGACGCTGGTCGCTTTCCTTTTGAAGCGCATTGCCCAAGAGGTGGCGTTGGTATTGAGCGTGGGGATGCACTACGTTGATGTTGCTGGACGAAGCGAAGGAGGATCGAGTTGGATAACATCTTCGTGATCACGCTGCAAAGGAGCGAAACGAAATCTCTCGACTGACCCTGATTATATGTGGGTTGAAATAGAATTATATATGAACTAATATTTTTTAGATGATATAGGGGGGCAATGGCCCCCTTTGGCCTCGACAAAGCTCCTCCAGTAACAGCTACACTTCTAAACGAGACCAAATATGCCTCACGCGATACTTTATATTTTTGAATAGGCAACTTGAATGGTTGGATGAAAATACTAGAACACACTTTCTAATTATTAGCCAAAAATAATTGGAATGTTTGAGTTTTTGTGGAAAAAATTACACACGTTAACATGCTATATATTTGCCAATGTATTTTTTATAAAAAAATTATGAGTAGTTGCTTTATGAAAATGAGAAGTTCCAAAACTTACACTCTGGCACTTCCATCTTCTCATTTTTAACTAGATCTAATACTCATTATATGATTCGAGAATTTACTTACATGTGTCTGTAACCAATTCCTATGTGTGTGATCAATTTGTAATTTAACATTTATGAATATATGTTTTGCTAGATTTTGAAAAGTGGGTTTCAGTATAAAAGGTTATAAAATTTTCCACGAGATCTGATCATCCTATAAAGCAGGACAATATTACACGAGGCCATTGCATGATTATTAGGAACACGGAAACCTGTTTGTCCACCAACTCACTAGGTTAATTTGCAGTGACCTAAAAGATAGTTAATCTGGGACTGTACTATATCACGACGCCACACCATGCCCTTACCAATGATGGAAATAATAAACTGCAAATTCAACTAAAAATCGCACTCCATCCGTTCCTAAATATAAGATGTTTTAGATGTTATTACACACGTTGTATATATACATATTAAAATGTATGAACATACACGTGAAGTGTGTCTAGATACATTTGTGTATGTATGAATGTAGACAAATGCTAAAACATTTTAGAGGGAGTACCTTGAATAGCTCGCTATACGACATTATATCAGTTTGAGCAAGCTGCCGCTAAATGGAGTAGTACTATTTAGCTCAGCTTTGGCACCGAGATTAGATAGCAGAGTTTTTTAGGGTCGCAGCTATTTGTCCTAGCGCGATTTATCAGTTGCAGATTGAAATCGCAACGGAGCACCAGAGGATGGAGCCATGGGCCACGGGTTCCAACTATGCAGTGACCTACGAGGCTTGTTGATAGTCACGTACTCACATTGAGGCCAATGATGCCGCCATCTGAGCCGGCCGTGTGCATCATCACGCACCCAACGGTACCGTGAAAACGAGACCGATGATATGCTGCCCAAGGACTAGGAGCGGCGCCCAGAGCACAACAAATATGAGAAGGCAACGCGAATAATAGACAGACCATGCAAGCACAACAAAAATAATAGTATAACAGAAGTAAAAAATAAAAAAATTAATAATAGTATAACATGAAAATTAGTAACAGTTGTACCTGCCTTGAATGCCCATTCTCATTGCAACAAATGGATCCACGACGACCCGTCGTATGGGGCAATTGACGAGAGCGACATTTTAGGGGCCGAGCTATATGTAGCCCGGTTTTCAAACAAATGAATCTAAATTTTTGTGTTTCAAAAAATTCCAAAACAAATTTAGATGTAGACAAAGTAGAGATCTACCACCGTGTAAAGTTTCAAGATTTTTTTTATTATTCAGCGCTACACGAAAATGACAAATCTGGCAAAATTCCGAATTTTTGTGACTGTGCACTGTTTATCGATCCAGTTCTGCGTACTTGACTACTTGTCTTTTTTGCCCAGGTCAAAATACAATGAGTTTTTCGTTAACATTTTAAACGGTGGTAGTTCTGGGTATTATCTACACCTAAGATGTTTTTTGGAATTTTTTGAAACAAAAAAGTAGATTCAATTTTTTTTTGGAGAACCGAGCTACATATAGCTCGGCCTCCGTTTGGAGTTTCCGGCAATTAACCCATTAGATAAGCTAGACACAGGTTCATGGAAGACATGTTAGGATAAAAACTAGTCTCGAAAGTCAGGTGTTATACAAACTGTAGAAGCCAAACCTAACAAATAGAATCTACAATCCCAAAGTTGCATTGGTCTCTTCTCTACATAGAAGCCCTCCACACTGTCGAGCTCCGGGAAGGCACCGGGACTATGAAAATGGGTCTGAGATCATCTGATTTGGCACTGACGAGGGCTTGGACAGGCCAGATTTGTCGTCAGCAAGCTCAGAGGGTGATTTCGGTGCACCAATACAAGGTTAGTATTTCATGGATTTTTATGTTGCATGGGTTTTTTTCAACATTCTGCAAACTCGTGTGAGTTTTGCTTAAAAAAACAAGAGAGATGGACCATCTGTCACAAATGTTGCTTCAGTACCAATCATTTGGGGTTGGGGGAGGGGGGGGGGGGGGGGGGGTAGTTGTTGCAAATGTTGGCCTCCCATGCTAACGTGTTGTCTTTTTTCCAAATTTGCTGCTTTGGATAGTTGTGACGTTTTTCATATGATTTTAGCACGTCGTAGGTACGACTAGCTATATTGAAATGGTACATTGGAAGGGTTAGACTACCAAAATTTTGAGTTTTATAAAAGGTTGGGTGGGGGTTAGATATTTGCCGCGACGCTCGGCACCACCCAAAAGGATAAAGGGTGTACTTATTACATAGTCCAGCATGTCAACAGAGAGAGATTAGTCGAACCAGGTTAGGAGTCATGAGTAGTACTCCCTTGGAATATGCCGGTTGTAATAACATAGTGCATGTGGCGTCTTAGTGTTGCGTGCACGAACTTTGGCTATAAGTTTAACCTCAAATATATGAGAATCATGTAATAAAAATTATACCAGTAGAAACTTTCTTTAAATACGAATCCAACTGTATAATTTTCATAGTACATACCACATGTTTTGTTAATCAAATTAAGGGTCAAACTTGGTGAATGCAAAATAAGGACGCCGCGTAATGGGGACGGATCGAGGGAGTATTATATTACGGGACAGAGAGATTAATTGATACTACCTGAGTGCCGTGCGTTGCAACGGAACAATACAAAAAATATATAGCATAAATCTACTACCGGAAAGTGTATTTGGCTCCCGTGAGTTCTAGTGTCCCCCCCATTTTCAAATATTCAAATATTATATTTATAGGTTTCAAAAAATTGAAAACAATTTTGGACATAGCTAATGATATATCCTACAAGTATGGAAAATCGCGATGCAAAATTATTTTTATTATGGGCTACACAAAAATGAAAAAATCTGATAAAATTTAGAGATTTGAAAATACGCATACTCAGATCCACACTTTTGTCATTTTTGTGCAGCATAGAGTGCAAAGTATTTGAAATTTAAAGCACAGTTGTGAGATACACCATTGGGTACATCAAAAAATTTGTTTCAATTTTTTGAAACTTGTAAATCTTATTTTTAGTTTTTTTAAGATAATACGATCACTCGAGCCAGGGAGTCAAAATCTCCACTCATGCATCTACTTCTCGAATGGACATTTAAATGTGACTCAAGTATAGTTTCGACAACACCATGATGGATGCTATTGTCGTATCCTTGCGCCTCCACCCTCTTTGGCTGCTGGTATTTCCAATTTACTCCTCCTAGTAGGGTATGATGTTCTTCACATGGAACGAGCAAGAATACCTTATATATATAGTTATTAAATGCCCGTATGTTTCTACGGACGATATGAATAAAACATATGGTTAAGGTACATGAATATGATCAATGAAACCATGTCCTGTCATGAAGTGAATTTCAAATGTGCACGGGCAATCATGGTTTAGAACATCATAAGAGCAATGATCATATCTTAAAAAACATCGTGTAAAGTTCTCGACACTTCTTATTTTGCAGCTCGGCTAAGATAAGATAGTCAAATTGCTCGGGCCACGTGAGCTTGTATGGGGCAGACCCCTATTTTGAAACTCCGGCACATCATATTCCTTCACTTTGTTCAAGATGTCCTTTTCAAGTAACTTATACTTGAGTTCTTCCAGCTTTGCCCTGAAACAAGCCAACGATATCTAGATGATCTTGAGGTAGGTGTCAAAACAAGGTAGAGTTTATGCCTCATATCTTGTCCTAGTTTGGGTTGCATGTTTTTGCGAGGAAGACATCCGACATGCCATACTTACGTATTAAAGCCATAGAATCCATGTAGGGATGCCTCTTGTCCCGTGTACCTATGATAAATGGTCTGCCCTACCCTCATCCGCAATCCACCTTGGTGCAGGTCCGTCCTAATCGTATCTTGATGACTCCATATATGGGAGATAATTAAATGTTATTTCTTTTACTATGCATGAAACTGGAGA
Source organism: Poa pratensis (assembly GCA_947311845.1). Taxonomy (NCBI): domain Eukaryota; kingdom Viridiplantae; phylum Streptophyta; class Magnoliopsida; order Poales; family Poaceae; genus Poa; species Poa pratensis. Next base: position 15,064,624 of record CAMZMU010000099.1, on the reverse strand, counting down.
CGATATCTTTTAACAAAACAGTAGTTAGCAAGAACAAAATTCCCTATAAATCGTGGTGTAAGGCTAAATCTCCAAAACTTCTTGGTCCCGTTCTTGTCTCTTAAACATAAGCCCTCATCGATCGTTGATTTTATACGACTATAAGCCTCATGGACTTGATGGATAACAACTCCTTTTTATTGTTTCCTAGTGTATTAGTCTGGATTTGCGAGGATGCTATTATGCCGCCTCCATGAGACACACATATATGGTGCTATTATAAGGTAAATATCAACTAATACACCATGTAAAATATAATTCTATTGTATCTGCATTTTGGCCAATAGCCCTGTGCCGTGGCTAGCAGAACCGCCACCACTGTCAAGCCGTTGTCATACCGGCCTACTCAGCGTATGTCAACCCGTTGTCTCTGAGGCCTTCCTCTCCCGTTTTTGTGTCCAGCTGGAGAGACGGTGCTATTATGCCGCCTCCATATCTACCTTCCATGGCGTCGTCATTATCGGCGTATTTCGCGTGTCGCTGGCTGTCTCCGCTGGTAGCGACAAAGCACTGCGGGAAAACTGAATCTCTGTTCATGTCTAACAAAACGCACAACCGAGATAAAGCCCCTTTTATTGCGCTGCCTTTTGTTGCATCTGCAACAAGCAATGCTATGTGATATACTTGTGAGTGTAGCCTCAAGTATAAAGGAACCCATATTTGTTTCCTTGAAGACTTAAATGCATGTCATGTACGATGTTATGTATCCACTCCCGTAATCAAATACAGTAGGGTCATTCCTATGGCAAACATAATTGAAAAGACAGTCATGTTTAGGTAGTGATTGTTGACCTCTGATTTATTCCATGTCTAAAATTCTTACATGTAAAGAAGGCAAAAGATAGCTTAAAGGGATTTATACCGTCTCATCTTTGCCTGTTGAATTTCAGTTCTGTCAACGTGTGTGAACTCTAATTTCTTCCATGGCTGAACTTGATGCATCACTGGCGCAGTTAATAACAATATTGAATGGTACATGATTCTTAACACAGAGTCCTAGCCATGGAGGACATAATCAAGGTCTACAAATTCATTCACCGAATGCCTTTTTACCATGATTCTCGAGACAACCTCATCCTGACTTCAGAATCAGTTTAATCATCCTTCAGAGACGTAGCATGGGAGTTTTACAGCCATCAAAAACTAAAATAACAATTAAATGTGAACTATGCTCCAAACTAATATAGATTTCCTGGATTTTATTAGAGTAGTTTTGAAAACACGATTTGCATCGATATGTTCTCTATAGCTCAGCTTTTAGTTTCATATCAGATGGTCTATTATTTCTGCTAAACTACAGAACACAATAATTTATGCTTTCTTGACCTCCCAGCGTCCCTGTTCTCTTGATCAAGAAGGTTCACTGAGCTCTAATATTTTTGTGCGTTATGCATACAGGCTAAGTAGGCCAAATATATTTCGGTAAAGGTACTCAGGAAGTCCATGGCCAAGGAATTCAGTTTAATCAGTCTAAGAGCCTAATATACCAAATGCTAGCATTAGATCAGGAATTGCCTAACCCATAGTAAAAAAATTAAGGAGAATCACAGGAGGGGAAGAAGCTTACTTCTAGTGGACAAACATGAAGTGCCATCGTACAGAAGAAAATATATAGGCTTTCGCACGTGATTTGGATCTTAGGAAAAATTGCAGCCGTTCTGCTTCAGCCTACAGTTCTGCTATGATGCTCGTCATGGATGAGCATGTTGAGGACCAGCTGGAACCCACCGTGCCTGCCGGAGCCATGTACGACGGGGATCCCATTGCCAACGATAGCTCCATGAAGGTGAAGCTGCTTCTCACGTCCTCGACCACCACCGGCTCAGCCGACCTCCGGCTCATCTGTGGCGACGCCTCCTCAATGTCTGGTGGGCCTCCTTTTGCAGAACACCGTGGTCGACCTCTTGATCTTGGTCTCAGGCACCATGAGCCTTTTTTTTAGCGGAAGGCACTATGAGCTGGGGGATGTTAGCGTTACCGAGTTGGGCGGATTTGTGGCATCAGATTGGACTATCGCTGAGATGAGCCGGGGATCACGTTTCCGTAGGACGGGTTGTTTGGATGGGTAGAATTATATTTCCTAGAATCGTGGTCGCGAAGGGAAAGGGGAGGTTATGATGGGAGGGAATTTAGGGCGGTGGCATATTTTCCGTAATTATCTTGAAGTGTGACACCACCAACCCAGATTTAATAGTAAAGATGTGTATCTTGATTTGAGCCACAAATAGCATTAGCGAGTGTGATTACGTGGCAAAAATGATTGGGAGTATTAATATGTACACAAAATTAAGATATTAATTTATGTCCAATTTTAGGTTCAATCTACCTCTATAAATAGACACTAGCTAGGCATGGGGCACTCCAAGATCACAGTGACTGCATTGTGCTTCTTCCTCCTCCTGGCGATTGGTTTCGATGAGTCCTTTCTCCACTAGCTAGTCATCATGTTCTAATGCGCTTAATATGATCCTAAGCTTGACCATGACTAGGTCAGCTGATCAATAAGCGTTTGGTTGAGCAGGTAAGAAGCCTACGCCGTGCGAAGGGCCTAGCCAGACCTTCACAGGAGATCGGTGCGACAGTGCGACTTCATCCTATGTGATGGTGCCTGCGTCTCCGAGGACTACAAAGGCGGGTACTGCAAGCCCTTCTCAGGGCCCGTCCATGAGCCCGTGGACACAACATGCACGTGTACCAATTTTTGTCGCGGCGGTAAACCGTCCAAGAGGGACATCTCGCTGAGTTGAAGCCACGGACGTAGCGCTCCGATGTACTCCCTCCGTTCCAATTTAATTGACTTGCTATCCACCAAATGTAGATGTATCTAGACATGTTACATGTATAAATAAATCCACATGTGGTGCATAGCAAGTCAATTAAATTGGAACGGAGGGAGTACTCCGTAGATGTGTTTTATTTACCTATGATTTTCAATTTGTGGCGATGTAACGAAAACAATAATGGGATGGTTGGTAATATGACAGTTTGAAGATTTATCCGTTGCGAACTGAAAACGTTGTGTCTAACTACATCTGTGATGATATCCCAAATTGTTAGAACTCGATCCATATCAAGGTTTTGGTTCCCGAAATAAATAAAAATTCCCGAGGGGGCTCAGGATTCCCGTTACCGTGGTAACCGAGAATTCTGGATGGTTACCGGACAAATTTAAAAAGCAAATTTCAAATTCAAATTTTCTTAGGAAATGTTATATAGATGTTAAACTCAGAGCTATCACAATTTTGTCCGAAGCATAGCAATATGGCTCGGTTCTTTGCTCTTCGGCCTTTGTACGTCTCGAGTTCGAATCTTGTTTTACGCTTTTTTCCGCACACAATTTCGAACCTTGTTAATGCTAAAAAAAATAAAGGCCGGCCGAGAATTCGAACCAGGGACCTCCTGGAGAAAAAGTAGGTCACTGCCACCAGGCTACATCATTGGAGATACGAGGTATTTAACTAAGTTTCACCGTTCAAAGTCAAAAATTTCAAAAAATCTCGGAAATTTTTGGCCGGTAAGTACGTTTCCCAAGGCCCGTGGGTGCTCGGGAACCTCGGTTACTGCTAGATTTACCGACCGGTAACCAAAACCTTGATCGATATACAGGAAAATCCACATTTGAGATCCACTCAACCGTAAGAGAGGGTGGCATATAATCTAGGTTTATCAGTCAGTGTCATGTATTATGCTGTTTCGCATTATAAGATGTTTATCTTTTTTGAATTGGGTGTATATAGACCTATTTTAGTGTGCAAGTGATGCCCACAAGTATAGGGGATCGCTGAAATCTTCGTTGGGAAGTATTACCCAAATTTAAAGTTCGACACGATGGGAACACAAGAATACCAATAAGATTTTGGCAATTGAGGTGTCACTCTCAACCACACCTGTATATCAATAAACTTGCAGCAGTGATAGTGATGGCAGCAGTATGATTCAAGTAGCAAATAAAACAGCAGTAGTGAACAAGGATTTCTAGTTTTCACCGGAAAGATGAAAGTGTAACTCAGTGATTTAAAACATAGGCATGAGGTGATAGCGGGATGTTGCATGAATAAGATTGATCATATAATAAGAAACAAATAGCAATGTGGCTTAACTCTAACTCCGATATATGTAGGTATGTGTTCCGTAAATAGTTGTGCGTACTAACCAAGAGAATTTGCACAACATCTATTGTCCTACCTGCCCATTTCACCGGGGCCAACTTGGAACTACAGGTAATTAAGGTCTACCCTTTCGAATAGCCCGGAACAACGCATTAACACTTCATGAACACATAGAATCCTCAAACTAAAACATCTCCCCCTTGTTTTCCCTATATGCCACTTTTAGGGTTCGCAGGTTCAACATAATAGCAGGTGATACACTTTGTAGATAAATACCAAACTCAATTATATGATGGGCATAATAAGTTCAGTACTGAAATCATGCCACTCGGGTCCTAGTAGCAAGCATTAAACATAGCATAAGTGCATCAACACAATACAAAAGTATCCTCAAGGTAAACCCCTAAAATCTCGGACAACGGGCATCATTACATGATCAATCTCATCCAATCCCCATCCACCTCATATGCCTACAGCGGACTACTCACGCATGGTGATGGTGAGGGAGCTCATGGTCGATGGAGATGAAGCCGGTGAAGATGGCGGTGAAGACGGCCTCCGAATCCCTCCTCCGGGGAGGAATCCTGGATCAATCTGTCTCCGAAAACGAAGATCGTGGTGGTGGCGGCGCTCTGTTTCGCGAAACCTCCTCCCCTCCTAGGACACCCACTTTTTCGTATATATGAGGGGGTACGCGAAAGCCGAAGGAGAGGCGGTGCTCGAGGCTCCGTTTGGGTGGGCCCACGCGGCCAGGTACAGTGGCCGCGTGGGGCCCCCCTTTTGGGCCTCCGGCGCTTCCTCGTGTCCATCCTTTGCACATTGTCCTCCTTTTCCATAAAAAATGACGTGGTATTTTTCCCCGATTTAATTTCCTGCAAAAACAACCAGAAAAGAGACTTTGCTAAAAAACAGCGTCAGATTCAGCAGTTTTATTCAAATATGGGAAGATTCCGGAGCAAATTATGAAGCAAAGTGATTGGAAAAGTAGATACATTTTAGGTGCATCAGCTCCCCCAAGCTTAGCTCGCTGTTCGTCCTCGAACAACTCAAACATAGTGCAGAAGCGATACAAAGACTTTGACAAGAACTTTGCATTCCATATGTAACACCGTTTAATACCAACAAGTATTCAAAACATAGCTTCCATAACAAATAACAAAATGCTAACAAAGGTGCATCTAATCAGTGTTAAAGCATTTATATTTGTTGCAAGAGAAATAGCATGAAGTGTCATTACTTGGATGAGTTTGTCCAATTGTAGAAACAAACAAAGGTTCTTGCATCGCTTTTGATTGAATCATGCCAAGATTTTTGAGATCTTTTGATTCTTTCTTTTATTGATTGGTGAAATCATTGTGCTTACAACCTTGCCTTTAATTTTTATCAATCCGTTTGATGTTCCTATTATGACTCATATGCTTGACCAACTAGAGGTTGAAAGTCTCATGCCCCGTGAATACGAATACCTACACCACGTGCTACTCAACTTGGGTCACAAAGCAAATTTGAGTTTAAAAGTCATTGCAAGTAATAATAGCGTCATCAAGAGCGTCAACTGGGGTACCTCTTATCCCAGGACATGGAACAAGCCCATGTCCAAACAACAAAACAAACAGACAATGAACAATCTCAGCACTCTTTTATTTACCACTTGTGTAGCTTTTTATTTTGATGTGCGTCACTGAATGTTCACTATGGTACGCTGTAAATTTCCACCATGAATGATGCATGGCTTAGGTTGGCGGCCCAGGCGTCTCTCTAGCCAATTATTCTTACTCCTCAAACTTACAAAGTTTCCACATTTATTTCGCACATGATAAGCATCCATAAACAAAAGTACATGACATCAACTAAATATAATTTTAGTGCAATGTTGAAAACTTTCCATGTGTCAGCACATTTAAGTTAACTCCCAACCACTAAGCTTGTCAAGCATATGACTTCATGTTTATCATTTGAAAGATTCTTTTATCTTTTGGTTGGCAAGTTTAGCAAGCACAATGGGATGCGTAGACCTTTGTTTAGAGCCACAATTATTCAACTCACATCCAAGTATTGTCATTACATAATATCTCGCATGCATCATAATATAACATACTAGAACACGGAGAAGATAAACATTTGCTACCATTTCCCTAGATGTTAAAGAAACTATGATGCGCGCACTTGCTATTATTAAAAAGTCTACATAAGCATAGCAAAGGTGTCATACCTTTCATCTACTTCATGCACATCAACTCATCATTGTTGTTCTCCTCTCCCAATTTGAACTGCGCAATAAAAACTCAATTCTGCCATAAAATGCTACTGCATACAGTACTGTTTTTACCCTACCTAGACACCTCAGAATAATTTCATATTTTACGGGTGTGTAGGTTATAAAAGTTGCAGCAGTGGTTAAAATTTTAGCTCAATCGGAGTTACAGAAAAAATATGAAAAATGAAACAGTGAATAGATTTCAGCAATTCCTGCACTTTCATTTTTGCGTTGAATTTAAGAAAACAAAAATATTTTTGTTCTTTTTAGTTTTAAGATGCATAAAGTAAATGTACAGAATTAACTAAACTAAGAAACAAATGAAATCTTTTTGTGTTTTTGTGATTTTTAAAACAAGAAACTAAACATAACAAGATAATGGTGACATAACACAATGAAATGGAAAGGGAGAGAGGTACTCCCCCAAGCTTGCGATCAAGCTAGTATCCCGGGTAGTAGTTGTATCCACTTCCACTTCCACTTCCAGGGTAGTAACCATATGGGTAGCTTTGCATTCCCGAGTGTTGGGGCTCCTCTTGAGGTTGGTAGCCTTGTACCCCTGGATCTTGCGGCTCCTCTTGAGGCGGCATCTCTTCCACAATCCATCTTCCGGTACTCCTGTCAAAAAGGTCAGTACGGGGGAGCCTAATGGGCACTCTTTGTCCATTAGCACTCAAATAAGTATACCAATAATGATCCTCATGCATCACACTTATACCCATACGAGTAGTTAAAGTAAAATCGAGTAAAATGGACTCTGTCACAGGAGTACCCATGTTATCACCATAACCCCTCTCATCTTTAATGTAATCATACACTAAAGTAGCAATAGCTCCAGCATAAATAGGGGTTTGATCAGTAACATTTCTACTCACAGCCGTATTTAAGGATCTAGCAAGAATGAGTCCCAAGTTATACTCACATGGGGTATTTTCTTTTGCACATTTTAGTAAATAAACCATTGGTCCCGTGCAAGCAGAATTGTTGTCTCTAGCAAGAAATCCTCTTGCAAGGAACAACGCAAAATATCTCAAACTTGGGTGCTGTATATGAGTAAATTTACCCCTATTCAATCTATCATGAGAGTTAACAGAAATAGAATGCCAAAATGCAACAAGCTCCGGGTTGGAGTCAGCACGGGTTTCATCCCAACTACCCCTGTTTTTCACACCAATAGCCTTGCAAAACTCCTCCAATGACATAACAAGGCGCTCCCCCTCATAGTAAATTTACAAACAAAGGAAGGTGGAGGAGGTGCCTTACTCTTCTTGCTGCGCTTGTGGATCTCAGGGCCTTCAAACCTGAATGTAGAAAGGAATTCTCACGAGAGTTCCTCGTACGTACCTCGCGGATTTTGGGCAAACCTAAGCAAACCAGTGGTGTTGGCGAAGGCATCGAAGTCTTCTTTCATTCCCCACTCTTCAAGAACATGGGGGTCTTGCCATCTAGTTGTATGGATCTTCAGCTTCTCTCCCACAAAAACTGCATCATCCTCCCAAAGTTGGTTGTCATCATAATTAAGGGAGACTTTTGATGCTCTTCTCTTCGGTCTTGAGCTCATCCCAAGCAATGCTTTCCTTTGTTCATCATGGTACCTTTCTGCCCATATGTAATATTCAACAAAAATTAAGATGTACTCCCTCCGTTCCATTTTAATTGACTCACATATATCTAGATATGGATGTACCTAACACTAAAACGTGACTAGATGCATCCATATGTAGATATATGTGAGTCAATTAAAGTGGAACGGAGGGAGTAGCACTCTAAAACAACATTGAGTCATTCATAACTAGTCTTCAAATCAATATCATGCATGCATATCAACTAGAAAACTTAAATCCATGGATTTCTCAAGCATATTAGGTGACACCTAGTGCAGCAAAATACTTCATACATAAAGCATAAGAACAAAAAGTAATTGGATGGGTGGAGGAGTCACATACCAAGGAGCAATCCCACCAAACAGATTTGAAAAATCTGCCCTAAACTTGGAGATCCAAGAATAGCAGGAAGAACGAGCTCGAGAAAATTTGGGAAAAATACCTGGGTGGTTTTCTGTCGAGAGGAAGGAGATGGGCACTGGACACTCACCTAACACCACTTGGGACAAATTGGTGGGTCCCACGTGGCCAGGTACAGTGGCCGCGTGGGGCACCCCATTTTGGTCCCTGGTGGCCTCCTGGTGTCCCACTTCTGGCAGATGGTCCCTTTGGTTAAATAACTTACCTCCAAATTTTTCTGGAATTTTTAGAGACAATTTTCTGAAGAGAATTTTTCAAACTTCATATTCTGGAATTTCTGAACTCTGAAATAATTATGATTATGCATATACTCTAAAATTCTAAGATAAATAAAATTAAAATGCAATACAAATTTTTATGGGAATCAAGTTTTCATCATTTCCACATTAGTAATGAGGTTGATCAAGTCTCATTAATAATATGTAAAAGATATAACACATGATTCTTATTTTATAGATATAAAGAAGAGTTTCAAGATACCTCATATTTGATTGGAATAGTTCCAATCATCAAGGTAGCATATTTTGGTTCAGGAGGTGGTAGTGCAATTCAAAGCTTCCAATCATAATAGTATTTCTTTGAATAGAATTCACACTCTTGTTTATCATTGTAACAGGATTCTTCTTGGGAAAATAGATAGTATGCTCATTTCCTTTGACATTAAATGTCACTTTGCTCTCAGTGCAATTTATCACAGCTCCTGCAGTGTTTAAAAAGGGTCTTCCAAGAATAATAGATAGATTATCATCCTCAGGCATTTCTAATATAACAAAGTCTGTAGGAATTAACACATTAGCTAGAGATAGGAACATCCTCACATATACCTATAGGTATAGCAGTTGATTTATCAGCCATTTGCAATGAAACTTCAGTTGGAACCAATTTATTTAGGTTAAGTTTCTTATATAAAGAAAAAGGCATAACACTAACACCAGCTCCTAAATCACATAAGCATATTTCACATAAGTTTCTTTAATATGACAAGGAATAGTCGGAATACCAGGATCTCCACGCTTTTCAGGCAATTTTCCCTTCAAGAATAATCAGCAAGCATAGCAGTAATTGCATCATTAGGTATCTTCCTTTTATTAGTGACAATATCTTTCATATATTTTGAATATGGAGGAATTTTAATAGCATCAACAAGAGGAATTTGCAAACATAAAGTTTTAATCAACTCAAGAAATTTTCAAACCTAGCATCATCCAAAGATTTCATTACCTCTTGGGGATATGGTATGGGTCTTTGTACCCATGGATCCCTCTCTTTACCTTTTTGTGATTTGGATGCTTCTTCTTTTTATTCTTCTCAATAGATGGTTGAGGGTCTTCTTTTTCAGGAGGTTCAGGTTCTTCAATATTTTCAGCTTCATGTTGTTCTTCTTCAGGTGGAGGATTCCTCTTCTTCATTATTATCATCTTCAGTCTCAGCATCAGAAATAGAAATATCCTTATCTTGTTCTTGAGAATCATCAATCTTTGTTTCATTGGGAGATTTTCCTGCAGAAGATTTCTTCTTGAGAGCCTCTTGCTCTTTCCTTTGGGATGGTCTTCAGGATAGTCAGGATCCTGAGTACTTGCACCACCTCTAGTATTAACTCCACAAACCTGTTTCTTCTCAATAAGATTTGCATACAATTGATTTTGAAGAGAAACCATTTGTTCAACTTGATTATTCATCATTTCACAGTGTTTAATAATTCTTCTAACTTCTCCCACACTAGCATTTATATTTTCACGAAGGAATTTAATTTTATGAGAGTTTTCCATCATATTCATTCTAATATCATGCTCTTCAGGTTTATTATGATAAGCAAAATCATTAACATATGACATCAATAGGAGGTGTTACCTTTTCATTACCTTCCAAAGAGCTTAAGCATTGACTGGGATTGGAAAACATGGTCGATCAATAGGAAGTTTAACACCCATTTCAGATAATTCCTTAAGATGAGAGGTTTTAATTCCCTTCTCTTTCATATCCTTGGAGGCTCCCTTCATTGCCTCATTTTTAATTCAAGAATACCTCCTTTCTTCTCTGGAAATATCTCTCTGTCATCTATTATTTCAATATTCCAATCTTCATAGTTTCTAGAGATAGTTTCCAATAACTCAGTTGCTTCATCAACGGTCCTTTCCCTGAAAACACTACCTGCAATACTATCAAGATAGCCTCTTGTGTTTTCAGTTAGTCCATTGTAAAATATATCAAGTATTTCATTATCTTGAAGCCATGGGTAGGACATTTCCTAACCATCTTACTGTACCTCCCCCAAGCTTGGGGTAAATCCTCCTTCTCTGTTTGTGAAAAGTTGCTAATCTCAATAGTTAAACCATGAATCTTATCAGCAGGGAAATATTTATTATAAAATACCTGCAAGCATTCCTCCTTGCTAGTAATACATCCAGGTTCTAAACGATTATACCAAGTTTTAGCATTTCCTCCCAAAGTAAAAGGAAACAACTTTAAGAAATAATAGCGTTGGTGGATTTCATCTTTACCAAACAGCACAGATAAATCATGCAAAACAGCAATGTGTTCAAAAGGGAACTCATTGTCTCTCCCATAAAACTTATACTTCTCAGCTTTTTCAATTATTTCAGGATCAACACTAAACTCATAATCTTTGTCTTTAATTTTAATAGCTGGAGCATTCATTTTCTCAGTAACAGGGAAATAATCATCAAGAGGAGAATTTTTATAGCTATCAAGTTTATCCAATTTATCAAAATTCGAATCCATAAAAGCCATAGTAAATGCATCTCTTCCTCAGAAGAAGTTTCATGTTCATCATCACAATTATCTTCTAATTCAATTCAACATTTTCAATAATAGAAGATTCAGTAGTTTCAGGTGTTTCAGTTATCTCAGATGTTTCAGGTGTCACTTCATTGTCTATGCTACCACATATTAAATCATTTTCAGTACTAGTAGACATCTTAGACAATGGTGAACTAGATAAAGCTTTTTCTTTCTTCTTAGCAAAATAGCAGAAGCAGCATTAGGTGAAAAGTTTGGCCTACTTGGCAAATCAGTACCTCTACGAGTAGTTGAAGGCCTTACTTCCTTCGGAGTATTCTTTTCCTTTCCCATGGTTAGGAACAAGCAAGTGCAGCAAATAAATGATAACAAGTTGTCTTACCAATAAAGCTAGGTTCCCCGGCAACGGCGCCAGAAAATGTCTTGATGCCCACAAGTATAGGGGATCGCTGAAATCTTCGTTGGGAAGTATTACCCAAATTTATAGTTCGACACGATGGGAACACAAGAATACCAATAAGACTTTGGCAATTGAGGCGTCACTCTCAACCACACCTGTATATCAATAAACTTGCAGCAGTGATAGTGATGGCAGTAGTATGATTCAAGTAGCAAATAAAACAGCAGTAGTGAACAAGGGTTTCCCAGTTTTCACCGGAAAGTGAAAGTGTAACTCAGAGATTTAAAACGTAGGCATGAGGTGATAGCGGGGTGTTGCATGAATAAGATTGATCATATAATAAGAAACAAATAGCAATGGGACTTATCTCTAACTCCGATATATGTAGGTATGTGTTCCGTAAATAGTTGTGCGTACTAACCAAGAGAATTTGCACAACATCTATTGTCCTACCTGCCCATTTCACCGGGGCCAACTTGGAACTACAGGTAATTAAGGTCTACCCTTTCGAATAGCCCGGAACAACGCATTAACACTTCATGAACACATAGAATCCTCAAACTAAAACATCTCCCCCTTGTTTTCCCTATATGTCACTTTTAGGGTTCGCAGGTTCAACATAATAGCAGGTGATACACTTTGCAGATAAATACCAAACTCAATTATATGATGGGCAAAATAAGTTCAGTACTGAAATCATGCCACTCGGGCCCTAGTAGCAAGCATTAAATATAGCATAAGTGCATCAACACAATACAAAAGTATCCTCAAGATAAACCCCTAAAATCTCGGACAACGGGTATCATTACATGATCAATCTCATCCAATCCCCATCCACCTCATATGCCTACAGCGGACTACTCACGCATGGTGATGGTGAGGGAGCTCATGGTCGATGGAGATGAAGGCGGTGAAGATGGCGGTGAAGACGGCCTCCGAATCCCTCCTCCGGGGGAGAAATCCTGGATCAATCTGTCTCCGAAAACGAAGATCGTGGTGGTGGCGGCGCTCTGTTTCGCGAAACCTCCTCCCCTCCTAGGGCACCCACTTTTTCGTATATATGAGGGGGTACGCGAAAGCCGAAGGAGAGGCGGTGCTCGAGGCTCCGTTTGGGTGGGCCCATGCGGCCAGGTACAGTGGCCGCGTGGCCCCCCCCTTTTGGGCCTCCGGCGCTTCCTCGTGTCCATCCTTTGCACATTGTCCTCCTTTTCCATAAAAAATGACGTGGTATTTTTCCCCGATTTAATTTTCTGCAAAAACAACCAGAAAAGAGACTTTGCTAAAAACAGCGTCAGATTCAGCAGTTTTATTCAAATATGGGAAGATTCTGGAGCAAATTATGAAGCAAAGTGATTGGAAAAGTAGATGCATTTTAGGTGCATCAGCAAGTACACTAATTTTACATAGCAGGCTAGCAGAAAATTTGTCCCGAAAACGGTACCATATATACTAGGCTTAAACTGGGAGTGGGAGGGAATACCATTTTAGTTCTTGGAATTAAGCAACAAACATGACAAAGCTGGGCATTTCTGGGTTCGATCATACGGCTTGTTCAACAGGACAGCGACGGTATTGGATGCAGTTTGTTACTGAAGGGGGACAAGCCGGGTGCTATTCTGCACTGCAATTTGATAGCTATTTCTATTTATTTTTTTGCGAATGTGATAGCTATTTCTATTGTTCGTACGTTTATACTTATTAAGTTTATATCCGTGAAGATTATGAAAACCTCACCAAAATTTTAAATATCTCCTATACATGTACATTTATCATATCAAGGTGTTTCCCAACTTGCAAATCTCCATGAGAACTGATCTGACTACATAGTACATACATATACATCATGTGATTCTCCGTACTCCACCCATATCAAGGGATCAATGGATCATCTATGCTACTAATTTCGTGGAAGACAAGATTAGATTCCCAAGTTTATTCTAGTTCTCATCTCCATATGTATATCGATTTTCATGCGTGTCGTCTTCTCTTTGCATTGCTGAGAGCTGTCAGGAAACCGTAATTGACGGCAATACGTGTGAGAGATCAGTATCCCAAGGTATCTGTCGGAAGAGATGGCTTCTTCCATCCTCCTAATGACAATGTTGAGACTATGTCCACTCTCGAGTGCTTTGACTGCAGCCATATGCGCTTTCTTGTGCCACTTCAGAAGGTTGTAAGATTGCATCACTGACCAACGCGTTTGGTTACATGCCAAAAAATGGCAGTGAACAATAAATAGCCAAAATCAAGACACTGATTTATATCCAATTTTAGGTGCAATCTACCTCTACAAATAGACACTTGGACCCCTCCCATCTGTCTTCACCCGAGTAAATTCCATCCACCTCGCATGGATCCAGTCTACCAGGCATGGGGCACTCCAAGATTGCCGTGACTGCCTTGTGCTGCTTCCTCCTTCTGACCATTGGTTTCGTTGAGTTCCTTCTCCATCATAATCATGTTCTGTTGCGCGTATCATATACGTACATTTGTTGTTATTTGCATGAATAATCGTTTTATCACAACTTAGCTTCCATACAGAAGTAAGAAACATCTTAAAAAGCCAGCAAGAACACAATACGATAAAATGCGAGAACTCATCTTGGGAAAGATATGGACAAATGATAAATTTTGTGATGTCTGAAAACTTTTTGTGTTTCAAAGGATGGTTTTAGAGCACCAAGGTTTGTTTTCTCTGCTTAGCACGTGACATGTATTTTTCATTCATGAAACTTGTAGCACATGCTAGACCCAAATAATAATGTAAAAAAGAAAATTGGGATTTAAAAAAATGCAACAATTTTTACAAGTGTTACCCCTATTTCCGAATACTTGGCATTATAGTTCAGCAATTGTAAGAACAATTTATTTTTCATTTCACCAACTATATAACTATATGATGATGGCGGCCCAAACCAGAGAACCGAAAGCCGGCTCACCGTTGGTGGGCTTGGTAAGCTTAACGACCACCTAGAACTTCGCCTTTTGCCCCACACCGCCGAACTCCATCGGCGATGAACGCCGTGTGCCGACATGGTAAATATATTAATAAAATTATCTATTACACTCAAACGCCATTGTTTAATATGTTGTAAAAATTGATTTATTGGAGAAGGTCTATATGATTAATCATGAACCATGTAGAAGCAAAAAAATCAAATCGTCGACAACATGTTTGTTAGGTCATACTGAAATCTATGTATGCTAACAAGATTATACATGTTTAATTTCATACAAGACATTTTATTTTAGAGACTTGTTGATGGACTTGTCTAAGCTAGATGATAAATACGATGTTACAAGTAAGAAAATATTTAAATTATATATCTACCTAGTAGAATCTACACCATTTTCAGTTCGTTGATTATTGCTACAAGTGAGCCCATCTAACTTATATGATACATTTTACCAAGAAAATATCAGTAAAGAATCATGATAATAATTTATTTTCAAGATTTCGCAGTAAATATGGTTACGAAGTTATATACTAGCAAACACTATTAAGATATTTGTTAGGTCATACCTTTAGATATTTTATTTTTAATAAGCGTAACTATATAGTTTATACAATTATTGAAACATAATTCAAGAACAATTTTTTTGTAAACTACAAGTTAACTTTAGCACAATCAAGTTTGTTTGAAGATATTCATTACAACTGTATAAAAAGGAGTATTGCAACGACATATAGCATGATTACTATATGGTTAATATTGCAAATATATAATAAAAATTATAGTCGTTAATAATATTGTATGCAAAAATAATTTCAAAAAAGTTAAATTTTAGTACATATTATAATTTTTAGATAGCCCTAGACATAATTTGTGCTTGGACCGGTGGTGACCGCCGCGATCCGGTTCTCCGTGTACCTCGCATAGCAGAGGAGCACGACGAAGTCCCTCGATCCTCTGTCGAAGAAAAGGTCGGGATCAATAGCCGAGTATGGATCGACATGGTCAGAACTCATGGCGAGCGGGGCACACCATTCCATTGCCCTTTGCATCGGTGATTGGCTGGAGCGTGTTGTTGAACCTGCTCATCGTGGTCATCATGGCTGACTTGATGATCTTCGGGCTCCACTCTTGATGCACCACGCACAACAATGCCGCCACGCCACTGGCGTGTGTTTACTCCATCGACGTCCCGAAGACAATGCGGAAGTCGATGCCTAGGGGAGTCCGGCCTACATGCACCAGCGGAAGGATGGGTGTCCATGAAGCGAGTATCCTGCCGCCGGGAGCTAGTATGCCCTACTTGTAGACGTCGGGATAGATCCACGACAGCCCTTGACGATACCTGGCGACCACTGGTACCCCGAGGACCGTTTCCCGGAACTTGATGCTGGCCATTGAGTGTGTGCTGGAGGCAATACTTGAGCAGCCCCAGGGCATCGTCCTACTTGATAAGAGTCTCCCACATGGCATAATTTATGGACACAACGTCGTCGTCCATGATGAAGATGGCAGTAGCGAAGCCCGCATTGTCGACGGTGTTGGTTTGCTCCAAGAAACCAACGCCGATGTCATGACACACGATGATGCACTCTCTTGTCCGCATAGTCTGCAGTAGAGCCGATGAGCACGTCGACGAAGTCTCGTTTTAGACTAGCTTAATTCCGAAATCCAAGCACTTGCGGGGAACCCTGTGACCCCGGCTATGGTAGTGGTACAGTCGTAGCACACGGTGCCAACAAACATCCACCGATCCACCGTGCCAGTCCTGACGATGAGCAGTCAGATGGCGTCGTTCTGCAAAGTGCTGAGGCGCTCCATGTATGGTTCCCCGCTGAAGCGGACAAGATGATGTCGCGCTTCATGGCGGGAAACGAGGCAACAACCACGTAGGGGCGGAGCGTAGTGGAGAGACCATCCTCGGTTCCATCCCATCCTTCTCTTTGAAAATCATATACGACGTAGGCATTCTACTACAAGAAATATATCAGATATATGACCCTCAATATTGGTTACTTGAAGGGAGCTATTTTTCATTTACGATTTTCTGTGAGTAGTAACTGATGGTTAAAACAGAGCGACTTAAACGATCACTAACGACCAAATCGGAGGGTCATAATTTTTTAACCATTTTTTTTGGTCGTTGGCTATCTGACCTGACCACGTCAGATCCTACATGGACAGTGGTACGTGACAAAACTAAAAAAAATCAGAAGGTCATAGATCAGAATTAGCCTCGTCCACGGTGGTCATCCATATGGGCCGAACCCTTTTTGTAGTGGTACCCAATTCTGGTCGACTTAACAGGCTAGGTTATACATTTCGGCCTTCTCCTTTTTTGGGCCTTGGCGTTCTTACAGTCCGGTATTTACTTTATATTTTCCGGAAAGAAATGAAACAATTCCAATGTTGGTTGGGCCACGACATTTGTACAATCCAATATTGTTTGGGCCAGGGCCTCTTAAGGTTCAAATTGTATTTACAGCCAACATTCTTCGCTCAAAAGAAAATACATCCAATATTTAAATCAGTAATAATTACCGTGCTTCTTTTGCACATCACAGTAATAATAACAGTATATAAAACTTTTATCTCACATGTTCCTAGCACATAACTTCATCTTACAGAACTGTATACGAAACATCACGTATCAATAATTATCTCCAAGGTTCGCAACACATAACAGTATACAACACTTTATCTCGCAACAGGTTCACAGCACGTAACTTATCTCACGGGTCCAGCAACAACAAAAAAGTTCACCATCACAACTCCTAATCAACAAATGATGCAATCAACCTGCACATTCAAAGACAGAAAACAACATGGCAAAGGGACACAAGCAGAAAATAGCCACTTAGATCAAGTAGACCTGATGTAAGGATAGTAATCTAAATGCAGCAAGGCAAATTTATATCCGGCAAGGGTAATGACTATTTATTTCTCTCCATCTACAACTATATACATATATTATTTCAGAATTTGCGCAGCAAAAAGACATAGGATGTTGGAGAATAGGCATTCAGACACGGCTGCATATGCCCTCTTTTTCAGAAAACATTTTTTAAATATTTAAAAATTCAGAAAAAAGTTACATGCATGCATCTGCAGATTCTATGTGTGTATAGAAAGTTTCGCGGATAAACAACTTTTTTTTGGCCTGTGTAAGAAAGAAAAAATATATATCTAATGATTTTTGTTTGTAGCACCGATTTTTTTTTTTTTTTTTTTTTTTTTGCGGAAGCAAAGTAAAAAAGATATTTTTTCAGCTGACCATAACTAGTTAAGCTGATCTATATGCGTCGTTTGAGCTGAGCAGGCAAGAAGCATACGCCATGCGAGGGGCCGAGCCAGACCTTCAATGGTACCAATTTTTTCCACGACGGTAAGCCGTCCAAACGGGACAGCTGAATCCAGAGACGTAGACGTAGCGCTCTGATGTACTACGAGTAGTAGATGTGTTCTACCCGAGATTCTCAGTTTCTGGTAATGTAACGTAAACAAAAAAGGGGATGGTTGGTAACGTGGTGGCTCGAAAAATTCTCCGTTGCTTGACGAACTGAAAGCGTTGCTTCTAAATTACATCTGTGGTGATGTTTTCTAAATTGGTAGTACTCGATGGATATACACGAAAAATCCGTATTTGAGAAAACAGAAACCATTGAACGGAAACAGAGGGTTGCACAGAATCTAGGCTTATCAGTCAGTGTCATGTACCACGCAAAAAAAAAAAAAAAAGTCAGTGTCTATATACGTACGAGGCTTTGAAAGCTGATCGTGTAAAGATGAACCATATTCCTGGCTGTTCTTTGCAGCGTTTAGTATGAATCTTCCTTTACGTACCCACTATAATTGTGTGTAAAGCGCTCGCACCAACCTGCCTTCAACACAGGCAAATGTATTCTTACGGACAAGGATATGGCGGTGCCATAGTAGATGGCAAAGGCGGATGTGCTCAATAGTGTCCTCACTCGAAGGATCGGCACATGGAACCCTCCAATGTCTACACATTTGTTCATCCAGAAGTTCTCCATGATCTTACCTGGTGGAACGTAAGAAACAAACGGGGCGCCAACAACAGCCAGAGGGCTCTGATCATCCTCGCAGGATCCCGCCACCTGGTAGTTCAGTGAAACTGAATGTCCATGCGTCAGTGAAGAGAGATCGTACTGCTGCCGGCGCTATATGCACATCTCTTACAGGACAGTTCTTCCCTGCGTCTACGGTGACCTTTACAGGGCACTCGGATCCGGCGACACTTGGCGTGTCGTGAAGCGATGGCACTGGCCCTGCATCTTAGGTCAGCACCCTCTGAGTATTTTGCAAGCTAGTGACTGCCTTGAGGTGATAAACAACTTTGATCGGCCGACGGCCTTTCCTTGGGTCGTAGTCGTACAGTACGTCTTTCCTTAAGGAGATCCAAATGGAGGACGACAAGTTAGTTAGTCCGGGTGGCCTTTAAACATGAAAACAGAAGCTCGAACATGCATGGAAGCTCACTGCCTCGCTCGTTTTGCAGTCTTCTCTTGATCCTAAACTTTACTCAATAATAAAGCAAGCTGTTATAAAAAAAATAGTTAAATGTATTTTTGAGAGAATTCATTTGCCTGGATGATAAACCCTACAGCCTGCTTTCATTTAATTACATGGGTGGTAAAGTCCATTGCTAGCTAGAGCCTGATGAATACAGACAAAACTGTATCTATTTCTATTCTATCTATTTTATACTAAAATAATCTACTGAACTCTAACGGAGACACCACGTTAATATATATGCATAGGTTAGAAATATATAATCCATTGATTTTGGTTGTGACAGTTGAAATTAAAAGATGAAAAAAGTTATGTGCAATACTAATCGGGTACTATAAAAAATATCACATATTGCTTAATTGGACCCGAATTTAAAATGAGTTGGCGCAGAACTGCCTCTACGTCAATAGTCCAACACCCGTCTCCTTTTCCTCCTATTTTCTTCCTATGGGCACTAATCGAGGGAGGTTGTGGAAAAGAGAATAGTCCACAAAGATATGACCGGAAGGCACAAGCCATGCCCATCGCAGCCGGCACCAGCGGGAAGCGGCAAGTATATGCAACGGCACGCAGGCACACCGGCACGCGTGAGGCAGATATGTTTCACCGGTAAGTATCCTAGCTGCTTCTTGCATGCACTTCCCACTACGGGAGAGCGGTACTTTGCCGTCTGCCCGAAACACACGGCAAAGAGCGGTACTTACAGCAAGATTTCCTCCGTTTCGTCCGAAGTGGGAGTTTCGAGCTATAAGTTCAGGAACTCGCTATGGAGAAACTGATGCCGGTGAACCCGCTCACACTCCGGGGTGGTATCTTGGACCTCTACAACACCCAACACACTTGTACACACATGGTATGTCACCACCTAGGTTTTCGTGTGATTCCGACGCTTCAAAGCCCCTCTCCGGCGAAACCTCAGACCCACTGGAGAAAGTCAAAGTTCATGTCTACCCCTTTGACCGGAGTCGAAAGGGGGTAGGCCAGTGGACTTTTTTTCTTGGTTGTGTTGGGTTAGGCACTAGGAACACCCAAAACCAAGATCTACACCAACTCTTGCCAAGATTCCCTCCGTTTCGCCCGAAGTGGGAGTTTCGAGCTATAACTTCAGAACTCGCTATGGAGAAAGTGATGCCGGTGAACCCGCTCACAACCCGGGGTGGAATCTTCAACATCTACAACACCCAACACACTTGTACACACATGTATGTCACCACCTAGGTTTTAGTGGGGTTCCGACGCTCCGGAGCCCCTCTCCGGCAAAACCCTAGACCCGCTGGAGAAAAGTCAAAGTTCTCGTCTACCCCATTTGACCGGAGTCGAAAAGGGGTATGCCAGTGGACTTTTTTTCTTGTTGGGTTAGGCCCTAGGAACACCCAAAACCAAGATACCCAACTCTTTCCAAGATTCTCTCCGTTTCGTCCGAAGTAAGAGTTTCGAGCTATAAGTCCAGGAACTCGCTATGGAGAAAGTGATGTTGGTGAACCCGCTCACACCCCGGGGTGGAATCTTGGACCTTTCCACCTACCAACACACTTGTATACATATTGTATGGAACCACCTAGGTTTGGGTGGGGTTCTGACGCTCCGGAGCCTCTCTCCGGCAAACCCCGACATTGTTGGAAATAAGTCAAAGTCTTTGTATTATTTTATGCGAGATAATATTTTTAGTGTAATTTAATTTCATCCTGGCGAAGCATGCATGTACTATTTATATCTACTAGAAATAGATAATGTGTTTAAAAATAATAATAACCACACGGCAAAGACTGACAGTGAGCCAAGGTATTTAAAAAATATTGGTAGGCAAAGGCGTAAATCTTTGCCGTGTGGCTCACATGGCACACAGCAAAGACCTGCCGTGACGGAGCCATTAGCGCCCCGGCTGGTCGGACACGTGGTCACTGTCGTTGCCGTGTGCTAGTCTTTCCCGTGTGTTTTTCGTAGTCTTTGTCGTGTGCCGTTCTTTGCCGTGTGCATTTTTGACTATGAGGCCGTGCGTTAGTTGTTACCGTGTGCGGCACACGGCGAAGAGGGACGTTGCCGTGTGCCCGATATCCTGCACATAGCAAAGAGCCGAGCACACGGTAACGTACCGCTTTCCCGTAGTGTCCCAATGTATGTTGGGAACACACATTGAGTTTGATCCGTATAATCCAGCCTGAGGTCTAGCTATCAGACTCATCAGTACATACAATCCTATGTGCACGACTTCCCTAGGAACATAAACACGTCAGCAAGATTTCGATGAACTTGATCTTGATCAGATCTATCGGTAGCAATCTCTTCTCAAATACATCCGTGTGATTTCAACACTATTCCAGAGGTATATGTACTCCCTCCGTTTTTATTTAATTGGTGTTCTAGGTTTAGTCAAGTCAAACTTTGTCAAGTTTGATCAAGAAAATAGGAATATCTACGTACATAATACCAAATGCATATAACATGAAAATATTCTAATACTATAGATTTTACATTGTAAATGTTAAGTTGGTATTTAAAAAAAATATTTGGTCAAAGTTAATAAATTTTGTGTTTGATTAAACTCAGAACGCAAAGTAATTATGAACTAGTGAGTATATGCGAATTACAGATTAAGATAGCCGAAGTAGAAAATATGCACCATGGACATCGTAAAAACACCCCGGACAAATTCAGCAAGACACCCAATACTATTGGAATGGAGTTTCATTGCAATGTGATCGACACCAACATAAGGAAATCCATTAGATGACATATATAGCTAGCATGCCGGAATATTTGGTGGCGAAAGAAGAATATGAAGTAAGATTGCTTGCACAAGAGAACACTATAGGAAAATGAACATAGAGCAACTCACATGACCTAGAAAAAGGGTTGTTTTAGAAGAAGTCAGCCAGCATGTTTTTTTGGGGTATCAACCGCCAATAAATGCGGCCTTTCTTGATCACTTAATCGATTTGTAAATCTTCAGAATGCTTTTATTCTGAAGGGGAGCAACTCACATGACCTAGAAAAAGGGTTGTTTTAGAAGAAGTCGGCCAGCATGTTTTTTTGGGGTATCAACCGCCAATAATGCGGCCTTTCTTGATCAGTTAAACGATTTGTAAGTCTTCATGGAATGGAGTTTCATTGCAATGTGATCGACACCAACATAAGGAAATCCATTAGATGACATATATAGCTAGCATGCCAGAATATTTGGTGGCGAAAGAAGAATATGAAGCAAGATTGCTTGCACAAGAGAACACTATAGGAAAATGAACATAGAGCAACTCACATGACCTAGAAAAAGGGTTCTTTTAGAAGAAGTCAGCCAGCATGTTTTTTGGGGGTATCAGCCGCCAATAAATGCGGCCTTTCTTGATCAGTTAATCGATTTGTAAGTCTTCAGAATGCTTTTATTCTGAAGGGGGAGCAACTCACATGAGCTAAAAAAAGGGTTGTTTTAGAAGACTTCATCCAGCATGTTTTTTTGGGGTATCAACCGCCAATAATGCAGCCTTTCTTGATCAGTTAATCGATTGGTAAGTCTTCAGAATGCTTTTATTCTGAAGGGGCTTGATTTATAAATTAAGAAATTTTTATAATACTTTCTTATAGATAACTCTGTACCTATTTTAAGAAAAATTGTATTCCTCCCTAAAGAAAAAAAATTAATTTTAATCTAACCTCTTAAAAATTAATATAGATCATGAGTTTCTAATAAAATATTGCAGTTGTATGACAACATTACTAAGAACTATTGGTGAACCGGAGGACCATATTTTGAACCTCTATTTAAAAATGCGTAACGACTTGGTCATCCAAAACCGTATACCATTTTACATCGCACAAAAATTACATGTGAGAATAAATGTAGACCATCTAGGTAGAAGAGTGGGGTATATAAATAAATGACTAAATAAATAAAATAGACTTAACAAGAACTCCAGATCTTTCACTATGACTGTTCATGCTATTGGCGGATTAACACTTTTATATGAGAGTGGATTTACTACCTATGGGCGGTGGGTACACACACCAATGTTATATTTAATGCCAACTAGCATCCATCATTTGTAGTTTGTCGAAAGTTTTGGTTATATAATTTGGTGTTATGAAGATATTTCTTTATCATGTTTACCTTATTTGTTATAAAATACACATCGTTAATTGGGAGATGGATGCTATCTTGATGGCGTGAAGTTTACATTTTATTGTGTCAATGGTTATACTGCAAAGAAATGAGACTGAAGAGTCACCACTTGTAGTTTATTGAAAATTTCAGTTATATAATTGGTATTATGAAGATATTTATTTCTCATGTTTTATGTTGTGAATTGTTATATTGCAAATAGATGAGGTTAAAGAGTTATGAAATGTTTTGTATGAAAATTCTAATTAAATTAACACTTTTTGATCGATATATTACTTATACAGTCAGAGATGAGGCGTCCATGATCGGTAGATCAATTTTTACCTTTGTTTAAAGCTTAACTAACTCATACTAAAAACATGATCTCTGAATTTTTATTCTTGATGGAAAAGAGTTTCAGTACTTTCAAAATTAAAAAGTTATGTTTGTAATATGCTGCACGTTTTATGGTCCAAGTATTAAAATAAATATAAACTAAAAAAAATTGTGAACACATGTAAATTTTGTACTGATAGTATGTTTTGGTATTTATTTCCTTTTGATCGAGGATTGAGCGTATCAATGTTATTCGGCTGAATTTTTGAACGAAATTAATAGCAGGGTTCCTTCTCTCATTATCATCTGGTCTATTTTATTTCTGCATCTTTATGTCATATTTCTCTATTTTCTCGATGAGGTCTTACTAATGGGTTATTCTTGGGGATGACTTGCCAAGCCATGTTTGGTATGGCGCACGATCAACCCTACATTTAGTTGTTCTAGCGGGTGAGACTTGAGACTGGGACAATCAAATCCGATAAAACATTAAAGTCTGCTAAAAAGGCCTTCATTTGGACACAAATGACATCCATTTTTGTCTATTTCTCCCTAAATTTTTTGTCTGCATACTTGCTCACTTAAATTATTTCTCACTGGTTTACTTAAACTCCAAACCGAGATTGTTATTGACCCAATAGTGAGCTTTTTTTTCTGAAACCAACCATATTATTGCCATAGACCCACCTAGTTAGATCGATTATTTGATAACATGAATGTCATAGTCGTCGTTTTAGGAATTGCTTGTTGAATTCTGATTGCTTAGTGACGGGAGTCCATGCCCAACACTTGTATTCTCAACATTAGCCGTGTCAAAAAGGCTACGTGACTAATATTTTTCTGTTAAATCTTAACCATAAAGTTTATGGTTGCAGGCTACGTGACTAACATCCAACAAACACGATAATTTTGATGATATGGCCAACCATGGTGGCTCTATTAGGAACCTCGTATATTGAGGACTAAAACATATTTAGAGCTTCCCACATCCTCTTGGATTTTTAATATCTCGAATGGTTACTTTTCCTTCTCTACACGACCTCGTGTAAACTTTTACAAAACATAAAACTTTATGAGAAAATTGATGTGTTACATGAAATTAATAAGCTTAATATGATATTTTCTGAAAATTTCGATTTAATTTGAATTAAATAAGACTTGAATAAATATTTGGTTATATATTTCAGGGGAGAAGCCGCACTCAAAATATTCCTGTGTATTTTCTCGCGAAGAAAATCATTTTCGAAAAGTCAATTGTATGTTATCTAAATAGAAAAATATTATCTTTAATTCCTGTCGGGATGGGTCGAATTTTTTAAGCTCATTTACGTTTTCTCTTTTTTATTCCTGGGCCGATTTAATTGGCCCGTTTTGCTCCGCATTTCCCCGGAAATCACTAGAAAAAGGGTTCCCTTTGCAAAGGTAACCCCATCATCGTTTTAATTGTGACAAGTGTCGGTTTCTCCTCACATGATCCAATTTTGGTTGTCTACATGTCTGCCATGTGTCACGATTAGATTGAAAGTGGGCGAGTATGAGAGAGAAAGGGATGGCATACACGTACGTGGGCATAAAGTTTTCCTTTTTTGCCTTTTATTTTTCAAATCCGAATTTTAAAAACGAAATATCTTGAGAACCGTTTATCCAAATTACAAACCGTTTTCACTTTTGAGCTCCTCGCGTTGAGATCTTCAAAACTAGATCCCATGTTGATATGTTTCGACGAACTTTTTTTTTGTACAACCGGTTATGTATAGTTGTACAACCTGTGTTTTGTAGTTGTACAACATGTGTCTGTACAAACTGTGTATGCGTAGTTGTACAACCTGTATCTGTCTAGTTGTACAACCCGTGTTTGTACAATCTGTGTCTGTCTAGTTGTACAACCTGTGTCTGTACAACCTATGTCTGTCTAGTTGTACAACCTGCTTCTGTACAATCTGTGTATGTCTAGTTGTACAACATATGTTATGTAATTGTACAACCTGTGTATGTGTAGTTGTACAACCTGTTATTTGTACAACCTGTGTCTTTTTATTTGTACAGCTTGATTTGTGTAGTTGTTCAACCTGTTAGTTCGTACATGTACATATAGTAGAAGATGTAACCACGATGTACCCTCCGTACGAAAAGTTTGTACATCGTGGTCCGTGTAATTTGTACACTCTAGTAATCACTTTTTTTAATTTACTTTCAATCACAGTTTGTACAAATCGCATAGCTTCTGTACGCGTCCATTCTGAATGATCAGCCTACACGGAGCAGCTCCTGCTCATGCACTCGCGGGCGGAGGGCCAGCTCCTGTACGTTCCACCATTCGAAGCGATCGGAACATACGCGATATACGCGCGGGCTCGATACACGCGGGGCCAGCTCGCTTGCGCTGTACGCCGGGGATTCGGGCGCGATCGAAACGACGTGAGTTGCGGCGTCCAAATTTGCTAGCTATCTCCAACGGCCACGTGGTGGTCTGTCGTGCGTGCAATGCCCTTTGGGAAGAGTACCCTTTTCCTAATCCTACCCATTTCCCCCATTTTTCTCTATTCTCTCCACCGCATGGGCCGGCCCATCAATTGCTGGAGCGACCTAGCTTCGGTTGTTTCAATTCGATCGATCAAATTGTTTCCAGGTAACGTGCTGTTTTGATTTTTTTTTTAAAGGTAACATGCTGTTTGTGGACGTGAGGGACGTGTTTCCTGGTACGTGTTGAAATAACTTATTTGTACCTGATTAATGTTGTACGTAACTTTGTCATTTTTAATCTCAACCGTTAGAACCAAAATCAACAGATTATATATTTCTAACCTATGTGGATTAACGTGGTGTCTCCGTTAACCTCCCTCATTTTGCTTTTATTAGTAGATAATAGATGATTCAAAATCTACCATAATGATTCAAAATCACAACAAAAGTAACTACCAGCTCGCGGTTTTTAACTTTAATTATGTGAATTGATTCAACATCATGTTAAAATAAGACAAAAATCAATAATTTTAGTACTACTAATTCATCCACAAATTTAAAATGCATTCCATAGATGTGATATTTTTTAGCATAACATTTAGGTGGCTATAGTTTCCTACCACGTCCCATAAACTATAATTTTTATCTGTCACACTATAAAGAGTTGCTCTCGCATTTGCGAGGGGCACCATGCTAGTTTGACAAAAGACGAGATAAAACGGACGCCCATCGGCTCATATCCAATAATTATGTTCGGGCAGTGTGGCAGAGAATCTCTACCGAAAACATTACCATTGCCGTATGTTTACTTTTTTTTTTTTTGAACAGGGAATGGTCCCGAAGGACCTAGAGTTTCCATTAATTCTCAGCGGCAGAAATACATTTTACAATAAGGGACTGAAGATAAATAGAAATTACAACCAAGTCCCTACATTTTGCACATAGGACCTCAAGGTGAAAATAAGAAATACAATCGAGGCCTGCTCCTCCTCCGCCGCAAACTGACGCCGCCGTGCAGTCACCTTCATCGTCTCCGGGGACGAAACCACTTGGGGCGATGAAGGGGGAGCAAACTGCCCAGCAAGCAAGTGCCTCCGCAACGGCAACAAGGCCTGGAGGTTGTGAATGACCATCTGGCGCCGGTCGGAAGAGACCGTCCCCGGCGCAAGAGGTGGGAGAGGTCGCCGTTCGACCATGAAGTACACCGACGACATTTTCGCCGGCGTTGGGAATCTCCCGAGAGAAGCAGAAACTCCTCCCCTGCAGCAGCGACGAAATGGAGCTCCACCCGACACCAATTTCCTTTTCCTCAACACCTCCACGGCAAGAAGAAAAAGGAAGAACAGGAGCAGAAGCAACTCCATGGTCGCTGCAATTAACGAACCTAGTTATTGAAGAGGGCGCAGAGATGATGAAGTAGACCTCCTGCTTCATCTTCTCCGCCGTGCAGCAGGAGCGGTTCCAGGACTCCAGCAAATCACACCTCACAGCACCTCCTCTGACGATGCAGAAGAAATCAAAGCAGTGCTCCATCTCCTCACCCCCACGGCCAGCGAGAGAGAGCTCTGCTTGATCCACTCCGCAAGCAGAAGGAAAGTACCAGCACTTATTGAAGAAGGCCGCCGCAGATCTGCCGCCCTCACCCAACCTCCACCATGAAGGCGTGATGAAGGAGCTTGCCACGGCCCACTTAGCGTCGCGCCATGACGCCGAGCTTGAAGGGAAGAAAAAAGACAGCATCCGCCGAGCTATACAACCAACTACGGAAGATCTACTACTACAACTACCTAAGAACTACTCCATCACCTCACCGATACCAACTCCAGCCGGCTATTCTGGCGGAGCGGCCGGATCGGCCCGGGATTTCAGAGTACGACCCTCAAGGTACTGTAGCTGGACGGGAGGGGAAAGTGAGTTCCCATATATGTTTACTTAAAGTGAGAGTGGGAGGGAATAGCATTCTGGTTCTTGGACAAACGTGACAAAGCTGAGCGTTTCTTGGATCCATCATATCGTTGGTTTAGCGGAACTGTGACTGTATTGGCAGTTTGTTACTGGAGGGAAACTACACATGTGCTATTTTGTACTGCAATTTGATCGGTTGTTTTTATTCTACCTATGTTTGACCGAGTGTTGACACCGATTTTGTGTCAGACTATAAAGAATATTTGGCTATCATGAAACTTGATAAAAATAATTAAATAAATTCTAGAAAAGCGCTCCGTGCGATAAAACAAACAAATAACAAATAAAAGGTTTTATTTACATATCGCCCTCATAGGCGACACTGCTATTGACCTAACCCAACATCGCCAGCGACACTAAATCTTCAAAGAATTATCCGACCACCCGACAAATCATCAGCATATTGTCCGGACAACCCTATGAAATACGGTCGACTTGTATTAAATAAATAGTAAAATACGTACAAATGTTACATCAAAACAAATTTGATGATACCTATAGAAATTAATGTTTGTTAGCTTGCCACCTAGATCAAACAAATAATGATAGGATTAATTACTCGGCCCATGGCCCGAAGGCCATCAGCCAACTGAGATAGCCCAGGACGCTCAGCTCCATGGGAGTTTTGATTGGACTTGGTCAGCTCTTCAGGATAATCACGGTATCAACTATCAGCAGATTAAAGAAAGTTAAATCGAACCAAAAAGTTTTGTCCCCTAGGGTTTCAACCTAGGGTTTTCTGTCCTCCGGCGATCGACGCCGTGAGTATTGCGAGAAGATCGGAGGTCCCCCACGTCTGTAGTGCTCTCCGGCGCGAGCCTGTCTCCGCGGAGGGTCTGACGGATGGCGGGATCAGGTAGTGGCTCCCGCCCGGGGGCTATGGAAGAACCAAGTGCGTTGCTAGAGAGACTTCATCTGGAAGATCAAGAGCTTGACGATCTAATCTGGCAAGAGGAGGTGGACAGCCCATCGGAGGGACCAAAGTGGCTGGCGATTGCACGCGTCCTCACCAGCAAATCCTTTAGCCAGGGAGCTTTAATCGCCGACATGAGAGCGGCGTGGAATCCGGCTCAGCAGGTAACCTGGAGAAGGATAAACCCTAATCTGTTTACGATACAGTTCTCCTGCCTAGCTGATTGGAATAAAGCCATGCATCAAGGACCATGGGATTTTAGAG
This sequence comes from Poa pratensis, assembly GCA_947311845.1. Taxonomy (NCBI): domain Eukaryota; kingdom Viridiplantae; phylum Streptophyta; class Magnoliopsida; order Poales; family Poaceae; genus Poa; species Poa pratensis. The sequence continues at coordinate 15,035,514 of CAMZMU010000099.1, read as the reverse complement.
GATTTGGAGCTTTGCTCTTGGCGGAGTACGATGGTTTCTCTAAACCGGAATCAATCCAATTGGATAGGTAAGAAACTTGGAGTCAGATACATAAATTGCCTGATGCGGTGCTAAAGAACGAGAGTTTTGTGAGGAACATGGCTAAAAGAATTGGTGAAGTTCGGGAGTTGCAGATCACGCTCCCGAGTGGTTTCATAGGGCAGTTTATTCGGGTACGTGTGAAACTGGATGTAAATAAGAAGCTAACAAGATTTGTAAGCTTCACAAGAGGTGGAAAAACAGATTTCTTTCAAGTGAAATACGAGAAACTTCCTACGTTTTGCTATGCGTGTGGACTGATGGGACACTGGCACCAAGAATGCGGATCAGGTGAGTTCGAAGATGATAAGCTGGAGTGGGGCTCCTTTATCTTAGCCCCAAGAAGAGGAAGAGATACTACACGTGAATCGGGCCCTTCTCGAGAAGGAGATCGTGGCAATGTTCCTAATAAATATGGGCCAACTGTCGGCCGTGGCTTTGGACGAGGTTTTGGCCGAGGTGCTTTGCCAGGGGAGAGGGCGAAAGAACGAATTGGTCAGAGAAAGCTGGAGAAGGTAATTTCATGAATTCTAATATGAACCTTTCGACCATGACGTTATTCGATGCCGCGCCATCTGCAAAGAAGCGTCTGAATATGGATGGAGCTTCTAGTGAAAATGAAAACCTAGCTATTGTTCCATCCGAGAGAGCTCCGGCTAGAGTCCATGGGGTAGATCAACTCGAGCATGGCTATGAGGAGCCAACTGATCTGAATACAACACCGCAGAAGAGCTTTAATAAGAAGAAGCTGAAAGACAACACGGGTGTAGCAGTGGACACACACAACCTGAAGGATGTTCATGTAGAACCGGTTCAGACCAGATAATGGATGAGGATGATACAGCACAAACAACTGAAGATGGAGCGAACTCCTCTTCACTAGGATCGGCGGGCTCCCATGGGGGGTCCGTCCGGGCGCAATGAAAATTTTATCTTTGAACTGTCAGGGGTGTAATCCCCCGACAGTTCTCTCGCTTTTGGATCTCCAAAGGCGACATAACCCAGAAGTGATATTCTTGTCCGAGACCCATATGGATGACTACCCGGCTGAATGTTTAAGGAGAAGACTGAAAATGGACTTTAAAATTGTGAGTGATAGCGATGGGAGAAGTGGAGGTGTGGCTCTTTTTTGGAAAAAGGAGATCAACATCCAACAGGTTCTAGTAGGTCCCAAGTTTATTGACGTAAAAGTGACTGAAAATATGGGGAAAATTTGGAGATTGACAGGGGTTTATGGAGAGCCTCGCTGGGAAGATAAATACAAGACTTGGGACAGATTAAGAGATTTGAAAAACAATCTTGCTCTTCCTTGGGTCATTATAGGTGATTTCAACGAAATTTTGTATTCTCATGAGAAGGAGGGAGGCAGAAGACGACCACAAGTTTATATGCAAGCCTTCCAAAATGCTCTGATAGATTGTGAACTTGAGGATCTTAATTTCTCGGGAGAACCCTTTACTTGGAAGAGAGGAAAAATTAGGGAGAGACTAGACAGGGCAGTGGCTAATGGCAGCTGGGTCACCATGCATGCAGCTGTTGTTCTTCAACATCTTGACTATATAAGATCTGATCACCGCCCCCTACTTCTTGACACTGAGTTTCAAGTCGTTCCTGCTGTTAGACAGGGACCAAAACGCTTTGAAGCTAAATGGCTTAAGGAGGAGGGATTTAGGCAAGAAGTGGAACGTGCTTGGGAGGCAGCTGGACAGGTTACTACTGGAGGTGTCCTTGCCAAACTTAATCATATGCATGCGGCGTTTCATGATTGGGATGGTAGAGTTCTAAAAAGACCGAAACAGAGGCTTCGGAAAGCTCAGCGTGAACTTAATAAAGCGTTGAATGGGCCAATGTCTGACGAGAACGATGCAAGAGCAAAGGAAATGGCAAATCTGATCGAAATCTTACTTGAACAAGAAGAGGTGCATTGGGCTCAGAGATCACGGGCGAACTGGCTACAATTGGGGGATCGAAATACTTCTTTCTTCCATAATTTCGCGACAGCTCGCCGGAGGAAAAATTTCATTAAGAGGTTGAAGAATTTTGATGGTGACTGGGTTGAAGGTACGGAACACATAAAGCCGATTATTTTTTAGTATTTCTCTAACCTCTTTTCTTCTGAGGTTCAAAGTACCGACCCAAGCATGCTTAATAAAATACATAGCAAGGTTACAGCGGAGATGAATGATAAACTCCTTAAGCCATTCACGGCTGAGGATGTGAAGAATGCATGCTTCAGCATTGGAGATTTCAAGGCCCCGGGTCCTGATGGGCTCCATGCGGTTTTTTACAAAAAAAATTGGGGTATTTGTGGCGAGGAGATCACAATGGAAATCTTGCAAGCAGTAAATTCTGGTATCATACCTGATGGCTGGAACGATACTACGGTGGTGTTAATTCCAAAGGTAGATGACCTGAATTGGTTACTCAATTTCGCCCTATAAGCTTGTGTAATGTGATCTACAAGATTATCTCAAAAATGCTAGCCTTTAGGCTCAAAGGGATTCTTCCTGAGGTGGTATCACCAACGCAGAGCGCCTTTGTGCCGGACGGCTGATTACTGACAATGTCCTGGTGGCTTACGAATGTGTTCATTATATAAAAAAATAAGAGAGCAGGGAAGGGGGGCTTTTGTGCGGTCAAACTTGATATGCATAAGGCTTATGACCGTGTTGAATGGATTTTTCTGGAGAACATGATGAGAAAGCTCGGGTTTGCTAATAGATGGATCTCGTTGATGATGGCTTGCGTGAGATCGGTCAGGTATCAGGTGAGATTCAATTCTGAGGAGACGGATGTTTTTATACCTACGAGGGGCTTACGACAGGGGGATCCTCTATCTCCTTATCTGTTCCTTATTTGTGCAGAAGGCTTGTCTAGTCTGTTGTTGTACGAGGAAGAGGTTGGTGGCATCGATGGGGTTAGGGTGTGCAGGAATGCACCGTCAGTTTCACACCTTTTATTTGCTGACGATTCCTTGATTCTCATGAAGGCGGATATGAATAATGCAACCTCATTACAGCAAGTTCTGGATACCTATTGTGCAAATTCTGGACAACTGGTGAGTCTGCCAAAATCAAGTATTTTCTTCTCCCCGAATACTAATGTTCTTATAAAGGCTGAAATATGTGAAGAGCTCCATATCGACACTGAGGCAATCTCTGATAAGTATTTAGGCCTTCCGGCCATTGTCGGAGCAGATAAAAGTGATTGTTTCTTGAATTTTGTTGAAAGAATAATTCAACGAATTAATGGATGGAAGGAAAAGTTGCTGTCTATTGGTGGTAAAGAAATTCTACTCAAGGCGGTAGCTCAGGCTATCCCTGTATATGCGATGTCGGTTTTCCAAATACCGATTGGTGTCTGTAAACAAATGATGGATGCCATTGCCCAATTTTGGTGGGGGGATGACGAGAATAGCAACAAAATGCACTGGCTAGCGTGGTGGAAGCTTTGTTATCCAAAGAATGAAGGGGGTATGGGCTTCCGTGATTTCCATTCTTTCAATTTGGCTATGTTAGCGAAACAGATTTGGAGACTTATTCAAGAACCAGAATCTCTTTGTGCTAAAGTTCTTAGAGCAAAGTACTACCCTCATGGTGATATTTTGAAAGCTGGACCAAAAGCGGGCTCTTCTTTTACATGGCAAAGTCTGCTGGCCGGTCTAACTACGTTTAAGAGAGGTATGATTTGGAGAGTAGGCACTGGAGAGCATATTAATATTTGGCAGGATCCTTGGATCCCGTCTAGCTTGGATGGCAAGGTTATTTCTCCTAGAGGAACCACTGTTTTTACTAGGGTGTCGGAATTGATCAGCCCCATCACTGGGACCTGGGACGCAACGCTCTTGACTGAAAATTTCTACCAGGTGGACGTTGAACAAATCCTTAGAATTCCGATCAACACTCATGGCTTTGATGATTTTATTGCCTGGAAACATAATTCTCATGGGCGCTATACGGTTAAATCTGGTTACTATCTACAGTGGAAGCACCAATTCGGGCCTAGAGCTCAACAGTTTGCCTTGCCAGGAGGTTCAGCAAATAATCCGGTCTGGAGAACTCTATGGAAATTGAAAGTTCCGAGCAAAATTAAAATATTTGTGTGGCGAGCTCTTCATGGTATTATTCCTCTCAAATGCATCTTGGCTAACCGACATGTTGGTACGACTGGAGAGTGTCTGATTTGCAACCAAGGGGCTGAAGATGTTTTACATCTATTATTCCAGTGCGCTACTGCTAAAGACCTTTGGGCATCATTAGGACTACATGAAATAATAGAACAAGCTGCGCATGTTGACCGAGCTGGATCAGCCGTGTTGGAACATCTCTTGCGAAGTAACAATAATACAATGCCGAGGATTGATTTTATTGGTCTGAAGGAAACAGTGGCGGTCACATGTTGGTATTTATGGTGGATTCGGCGACGACGAACCCACGGTTAGGAGGTTCCACCACTTCATAAGTGCAGGACATCGATTCTTTCGATCTCTGCGAATTCTGCACGTGCATGCGTCAAACAGCAAGGGGAAGCTAAGATAAGATGGACAAGACCGAATCCTCGACAGATTAAAATTAATGTTGACGCTTCTTTCCATGAGGATGTACATGAAGGTGCGATTGGGGTTGTCCTGCGTGACTATAAAGGTACATTTGTAGCAGCAAAGACTTGCTTTCTTCCTTTTGTTGCCTCAGCTGCCATGGCGGAGGCACTAGCGATGAAGGAAGGACTTTCCTTTGGAGCAAGTAAGGGGTGTAATAATGTTCTTATGGAGTCTGACTCACTCGAGACAGTGGAGGCGTGTACTGGAGTGGAAAGGTGGTGGAATGAATCAGCCGTGATTTTTGCAGACTGTGTAGACTTGGCAACGACTATGGATAGCGTTCAATTTGTGCACTGCCGAAGGGAAGCAAACCAGGTGGCCCACGAACTAGCAAATTCTAGTTTTCTTACTAGGAGTTCTTGTAATTGGGTCGATGAACCCCCTAGTTTTCTTCTCAGTAGTATCATACACGATGTAACGATTGACAATGGTTAAAGGCGGCAAGTTTCAGACGCACTCTTTCCCTAACCAGGGTACCGAAAGGGACTGGCAGGGTTTTAATGAGGCGGCTTGCTGACCTAATGTAGCGGAAAAGTTTCAAAAAAAAAGTTAAATCGAACCCCTAGCTTTGAATCCCGAAAATTGGCACTCTGAACTATCAAATCCTGGTCTATTTTGAACCATATTCTGGTCTATTTTGAACCATATTTGGTTGGCACATAAAAAAAATAAAAAAATTATATATTCAATATTCGTTGTCTCACTGACAAAGAGGACCCACCTGTCATATACTTCTTCCACCTTCCATCTCTCCCGAGTCAATCTCGTGCGGATCCCATGCATTCTCCAATTCACTTTGGTGTTGAACAATCGAATTAACTTAGCTAGTAATTCCAGCCTGCTTGCACGAGATGGGCTCCGCATCCCAAGCTGGTTAGTCCAGGCAGCAGTTGCCCATGGTGAGACGACCGCCGGAGTCACAGATTGAAGCAGCAGCACCTCAACGAGCAGTCCGCCGTGGCGGATGCAGTTTGTGTGGGCAACTCGCCGCGCGGCTCTCCGGTGGCAGGTCACGTGCGGCTCCACATCGAGCAGTGCGTCGTGCGAGAGACCAGGACGACGGCAGCAGATCGGGTCAGGCGACGGACGAGGCTAAGAGCAGATATTGGGATTTGGGGCTGGAGTGCATCGATTTGAACCGTTTAGACCCAGGTCGCCCATTAATTCTCTAGATTTGGTGTGGGATTAGCGGTAGAATTAATCGGCTGGCCAAGAACATGTCGTTGACGATGGTTTTCTTTATCTCTCCTGCTTTTCGACTCGCTCTCGGCCGCCGTTGAACCTGCTGGTTGGGGGCGAGGGGTGCCGCTGGCAGCTGGTGCGACAGCGAACACCAGGACGACGGCCGCTCTGGCTCGGTACACAGCCGTCAGGGCCGGCACGCCGAGGAGGTGTCGTTGAGAGGGGATGCGGCGAGCAACGCAAGAGGCAGAGGAGCGACGCATGGAGGGAGCACTGGGATGGGCTCGGCGGCGAGAGGTGGGACAGGGTGAGAGGCATGGAGTGGGTAAAGGGGATTGAGGAAGAGGATAAATATGACATGTGGGCCATAATTGTCAGTGAGAGTAGCACGTTATACCGGCCGGGATTGTAGTATTCCCAGTGCGGCAAACATGTGTCCAAAATAGACCGGGATTGATAAGTTCAGAGTGTCAATTTTTGGGATTCAAAGTTCAGGGTTCGATTTACCTTTCATCTACAAGTTAAGGGTTTGTTTTGGACTTTTCCGCCGATTAAAAAGGAAAAGAGAAGAGAAATTAAGAGCGTACAACCGCGCGCCGTCCCAGTTCCACGATCTGTTGAACGTGGGCGCCTCTCCGCGTAGACAAATAACTTCCTATCTGCCGAATACACGCCGCCGAATATCCCCTGCCGCAGTTCATCGCTGCTGCCCAAATCGATCAAGAAGTTCCATACAAGTTCAATCAGTCATAAAGGTTCCATCAGACACACAAGTTCTATCCATCATACAAGCCCCATGGATCGACAAGTCCCATCAATCGAGAGCACAACGCCATACTCGTTCGTCGCTCCGTCCTGGTAAGTAACAACAAAGACCATAATCAAGAACCAGAGAATTGAAGGAGAAGGATCATCCGCAACATCCAAGGAAAGGTGGGATCCATGGGTCTTTCCTAGCCTTCGGTTTGGCCATGGGTACAAACCGAAGTGCTTCATCTCCATCTTCTCACTTAGCCTTTGATTTGGCCATTGGTACAAACCAAAGAGCTTTTGTCTATCTACCAAAATTCACGCCCTTGGTTCGGCCATTGCGGTGCAAATCAAGGAGCTTGCTTCATCTTCTAAAAAAATTCATCTTGGTTAGGCTATCGTTGTACAAACCAAAATCATGTTGAAATATATTTCCTTCATATAATATATCTTGATTCGGTCCCCTTAGAGATACAAATCAGAACGAAATGTGTGCGTAGCCTCGTTCCTTGGTTCGGTCCCTATACGTGGATACAAATCTAGGGAATAAACTAAATACAAAGTCCCTATAAAATTGCTTGGATCAGTCCTCAAAATGGATGTACCAAGTTGGGCGAAAATGAGAAGAAATCGTCATATTGATTATGCTAAATTACATAAATACTTCTTGTTTGATTATGCTACGGGCATTTTATGTTACGTTTGTGATAATACAAACATGAGTAAGAAACAAGCTTCATCTTGGTTACACTTCTCCCAGGCCTTGCTATGCTATGTTAGTATAATAATACAAGAGAAGTCAAATTTAACAACTCTCATGCCACATAAGCATGTAGAAAATATAGGCTAAAACCACGCCTTACCAAAAAAATCAAACAAACGTACATGTAGGTTAATCCAAGATACAGTCAATTAACTTGCATGTCATGGATATTCTGGTATTAAAATTAAATATGCATACCCGGTGGCATGCAAATAATCTAAATGCTATCCGCATCCAAGATAAATCAGTACTACATCTACTGGTACTAAAAGAAATATGAAAAGCTTATTATATGAAGCCGTCGCTCCATGCATACAAAGAATTCTCATCCACAACACATGGCCAAAATTGCATGCACCATACTGGATGCTCTTTAGTTGGCTACCTAAAATGAAATAACCCCACAAATAATCAAACAATAGACTGTACCATCAAAATCCATGCATGTCGAGCCGGTTAAATAAATTACGTATTCGATGCATGCACACTCCTTGTACTGCCAATATTAGTGCAAGTAAAATGTGAAATATATGATAAAGAATAAATGATATCAAATCATATCATAATTCAAAGAAGATTAAATGCTCCTTCAAGCGTCCAATGTCGACGACAGCGAGGAGGACTTCATAGTTTATTTTATATTTTTTAATAGTCATATGTGTTGTAATCCTTTATATTAGAAAGTTGGAATTCTTAATCAAGGGTTTTCTCTCTGGAGATGTAATCAACGGTTCTTTTATGAAAATGTAAGAGTTCCGGAAATATGTACTTGCAATACTTGATATTTGTCTCACTTACTTTGACGCACTTTAAATTTAAATTCTATCTGTCTCTATGACGTGGACGCGTATTTTTCGATCGCCCTATTTTTCCCATCATCACCGGGGCGCGCGGCACCGGAGACGTGTCGGCGTCGTCGAAGCTTCGGCTCCCGGGCCACGCCAGGAAGCTTCTTCTCATACTTAACAAACATTAGTTGTAGATGGCAGGGCGTGTGCTTGATTTATTTTAAAGTTAAATTTGTTTTCAATTGTTTGTGGGGATCGGGGGGCATATGCCCCCCCCCCCCCCCCCCCCAACCCCAATGATACATCAAAAATGTTGTCGAACTTTATAGTTTTTTATGATATAACACATGATATTTGACATGCCTTATCATATGTGTTTGTACTAATCTATTAATATTTACAATAGTGCACAAGTTGGGTTAATATTTGTTCCTATGATTAATTGTTGAATCACTATGATTAATTTGTGTTGTATGTTGTTATGTTGATGTTCTTTGTACCCATCATATGAGAGTGTGTGTGGATCACACCTTAGAGCTGGTATTATGTTAAGAAAAGTATACCAATAGCGACCATAGTGACATAATATCTCGCTTAACTATAGAGATCGATGCATATGTGAACGAAGGAGGACCAATATATCTTTATTTTATGGCTGGGTTTTATCTTCATGAATATTTATTATTTGTGGATACTTGCTAGAAGTTCTAATAATTATAAGCACATGTAATCAATAGATTTTGCACACATGTTAGCTGAGCTCTCCCCCACATATAAATTACAATGACGACGATCGGTCTAGTAACTTAGTCTACTGTCTAAGGACAATTCTGCCACACTTATCACCGCTACTCCATATTGACTATCCTTTATATTATTGTTCTTTTTTACAAAACAAAACTCGTATGAAGTCCTTTATTATCTTGCAAAGCTATTATTTTATATCCGCAAAGTACTAATATTATTTTCTAGCTAAAGCAAATGTTCGGTGTGGGTAAAGTTGTATCAATGCAGATAAAACGTTAGAGAATACAATCCTACATTTAACTTCTCGTTGGATTCAACACTCTTACTTGTCGAATAGGTTACTTGTGAGTTATCACCCAACATATATCAAATCAAAGTTAAAAAATCATTCGAAAAAGCATGTTGATTAATTTGCTAACATGTTATATGAGAGTACTTTATCAAAAAAAATGTTATATGAGAGTAAAGCAAATACTGAATTTTTTTATCATACCGGGTCTGATGTGTTCCCGGCGACCGTAGTGCTCGGTCGGGTACTCGTGTCATGTTGACGCCGCCGTAGTGCACGTCCACCGTGTCGGCCGTGACGGCGAGCAGCCACGAGACGTTATACTGCAAAGTGTGGAGCCCCTTCAGTCCTTTGTTTCCCGCAGAGACGTTCAGGGCGGCCCAGGAGCCCAGGACCCAGTATGTCGTAGTTGGCCACGACCATCAAATACGACATAGGCCCCGCTTTGCAAAGCCAAATACTCCCTCCGATCCATATTAGTGGGCATAGCTTTGTCTAAATTCATATGTATCTAGTTAAGTATTTATACTAGATACATGTGTATCTAGACAAAGTTGTGCCCACTAATATGGATCGGAGGTAGTAATTTTTTCCCTCCGTAATTTTCCACCCGTCATACCCTGTGAAATATACAGAGCTAATGAGGTCCGTATTTTTCTCGTACGGTTCCCGGCCTGAAAGCAGCCAAAAAATAGGGCCATAAGGGCATGTACAATGTTAGAGAATGCGCGTCTTCTCTTAGCCATTCACATCGCCTAAAGAAGGCAAAATTATATATTTTACAATGCATTATCTCTTATTGCTATCCCTAGCAATTAATGAGAATTAATTATATTTTAGTAGAAAATTGTATTTCTAAGTGAAGACAAATGGTACAATGGTGAAATTAGTCTTCTCTTATTTCGTAAGAGATAATATCAGCTAAGGGAAGGCAACCTCCCATTACTTCATTCTCTCTCCTCCAACTAGATAAATATCCTACGTGTCAAAGCTAAGAGAAGGCTGACGTCACCCTGTTATACATGCCCTAAAGATTCAGTTTCCAAGGCCTCCTTACTCAAATCTCAAAAAAAAGGCCTCCTTACTCCCGTCTCAGTTGAAAAATAAGAATTGTCAGATCACTCGTGTATGTGAGTATGTCTCGATTGGTCGCTCTAGTTTAGTTCAAAGGATGGATGTCCAATCAAAACCAACTAGCGCTCACGGAAAAGAGAAATAATATAAGAGCTATGTCTAGTTTCTGTATTTTTCGGCTCTTGTTTTTTACTCCATCCGTTCCAAAATATTTGAAATAGATTTGTCCAAATATAATATATGTATCTAGCTGTTTTAAATTTTTGATATGTCGACAAATCCACGTCAAGTATTTTGGAATGGAGTGAGCAATATCTTTTAGTTCATTATTTACAGTCAGTCAGTCTGTGCCCTAATTTTATCATCATTATTATGTCGTGCTAGTTTATCCAACAATAACAGGACACTCCTATATGGTTTTATGAATCATAACGACTCCCTCTTCCATCATCTCCATCGTTGATTACGTGTGTCCCCTCGCCATGTTGACGGTCCGCCTTGCACTGAGGAGCCAAACCTTGTAAGGATATATATACCGTTAAAATATCAATTTTAAATGTTTCAAAAAATTCAAAAAAAATCAATTTTCAATATTTCATATAATTCTAAAAAATGTGTGAATGACCACAAGAAACGTACTACAAATTTTTTGGATCCAAACTCAAATTACACACTGAGAAATAAAAAAGAGAAATCTAGCAAGAATAGTGTCACAAAAGACAAAAACAAAATTTACACTATTCACACATGGATTTATCTTTTTTGTTTCTCTATGTGTGGACCTGAAATTTTAGAAGGTTGTAGACACAATCCTTGTGAACATTCACACTTTTTTGTAGAATTTTTTGAAACATTTTAAATTGATTTTATAAAATGGTAGCATGGTACCATCTAAGGTGGTGGTAGCACTAGATATATCCTCCAAACCTTGTTACATGCCTCCATGGCCCTGGCCTCTCCATGCTGGTGTCGAGAAAGACGGGAGCAAATTTTCCTTTTTTTCCATTCTCCAGCAAAAACATTTTTGGAAGTTTGATGTGTCTTAGTTAAAAGGTGGTTGCTATTCAAATTCTGGTTGTTGCGATTTTTCTTAAATTGATGATCATTCTATTGGAAGCTCGCCCAAATACGATTGTTATCTATGAAAAAAAGTGGAACTTCACATTTAATTCTAAGATTGAAAAATCATATAAAATAGTAGTAGAAGCTTGCGTCAACATTTTTGAAAATTGCTATAAAAAACTTAGAGAACTCATCCATCAGTCGGTTTTCGAAAGGATAAAACTATGAATCTAATTTTTGGAAGCCTATAAGAAAAAATAGTTGAAAGTTACTATATTTTATGCCTCAAAACACGCACCAATAAGAGACAATCCATCCTCTTCCTGTTGGTACAGCCTAGGCAAAACTCTTCCAAAATTTGGCACGTGGTTAATTAGGGAACACAGCCAATTTCAAGGTCTGTCAACATGGTCGGAAAACATGGCTGAGAGCAAAGGAAGACAAAGACGGGGAATGTGGGTCGGAGCAGCAGGGGCATCCTCTTGAAGATGTTGCCAAGCGTGAAAGCAACAAAGCCAGGCTGTTTAACCGCCTTACGGTCACAGCAGAGCAAAGGCAAGAAATGCGACGAGGCAAGATGTCGCTGCCTTGGCTATGAGCAAGCTCCGGTCGCGCGCCCACCCACGTAGTATATTACTCTAGCAAGTGAGGTTAGTTTCCTCTTGCACAACTTTTTTTCAAAATGGGGATCGCCTCCGTCTAGCATGTCGCCATCTATGGCTAAAGATAGCCCGAACGAGAGTCATCATTCGATTACATCCAGTATCCATATGTCCTTTGCTAGTCTGTGGGAAGGAGCAGAGCCCATGCTTGAATCCAGTAGACCGTCCTGTTGATAACATGCAAATAATGCGGTACCACCACTTTGTTAAACACAAGATCACTGTGGAAATTCTAAATTATCCAAAAACAAACCGACACGCCTACACGTATACGATGTTTTGGTATCCTTATCAACAGTCAACACCACTTAACGAATTGCCAAACAGGTTTGAAATGTGCACGTGTGTGTGTGTGTGTGTGTGTGTGGGGGGGGGGGGGGGGGGGGGGGATGTGAATTAAACGCCAAATATTACAAGCAAAAGAACAAGATATAAAAAGATGTTCGACTGACTCCTCTTGCACATTTAAGATGAGATGTGGGAATGTGAGACGTTAGATGCTGCATGCAGTACTCTAGATGTTTCATGTAGCTTGATTTAAGAAAATCTTGGATAACTGATGATGCTCTTAAGATGAGATGTGATGATATTTAACTTATGATGATGATATTTATGAAACATGATTACCTTTTCACAGGTACACATTCCTGAAGAATAGCTTGATGAAACATCCATCTGCTGGTATGCCATTGATTTCTTTACTGTAGGAAAATCCGTTGATTATGTGGTTGCTCAGTTCAGTTGTGAACAGTGATCACAATTTACTGTAAGCAAATTCTACAGTCTTGCTCTATCTGTTCAATTTGTGCTCAGGTAGCTAGCCAACAGATCACAAGGTTGGACGAAGTCCATTTGTGCTCAGGAGAAACTCTGGACAAAAAGCACAAGGTTGCGACAGAACATTTGGTCGGGAATGTGCGCATGCTCACACTGGGCGCTTGAAGGAGAGGCCGCGGCATGACCCAGAGGGCGACAGGTTCGTCACGGAGGAGCTGCGGCCAGGGCGGTGGCACGGACAAAGGCGGAGACGCCACGTCGGGGACGCGCGAGCTGGAGCTCGTGGCGGCGGCGCGGCCGTAGGAGGGAGGAAACGTAGGCAAATCAATAGTACTGATCTGTGTGGCAGTTGGCAGGCAGGCAGGAAACGGAGAGTAGGAACGAGTCCAACTCGTCGACGAAATCCACTTTGATTTCGTGGACTGCGAGCTGGTTATGCTTAGCTGTTCCCGGAAACAAAAGAAAACTAAGAAAAGAGTTACTGTACGTGCTGTGCTTGTACGAGTCGGAGATGGTTATCAGGTTATGCCGTTATGCACTTAGCTGTTGCCGACGGTCGACCCCTTAAATTGCTTGCCAACGCACTACGCGCTTACTGCCGATCGCACACGAAGCAACGCCGACGACGGTGGGTGGTCGACATGGACGTGTTATGCGCGGATGTGCTCGTCGCCGTCTTCCGCCTCCTCTCTCCGCGCAGCCTCGCCGCCTCCCGCTGCGTCTGCACGTCCTGGCGTGCCACCATAGACGACCACCGCCTTCTGCGCGCCGACATGCTCCCTCTCTCCCTCGACGCCCTCATCTTCAGCACCATAGACCTAAGCGCCCCGAAGCTCTTCTCACGTCCATCCACGAGGCTCAGCGTCACCGCCAGGCTCGACTACGTCTCGACAGCCAAAACGTCTTGTTGCCGCATGTTTGCCTCATGGATTGTTGCAACGGTCTACTGTTGCTTGACAAACACGTGGTAAATCCCGCGACGCGCCAGTCGGTGCGGCTGCCTGCGTACCCGCGATCGTGCGTCGCGCCGGAGGACTGCGCGAGCTGCATCGGGGACTTGGACCGCAACGAATGCCTCGTCTATGACCCCGCCGAGTCAAGGCATTACAAGGTTTTGCTAATTCCACATATTCCGGCCGAACTACCTTCAGGTCACATCTCTAAACATACCCCTAACTGCGGTGGACCTGTCTCAGCAATGGAATGGCCACCGTCGCCGTACATCATCGATGTGTTCTCGTCGGAAACTAATTGCTGGGAGGAGAGGTCATTTATGTGACAAGGAGATGCCGCGGGAACCGTTGCTGATTTGAAAACGGACCATGACCCCGATTCCTATTTTTATCACTCTGCATATTGGCACGGAGAACTCTATGTTCGATGCGAAGAAGGTTGGGTGTGACTAGCGCTCAGTCGATTGAGAACTAACTTAGTTCTCAATCGACTGACGTCACATGTGTTGACCCGTTCGCTGCTAATTGATCTACTGACACAGGTGAACGTTGCATGCGCTTTAACGAGGAAGCTGGACTAGCTGTCTCAGTTCGGGCCATCGTCCTCTTTTGGTTTCGTTTGTTGGGCTCATTTAGTTCATGGGCTTTTCCATTTTCATTGTATTGTGCGGCTGCATGGAAGTGTTCATTGGTTTTTTCTCTCATTCTCTTACTTACAGAGACAAGCGAAGGACACTACCACTCGTGTGACAAAAATAGCTCAATTTTCGGAAATCCATTTTGACCATAGGAGCATTTATACCCACTATTTAAAATCATTTTCGAAATGTAAAAAAAAATCTTCGGGTGAACATATGAACATTCTACGGTCACACGCAAACTTTTATGAACAAAGACATTTTCTTGTAAGCTGTGTCAAAAAGACAAAAAAATGTGGTGTGATAAGTAATTTTGTAGCAATAAAATTTGTCTTTTTACACAAACCATAAAAAAGTCTTTTTTCCGTGAAACTTTGTGCATAAACATAACATGCTCCCATGTGAATATTTTTTTTGCCAGATTTTATTTTGAAATTTTAAAATATTTAAATTTAATTTTCTATAATAGGAGTACCTAGTCCTACAAACCAAAACAATGTAGATGGCGTCACCGTCATTGCATAATGCATGCGCACTTTTTAACCCTATGAATAGTTACATTGATAAGGTATTTTTCTCAATCACACACGACCATGGTGCATATTGAAAAGATAAATGTCAGTTGTAACTCATGCGCTATTTGTAAATGTGACTTGCAACCCATGTGTAACTGACAAATCTTAGTTGAACTAAAAATAACTAGTTGGAAAAGTCAGTTGCGATCCCACTTGCAACTGAAAAAAAACTCAATTTCAACTCCAGTTGCAACTGTGAAAAAAAACTCAGTTGAACTCAAAAAAAAAGGTTGCAACCCCAGTTGAAACCGAGAAAAACTCAGCCGCAAACCGCAACCCCACGATCAAATGGAAAAGGTCAATTGCGATCCCACTTGCAACTGAAAAAGTCAGTTGCAACCCACTTGCAACTAGAAAAAAGCTCAGATATAATCACAACACACAACTAAAAATGCAACTGGAAAAAACTTAGTTTCAACTCCAGTTGCAACTGGAAAAAAAACTCAGTTGCAACTCCACTTGCAACTCAAAAACAAACAAAAAAAATCAGTTGCAACTCCACTTGCAACTCAAAAAAAAAGTTGAAACCCAGTTGAAACTGAGAAAAACTCAGCCGCAAACCGCAACCCCACGAGCAAAGCTGGAAAAGGTCAGTTGCGATCCCACTTGCAACTGAAAAACTCAGTTGCACCCCACTTGCAACTGGGAAAAAGCTCAGATATAACCACAACACACAACTAAAATGCAACTGGAAAAAACTTAGTTTCAACTCCAGTTGCAACTGAAAAAAAAAACTCAGTTGCAACTCCACTTGCAACTAAAAACAAGAAATGTTCTCAGTTGCAAGTTGAAAGGATCGAGTAGGTTGACTAGAGGGGGAGGGGGTGAATAGGCAAACTACCAATTTTAATTTTCTTTTCAACAAGTTAAGGAATTGCTCAAATATAAGTTCTCTAGATATGCAACTAGATGAACAATCCTATATGATGAGTAATAAACAAGCTAGCAAGATATTCTACACAAGATAAGCTAGCAATACGAGTAAAGGAAGGTTAAGAGATAACCACACGGTGACGCGGAGATGTTCTACCGAAGTTCACTTCCCAATGGAAGCTACGTCTCCGTTGGAGCGGTGCGGAGTCACAAAGTGAACTCCGAATAGCCTTGATATGGCACACCGTATCTCCCTCGTGTTATCCTCCGATGAGGAGATCCACGAGCCACTATATGATGCCCTCGAGGTCGGCAACAAACCTTTACAAGGATGAGGCACACTCCACAACCGAATTGGAGGCTCTCACCAAATTCCCGCGGCTCCCAAAGCCACAAGAATCACAAGGCGGGTCGCGTCTCCACAACTCAATTGGAGGCTCCCGGCTAATCCTTGTGGCTACCAAAGCCACAAGAATCACAAGTATCTTCTAGGTATCCAATGTATCAAGTTACACAAGATCTACAAGTGACTAGGTCGATGTAGACAAATCGGCTCGGTGGAGATGCGGATCTAGGGCTCCTCCTTCACTCCTCAAAGTATCAACGTGTTTGAGTGGTTGGAGTGGGAGCTCTAGTAGATTGAAGCTTGCAACAATGGTGGAGAGAGAGTGAGGAATCAAGCTTAGTCCACCGGAGGTAGGTGGAGGGGTATAAATACCCCTCCCAGAAATCTGGCCGTTTGAACTGTAAACAGCCGCAGCGGTAGTACCGGGCCTCGCCCGGTAGTACCGGCTGACAGGGAATCGACGGCCAGGCGCCAGACTGGTCAACGCCTTCTCCACGCGCGCATCGGTAGTACCGGACCGCCTGGTCCGGTAGTGCTCCCCACCCGGTAGTACCGCGCTTACTACCGGGGCTACTACGGATTAAATCGAGCGAGTCCAGAGAGCTTTTGCTCCCCACCCGGTAGTACCGCGCTTACTACCGGGGCTACTACCGGATTAAATCGAGCGAGTCCAGAGAGCTTTTGGAGATCCGGTACTGGGCCCGGTACTGGGCCCGGTAGTTCCGCATGGCAGAACACCCGGTAGTACCGGGGTGAACCCGGTAGTACCGGCTGACGCAATGAAGACTGCTTTTCTTCCTTTTCTTGAGACAAAACCTGTGCAATATTAATTGATACAATCCTGCACACTTTTAGCACACACATTAGACATCTAAGTGTGTTGTCAACAAACATCAAAACACTGTGGGGAAGGATATGTCCTTTCAATCTCCCCCTTTTTGGTGTTTGATGACAACATACTTAGGAGAAACAAATGATTTGCAAAAGATAGACGGGGCTCTCCAAATTGTGTGTTTATTAGGAATTTGCTTTTGAATGCAAAAACACACCATATAAAATGGGCGGAGCTCCCCCTATATTTTACAACCAAGCAAGTTCATATGGATAACAATTAAAACAACTTGCACAATATAAGCAACAATAAGCAAGTAACATACTAGATAGGTCTTATTACAATACCATAAGTTCAAGGCATGTCTTACATCATGCATAGGAAGTTCAAAGCAAATATCCAAATAAAGATAAAAGATGAAACACAAGCATAAAGATCAAACGAAGTGCAAGCTTGTGTTTCCACCCATGCAAATCCCACGGCTCATCCTAAATAGAACACATTCTCCCCCTTTGTCATCGAAATGCCAAAAAGGGAGAAGCGCGATGCTAACACGTCCCTAGGAGCATCAAGCTCCACCCGCGCCGTGGTGGGTCGAAGAGGAGGCCTGAAAGCGATCACCATGTGGAGGAGCATCTTCATCACTCCAGAAACCATGCTTGGACACCCATTCCTCCTTTGGAGTGATATCATCTTCAGAACCATCGGAGACGTAATCTGCATATGCCTCATCATTGCTTTGTGTCGCTGAGCTGCCTTCTTGTGATACACATGAGCTTCATACAGACGGTCTTCCAAATCCAGTTTGAGGCAAAAGGCCCTCTTGGCCTTAATCTGCAGCTTCTTGAACCATGAAGGTTCCTCAAGAGGAGGTGCACTCCCACTAGCTCTCTCAGCTTCAGCAGCAGCCTCGGGATCAATGGGCTGGGTTTTGGGAGGAGCATGAGGCTTGATACGCAGTTCCTTCACTAATGAGCCACAACGGGCTGCCATCCTTCATGATATCTTCTCCATTCTTCTTGAGAGCCCACTTGCGGCGAATGAGCTTCATAATGTATGGGCCATAGATGGGGGCCCTTCTATCAATGATTGTGGACCACAAGTCATTCCACATCCAATCCATCACATCAAGCTTCTTGCCTTTGCCTTGATTTTCATATGAGAGCTTGAGAAGGTCAAACATGAAGCCATGAACCTCATCCCAATTTCCCACACGAGGAGCAATGGTTTCCCTATAGACACGGTGGAGAATCTCAAATGGACGCACAAGATGAGCAGTTTTACCGGTGGTGCCTCTTTCCATAGTGATTGGTCCAAGAACATCCTTGGAGCTTGATCGATCATTGTCATGGCATCTCCATCCACTAGCAACACTTTCACCCTTGTCTTCATAGCCTAGAAGCTCTCCAAACTCCGCCAAGGTGGCAGAAAGCAAGGTGTCCTTAGTCATCCAATATAGGGTCCGGGCTTCATCATGGTCAAGGTAGACGGTGGCAAAGAACTGAATGATGTAGTACTCAATGTAGGGATGGTTCTCCTTCATGATGTCAATCAGCCCAAACTCTTCACACATAGCAAGTGTCTCATCAAAATAGCCCTTGTGCTTCGAGTTTCTCATGTAAGGAATATCAAGAGTGTGTTGGACAACCACGGAGTAATCCTTGTGGAGATAGATTTCCTTGTAGATGGCTTCTTGATCATTTGTGTAAAAGTGCGGATTCCGCACAAGGGTGACCTCTCCTCAGCATAGGGATTCTCTTCTCTGAGCTTCTGATAGTCTCATTCTTCCATAAGTGAAGTGCTTTGCGGGCTCTCGTGGGGGGAGCAGTGGTGGTACGAGCAGCAGCTGATGTTCTTCCCTTGCTTGAGTTCTGGCTGTGGTGCGAGCAGGCAATACTTCCTCTTCTTCTTCTTCAATCTCATCCTCCACAAGACGTGGCTTCTTGGTACCACGGCGGCTACCTGTGAAACAGCATATAGGTAGGGCAGGGAATAGATGAGTGCACAAGTTCACGGATAAGGAATCAAAAACTAGCCAATAGATGTAAAGAATGGTTGAATCGAGCAAATTTGGAAAACCCGGTAGTACCGGGTGAACCCGGTAGTACCGGCTGAGCCGATTCAAGACTGAAATGGCACAAATCGAGAGATTCAACCATACATTACACATATATGCTAGCTAACAAGGCCTAGGTGATCATCCATCCAACTTTAACCGTTGCCAACGGAGCTACCAACATTTCCTCTCCATACATCTAGGTTTCAAGATCTAGAAACAAAGAATGCAAAGAACGGGGAAATACCGGAGGCCATGGAGGAGATCGACGAGGGGATCGCTCCCACGGAGCAGATCTGGCCGGAGATGGCGGACCGGCGGCCTAGGGCGGCGGCCGGAGCTGAGGAGCAGAGGAGGCGACGGGGTGGCTTCGTGCGGGTGGGGAAAATGGGGAATAACCCCCACCCTGCCCGCACGGTGAAATATCTAGATACCCGTGATTCCCGGTAGTACCGGGGCGGAGCATCCGGTACTACCGGGGCCTGAATCTTTGCGAGCAGCAGAACTGCTTAGATTCAGAGCCCGGTACTACCGGATCCCACCGGCGGTACTACCGGGGCCTCCTAAGAAACCCCAGATTTCTCTTTTTGTGTAAGGAATTTGAACTTGTGCAAGATGGAAGTTGTTTTGAGATAGATGAAAGGCATAGGATTAGATCAACACACTGGAGATGGTACTTCATACTCAATTTGCAAGAATCAAAACACACAAAAACACCAAATTGAGCATGTTTTCCATAGGAGCACTAGAAAACCAATAAAATCCAAATGAAACCAACTCTTCACAAGGAAGAGGGTGGTGGCCGAGGCCACCATGTATGAGTATGTGGTGTGATACCGCGAAGATATATCTTGAGTCCACGGCCACTACTCGTCATTTAAGCTCACAATTCATAGAACGAATATAGAGATGCAAATGAATTCTTACTATCGGCATAATGGGGGGAGGGATGGTCCAATGGATTAGGACCGCACTCCCCCTATGTCCATGCCTACATCTAAACCAAATAAGTATCGTCTAATATGGGTAGGTATGCAAGAAATCCACTAAATCCAATTGGATATGTCCACCACATTTAGTTCTCCTCTCAACTCCTTGAATCTTGCTTCACCAAGAGGCTTCGTGAACATATCGGCGAGTTGATGCTTGGTGTTGACATACTTGATTGCAATATCACCCTTCTCAACATGGTCTCGAATAAAATGATACCGAATCTCAATGTGCTTGGTCTTGCCATGAAGAACCGGGTTGTGTGCAATTTTAATAGCACTTTCATTGTCACATAAAAGAGGCACTTTGTCACAAATGACACCATAATCCTTTAAAGTTTGCCTCATCCATAATAATTGTGCACAACAACTACCGGCGGCGATGTATTCGGCTTCGGTGGATGACGAGGCCACACAATTTTGCTTCTTGGAAGACCAACTCACAAGGGACCTACCAAGGAATTGGCATGTACCCGAAGTTGATTTTCTATCCATTTTGCAACCCGCCCAATCCGCATCCGAATAACCAACAAGATCAAAGCTTGTACCATGGGGATACCAAAGACCATAGTTGGGAGTATCCAACAAATATCTTAGAATCCTTTTGACCGCGGTTTCATGACTTTCCCTAGGACTTGATTGGAATCTTGCACACATACCCACACTAAACATAATATCCGGTCTAGATGCACAAAGGTAAAGCAAAGATCCAATCATAGAACGATAAAGCTTTTGATCAACTTCCTTACCATCCGGATCTAAGTGAAGATCCGCCTTGGAGTCCATGGGAAACTTATATGGCTTGGCATTGTTCATATCAAATTTCTTGAGCATGTCCTTAATATACTTGGCTTGACATAAGAATGTTCCTTCTCGAAATTGGTGGATTTCAAAGCCAAGAAAATAATTCAATTTTCCCATCATGGACATCTCAAATTCCTTGGTCATTAGCTTGCCAAATTGATCACTAAATTCACGGTTAGTGGAACCAAAGATAATATCATCAACATATATTTGGCATACGAAAAAATCTCCATTTACCCTTTTTGTAAAAAGAGTGGGATCTATTACCCCAATTTCAAAGCCACGGTCTACTAAGAACTCCTTGAGATGATCATACCAAGCACGTGGAGCTTGCTTGAGCCCATAAAGAGCCTTATGTAGTAAGTAGACGTGGTTAGGAAATTTAGGGTCTTCGAAACCCGGTGGTTGTTTAACATACACCAATTCATTTAGTGGACCATTTAAGAAAGCACTTTTAACATCCATTTGATATAAGACAATATTATGAGTAGATGCATAAGCAATTAGTAAGCGAATGGATTCAAGTCTAGCAACGGGGGCATAGGTTTCACCGTAGTCGACTCCTTCGATTTGGGTGTAGCCTTGTGCAACCAATCTTGCTTTGTTGCGAATGACTTGACCATGTGAGTCTTGCTTGTTCTTAAATATCCACTTGGTTCCAATGACATTATGGGAGGAGTCATTGGGTCTTTCCACTAATGACCATACTTTGTTGCGCTCGAAGTTGTTCAACTCTTCATGCATAGCCGCAACCCAATCCATGTCTTCAAGAGCATCATATACCTTGAGAGGTTCTAAGCTAGACAAACAAGAGACATGACCACAAAAGTTAGATAATTGATTGCGTGTGGACACACCTCTACGGATACTCCCAAGGATATTTTCTTTGAAGTGTTGTTGGTAATCCAATTTTGATGCACGCCGGATGACCCGGCGTTCCGAGGCTTGACCAATTGTTTCACCAACACAAATATCTTCATCATTGCCTTTATCTTGCTCATGGTCAACCCGAAGTGGAGTTCTTGGAGTTGTGGGTTCATTATGTTCTTGTTCACCACTAGAGTTGGGTGGGTCTTGACCATCTTCTTGATCAATATTTGAGGTGGATGGCTCAACTTGAGTAGAACTTGTTCCTTCTTCTTGAGTATCATCAATGGGTCCTTCAATAGGAATTAGTTCTCCAATCCCCATAGTTCTTATGGCTTGAGATGGGATCATCACCTACATCATCATGATCAATATGCTCCGCTTGGGAGCCATTATCCTCGACAAACTCCACGTTCATAGATTCTTCAACACACCCGGTGGATATGTTGTAGACCCTATAAGCATGAGACTTTGCGGCATATCCAACAAATATACCATCAAAAGATCTAGATTCAAATTTAGCAATTTTGCAACCTTTAATGTAAACATGGCATTTGCATCCAAAGACTCGAAAGTAAGATACATTTGGCTTTTTACCGGTGAGGAGTTCATATGGTGTCATGTCCTTGAGAGGACGGAAGAAGAGCCGGTTTGAGTAATGACAAGCGGTGTTGATGGCTTCGGCCCAAAAGTTGTATGGGGAATTAAATTCGGCCATCATAGTTCTTGCCATATCAATAAGAGTGCGGTTCTTCCTTTCGGCAACACCATTTTGTTGGGGAGTATATGCAGCGGAATATTGGTGTTGAATGCCCTCCCCACTTAGGAAATCATCCATAGTGTAATTCTTGAACTCCGTACCATTGTCACTTCTAATTGCCAAAATCTTGGAGTCATATTGGCGTTGAACTAGGGTTGCAAAGTCAATGAATATCTTTTGAGTTTCACTCTTCTTCTTGATGTAGAAAGTCCAACAATATCTTGAGTAATCATCCACAATCACCAAACAATATTTCTTGCCACCAAGACTATCATATGTGGGAGGCCCAAAGAGATCCATATGAAGGAGCTCCAAAGGCCTCTTAGTGGAGATAATGGTCTTCTTGGGGTGATTCTTTTCATGCATCTTTCCGGCTATGCAAGCACTACAAGGACGATCTTTGGAAAAATTAACATCGGTTAGTCCTACCACGTGTCCACCCTTTACAAGAGTTTGTAAATTTCTCATACCGACATGGCCAAGTCGGCGATGCCAAAGCCACCCCTTGTCGCCTTTAGCCATTAAACATGTAGCGATTTGAGTGGTCTCTTTTGAGAAATCAACCACATACAAACCGTTTTCACGAAATCCAACAAAGGCGACATTGAGTGTTTGAGTGAAAAGGATGGTCACGTGGTATTTATTAAAAATAACGGTGTAACCGGCATTGCATAATTGACCAACGGAAAGTAAATTGTATGAAAGAGATTCGACAAGGAGGACCTTCTCAATGGATAACTCCGGAGTGATCACCACTTTACCAACTCCCACTACCTTGAGTCTTGCATTGTTGCCAACGGTGACATGAGAGAATGAGAGTAGTTGTTTCAATAAGTCCTTTACTAGTTCTTTGCTTCCGGTCATATGGGATGAGCATCCACTATCAATGAGCCATGAAGATCCACCGGAAGAGAAACCCTACAATAAATCAAGTCTTTGATTTAGGTACCCATTTTGGAATGGGTCCTCTTTTGTTAGTCACAAGGGTCTTTGGAACCCAAATAGCATAGTGATAATCATCTCCATATGAAGAGCCAACATATTTAGCAAAAACACAACCATTTGTAGATTTCAAAAGAACATATGAGGGGTTGTATTTTCCCGCAAAGTTATTGTGAGTGGCATTGCCCCTAGTGACATTACCACTCCCAATAGAGTTGTCATTTGCTTTGGCTAACTCCCCCTCCTTCACAAAAACAATATCTTTGGAAGGGGGAGTCGCCTTCTTCTTCTTGTTGTTGACCTTCTTAGAGTTGGGTGTGAACCCAATTCCTTCTTTGCCAACCACTCCCTTTTGATTGCTCAAAAGATCATTGAGGTTCTTTTCCCCTTGGATACAAGTGGCTAGGCCCTTCTCAAGTTGGGCCTTCAACCTAGTGTTTTCCTCAATAAGAGATGCCTTGACACATAAAGGGTTAGTGGTACAAGAATTTGCATCTTTATCATTGTGAGAAGTGGTGAAGCTAGCATAGATAAATTGAGCTTGTAGTTTGGCATATGACTCCTTGAGTGTAGTGAGCTCACTTGAGGTCACCTTGTGGGTTTCCCTAAGTTGCTCAAAACCCTCAAAGAGTTTGTTATGACTCTCTACAAGTTCCTCATTTTTACTTTTTAGATCAATAGCAATTTGAATAGAGGTTTCACGAGTTTCTTTTGCCTTGGAAAGATCCATGGCATGTGTCTCCTCAAGTTGCTCACGGAGCAATTGTTCCTCAACAAGTTGATCTTCTAGCTCACCAATCTTGTCGGCATGATCACATGCATGCCCTTCGAGCTCACAAATCCTAACATCCTTCACATCAAGAAGATGCTTGGCTTCTCCATATTGATACATGAGGGCCTCAACCATTTTCTTGGTTGGACCTTGGAGCTTGCTAATGAAGATAGAAATTTTATCCTCTTCTTCAATTTTCCCTACATCCTCAACACAATCCAATAGTGATGGGTTAGAGGAGATAGTAATTTTTGGTGGGGAATTCACCTTTGTTTCCTTGGCCATGAGGCACATGGGCTTGGAGATCTTGTCGTCGTTTGGAGATGAGAAGAGGTTGGCCAATGATGGAGGAAGGGTGCCCATTGCAAGAGCCGCCATTCCTACTTCTTCACTTGGTTCTTTATCCTCCTCACCTCCGGACTCGTATTCCTCTTCATGGGATGCCACAAGAGCCTTTTGAGGTGATCTCTTCATGTAGGTAGGCTTGGGGTGGTACTTGTTCTTCTTTAGAATGAGTTGACCACCATTATCCTCTCTTCTTTCATAGGGGCAATCCTTCACAAGATGAGTGTCCTTTCCACAATTGAAGCACATTCTTTTTATTGGTGAAGGGTTGACGCTCTTGTTCTTCTTGTTCCAAAACCGGGTGGCGGCAAGTGCAAGAACTTCATTGAGCTCACCCTCCAAGTCTTCTTCACCTTCATAGACCGGGCTTTCTTCATATCTTGGATGGTCTACCACACGAGCCTTCAAAGCAAGAGTCTTGGGCCACGGACTTGGTTGAAAGACTTGGATGTGGACTTCAATGTATCATATGTGACAAATTGAGCCAAGATGTCATTGGGAGTCATTGTTGTGTAATCCGCTCTTGCATGGAGGTTCATCACCATAGTTTCACTATATGGCATAATTGCTTGAAGGAACTTGGCCTTGACCCATTCATCATCCATATCCTTCTTTCCATTTTCCCTACATGTCACCACAAGCTTGTAGAGTCTTCGGTAAAGTTCGGTCGGAGTCTCTTCGTCTAGCATGATGAAGTTGTCAACTTGATGTTGAAGGACGGCCGCATTGGAGCGTTGAATGCCCTCATTTCCTTCATACACGGTTTCAAGATAGAGCCAAGCCTCATTGCAAGTTTTGAGATTCCGCACATGATCTTCATCATTTGCGGTCATAGCACTCTCAAGAATGTACTTGGCATTTGCATCAAGTTGCTCATCAATCTCTTCTTGCTTGGTCAAGTTGTTGGGATCAACTGGGTTGAAACCATGTAGAACCACCCTCCAAAGATGCACGATGAGCTGCGAAAATAAGACTCCATAGATTTCTTCCAAGTGAAATAACGAGTATTATCAAGCTTAGGAGGGGGTCTACCAAGGTTGGTTATATGAGGTTGAGTGAGTGAAACTTGAGTGAGATAAGAGCTAGGTGGAGCAAAGTTAAGAGAAGGCTTCTCATTAGGTTTATCATTTTTATCCTTGTCACTAGCACCCTTAATAGGGCTAGCGGATGATGAGGAGCCATTTTGATTAGATACCCGAGTATACACCTCATCCACCATTTTGCCTTTCATGAACCCAAAAAGTTCAATCATGGACTTCATGGTGATTGGGGCATCACCCTCGGGAGGGATTATTCCCGCTTCGATTAGTTCTCTATCAAGTTGTTCTCTATCAAATTTTTCTTGTTCCTTAGCAAGTCTTAACTCCTCATCTTTAGCACGTTGTACCTCTCCGCACTAGCCATCCTCCTCTTTAGGCGATTAAGCCCTTAATAAAGAGACCTTGCTCTGATACCAATTGAAAGGATCGAGTAGGTTGACTAGAGGGGGGGGGGTGAATAGGCAACTACCAATTTTAATTTTCTTTTCAACAAGTTAAGGAATTGCTCAAATATAAGTTCTCTAGATATGCAACTAGATGAACAATCCTATATGATGAGCAATAAACAAGCTAGCAAGATATTCTACACAAGATAAGCTAGCAATACGAGTAAAGGAAGGTTAAGAGATAACCACACGGTGACGCGGAGATGTTCTACCGAAGTTCACTTCCCAATGGAAGCTACGTCTCCGTTGGAGCGGTGCGGAGTCACAAAGTGAACTCCGAATAGCCTTGATATGGCACACCGTATCTCCCTCGTGTTATCCTCCGATGAGGAGATCCACGAGCCACTATATGATGCCCTCGAGGTCGGCAACAAACCTTTACAAGGATGAGGCACACTCCACAACCGAATTGGAGGCTCTCACCAAATTCCCGCGGCTCCCAAAGCCACAAGAATCACAAGGCCGGGTCGCGTCTCCACAACTTAATTGGAGGCTCCCGGCTAATCCTTGTGGCTACCAAAGCCACAAGAATCACAAGTATCTTCTAGGTATCCAATGTATCAAGTTACACAAGATCTACAAGTGACTAGGTCGATGTAGACAAATCGGCTCGGTGGAGATGCGGATCTAGGGCTCCTCCTTCACTCCTCAAAGTATCAACGTGTTTGAGTGGTTGGAGTGGGAGCTCTAGTAGATTGAAGCTTGCAACAATGGTGGAGAGAGAGTGAGGAATCAAGCTTAGTCACCGGAGGTAGGTGGAGGGGTATAAATACCCCTCCCAGAAATCTGGCCGTTGGAGCTGTAAACAGCCCGCAGCGGTAGTACCGGGCCTCGCCCGGTAGTACCGGCTGACAGGGAATGACGGCCTGGCGCCAGACTGGTCAACGCCTCTCCACGCGCGCATCGGTAGTACCGGACCGCCTGGTCCGGTAGTGCTCCCCACCCGGTAGTACCGCGCTTACTACCGGGGCTACTACCGGATTAAATCGAGCGAGTCCAGAGAGCTTTTGGAGATCCGGTACTGGGCCCGGTACTGGGCCCGGTAGTTCCGCATGGCAGAACACCCGGTAGTACCGGGGTGAACCCGGTAGTACCGGATGACCCAATGAAGACTGCTTTTCTTCCATTTCTTGAGACAAAACCTGTGCAATATTAATTGATACAATCCTGCACACTTTTAGCACACACATTAGACATCTAAGTGTGTTGTCAACAAACATCAAAACACTGTGGGGAAGGATATGTCCTTTCACAAGTGAAGTTGCAACTTGGTAAAATTTAAAAAAAAAACAAAAAATAATTTACAAAATCTCAGTTGCAGGTCCAGTTGCAACTGGCTATCAGGGGGACACGAATCTCGGTTGCAAGTGACATTGCAATTGGTAAATTTAAAAAAATCAAAAAAAAAAGAAATCCTAGTTGCAGGTCGAGATGCAACTGGCTATTAGGTGGGATACGAATCTTAGTTGTAAGTGAAGTTGCAATTGGGTAAAATTTAAATAAAATGCAAAAAAATATTAAAAATCCCAGTTGCAGGTCCAGTTGCAACTGGCTGTCAGGGGGAAACAAATCTCAGTTGCAAGTGAAGTTGCAATTGGGTAAAATTTTAAAAATAATTTAGAAAAATAATTAAAAAAATCTCTGTTGCAGATCCAGTTGCAACTGTCTATCAGGGGGACACGAATCTCAATTGCAGCTTCACCTGCCATTGGGTAAAAATTAAAAAAAATTAAAAATATTTAAAAATCCCAGTTGCAGGTCCATTTGCAACTGGCTATCAGCGGTAGACGAATATCAGTTGCAATTGGGTAAAATTTTAGAAAAATCAAAAAATAATAAAAAATCCCAGTTGCAGCTCCAGTTGCAATTGGCTATCAGGGAGACACGAATCTCGGTTGCAAGTGACGTTGCAATTGGTAAATTTAAAAAAAAAAAAAAAAAAAAAATCCCAGTTGCAGGTCGAGTTGCAACTGGCTATCAGGTGGGACACGAATCTCAGTTGCAAGTGAAGTTTCAATTGGGTAAAATTTAAAAAAATTCAAAAAATAATAAAAAATTCCAATTGCAGGTCCAGTTGCAACTGGGTGTCAGCGGACACGAATGTCAGTTGCAAGTGAATTTGCAATTGGGTAAAATTTAAAAAAAATTCAAAAAATAATAAAAAAAATCCCAGTTGCAGGTCCAGTTGCAACTGGCTATGAGCGGTAGACGAATCTCAGTTGTAAAATGAAGGTGCAACTCAGTTCAAAAAAATAATATAATAATAATAAAATAATTAAAACATAAAAAACACTCTAAAAACATAGAAACAAAACCCCCAACGGGGCATATCGCCTAGTCTCTCACAGACAAGCGTTAACATCTCCCTAAAACTCAAACATTATTTCGAAAAGTTAAAATTAAAAATCCAAAAAAACATATGCCTCTAAAAATAAAAATAAAATCCCAGTTGCAGGTCCAGTTGCAACTGGCTATCAAGGGAACACGAATCTCAGTTTCAAGTGAAGTTAAAATTGGGTAAAATTTTAAAAAAATCAAAAAAAAAATAAAAAGGTCTAGTTGCAACTGGCTAATAGCGATAGACGAATATCAGTTGCAAGTGAAATTGCAATTGGGAAATTTTAAAAAAAAATCAAAAAATAATAAAAATCCCATTTGTAGGTCTAGTTGCAACTGACTATCAGCGGTAGACGAATCTCAGTTGTAAAGTGAAGGTGCAACTCAGTTCAAAAAAAAATATAATAATAATAAAATAATTAAAACATAAAAAACACTATGAAAACATAGAGACAAAACCCCCACGGGGCATATCGCCTAGTCTCTCACAGACAAGCGCTAACATCTCTTTGAAAACTCAACATTATTTCAAAAAGTTCAAAATAAAAATCCAAAAAACAAATGCATTTAAAAAACATAAACAAAGCCACAAAACAAGAAGAAAAACAAAAGCCGTGCAACCCTCCCCCACTAACAACACGAAATACAAAGCCCAAACAAAACACAAAGGCCAACAAAAACACAACTTGAAATGCCCAGCAAAAAATCCCCACAAAAAAAACACGAAAAGCAAAAAGCCCTAGCACTAAAAAAGGACATTTAACAAACAAACCCCACCAGCCCGGAAAAAAAAACAATTCCAACCAAATAAAAAATGCAGTCCAACCCAACTAAAAAGCCCAGCAAAAGCCCAACAAGGACACGAAAAGCAAAACCCACCAGCGCACCCACCCGTACGTAAGCAAAAGCCCACCAGCGAACAAAAGGCACAACTCGCACCAGCACGGAAACAAGAAACACGAAACCCACCAGCGGAACGAATCGGCACGATCGGACGGTAACGAACTCGATTGAGCGCTAAGAAAGTTCTCAATCGCATGAGAACTAGCAAAACCGAAGAAGGTTTTGCTCTGAGGTTCGCATATCTACTCACACCTCTTACACCATACAATATGTTCTAGCTAGTACTACTATTTATTATTGTCACTAGTTTCACTTACAGTTACTACTGGTATATTTATTATTTCTTCAAGGGCCGGGTGACCTTTTCTTTTGCAGAATAAACTTGTCGAATGATAAGTACGGGTATTTAAGTTGCCGAAAGGAAACAGCGGAATACCTCATCTGGGAAAATCCAAAAAAGGAGTGTACTGTACATTGATTCATGCACCATGCATAGCTGAAGTATGGCTCCTGGACGAATCACGTGGTCAGATGAATTGGGTACTAACGAACGAAATAAACCTTGAACCTTCTGTGGGAAAATATACTTGGAATCACTTTCACTACGAACCATGGAGCTTACAGTTAGATTATGAGGCGGAGTGGTTGTTGAGGAATGAAGCCAACATTAAGCTTGTGGACGACCACACCGTACCACTAGTGAAAGATGATTTCAAATGGGACTCTCATGATAAAAATGCAATTGACACTACGGACAGGCCTAGAGAGCACGGCCCTAAGGCTCGTTTTTTCCAGTGCTGCGGATATCATCCTTACAAAGAAATTGTCTTGTTTTTCGATGGGTATGGTACAATAATAGCATACCATATGGATAGCTCGAAAGTTCTTCGCCTGGGGACGATGGAGCCCTTCTATACGGACATGCGAGAGTTTTTTGCATATGCCCCTTGTTGGATGAGGGACCTACCTGGAAGCTGATGCCAATATCTGGCATATGTGTAATTTGGCACACAACAACGATTTTACGCATTATCATAACTCAACACAACACCGGAGTAGCACAAAGGCGGCTACTGCAAGCTCGTCGTGGACGTTGGATGCTTGTGTACCAATTATTGCCACTACGGTACCTTAAGCCGCCCAAGACGGAGAACTGAAGTAGCCACTGACGTACGTAGCGCTCAGATGTTGTACTAGTACTAGCAAATACCCGTGCGTTGCAACGGGTTAAGATAAATAGATATGTGTTTACAATTTAAGAAATAATTTAATTTGTATTCAAACATTGTAGCTTTAATTCTAGTTTTTAAAATAAACCATTTGAACATGATATATTTTCACTTTAGACTTAATTTATCTTATTCTTTGAAATGATCCGCAACTGAGTTACTCTTTAGAAACTAACGATCAAAGAATGGGAAAAAAATCATTCGCTAAAAAGAAAGAATGGGAAAATGATATGAAATTTGCAACCAAATTTCACAAAGAAAATATAGGAAGAGTACTAAAAAGAGAACACGATGTCATTAGATATTTAGATGTACTCCAAGTTTCGGTTACAAGTGCATTTTAGTTTGAGTGAAGCTATATTTGACAAGACTGCCTCTGCGTTGATCCCCTGCTCACATGCGACCATGTATGTCGTGTACCTGCTACAATGCAAGAGAATGGAAATGCAGATGTCCTGGAAGATTCAGATAGACCACATGCGGAAATACTGGGAGGAAATGCAAAAGGTTGAGACATGTATTTTTGTACTGTAGATCAAATCTTGAGGCATGTTGTTCTGGCCAGCTCTCCTTACCTGGCCATCGGGAAGCTGACCCGTTCGTCTCGCTCGGTGCACTCCCGGCCGCACGACATGGACGGCTTGTCGGGTATAGGGCAGTGTTCGCAGTGCTTCACCGAAGGATAAGACGGAAGGGCGGCTGTTGCCTCGCCGGAGGAACTCGTCCAGGTCGATGGAGCCGCTCGGGAAGACGCCCGTCGATCTCGCGGCGGAGAGCGAGTCCGGCGACCCGGGGTTAGCGTCCTTGTGCTCGTTGGGCCGTGGAGGCCCGCGGAGCAGGCCAGGGCACCTCGAGCGGCAACCGTGCTCCGCTGCGGAACCCTAGCCTCTTGTCGAGCTTCGGTTTGGGAGGAACCTCGTGGTGGCTTCATGTCGGAGCAGGAGCAGAGAGATATAACTTATAAGAGGGACGCTGTAGGTTCGAGTGGAGGGCGGCAAGCGTGTCTCGCCGCAGAAGGACCTCGCCGAGGTGGAGAAAGACGGCAGGATGTGGGCTGTTCCCGGCGGCGCCCGCCAGCAGAGCAAGCTCTGTTTGAACAAAGAAGCCTCCTTATCCACTATGGACCGCGGGTTGGTTTCCGGATTTCTCAGGGGGTTTTCCGCAAAACAGCCACGACGTACCACGGACACGGTTACTCGTATTATATAGAGATATGTGTTTTAGGTACCCCAGATTTCCAGTTTGTGGTGATGCAATAACGAAAATAATAATGGGATAGTTGGTAATATGACAGTTTGAAGAAGCATGCGTTGCTTGACATGTGAAAACGTTTTGGCTAACGGAAAACGTTGCGTCTAAATTACATCTGTGGTGATGTCACAATTTAGGACGTCATCACATGTGTAATTAAACTCAACGTGAAACAGAGGGTTGCAGCCAATCTAGGTTTAATAGTCAGTGCCATACGAGGCCTAAAAGCTGATCGTGTAAAATGATCCATATTCTTGGTTGTCTTTGCGGCGTTTAGGATGAGCCTTCCTTTGCGACTAAGGGCCTATAACGGCGACAAATAAAACACGCCAGTGTAGATCTTTGCATCCTACTACATCTTAGCATGATGATGAAGACGTGGCTGTGGTTTACTCTGTGCAAGGCAACAGCAAAACCAACCTAACCCAAACAAAAAAATCAGGAAGTGTTCCCACCGTGCCCCCGCGCTAGGATGTGCTCAATCAAGGCCCCATTCCAAGGATCGGCACATGAAAGAGTACAAGTGCGTGGAACCCACCAATGTCTACATTGTTTGGTTCTGCCCAAGAACACATTATCCATTCATCCAGAGTTCCTCCATGATCTTCAGAATTGCATATCTACGAGCGTGCACGCATCTTACGCGCGCGTGGTCGGGGGAAATCGAAGCAGCGCCACCGCCATCTTCCTCTACGGCGAGACGATGGCCAGGCCGAACCGAAGCCGCGGCTGGCCGCGGCGGAGGCGGCGACGGCGAGGACGAATCTTAATTCGGCGGGTGCGGGGTCGGGGAAATCGAAGCCTCCGGAGCAGCGCCACCGCCATCTTCCTCTCCGGCGAGATCTTCGGCAGCGGAATATTCCGAGAAATATCCGTGCGAGCCTTCGCACCTGAGAAGACTAGCATCCCCATGATCTTAGAAACAAACGGGGCGTCAACAGCCACCATTATTTATCGTCCGGAGCAGTGAAGCACCCTCGCCTTCCCCACACGGCACACGCTCGCCGCCACAGTCGCCTCGTATGCATCTCTGCTCCGTCAATTGCGCCGCTACCCCCATGCACGTAGCACTAAAGCACCTCATCTTCCCTACTACTACAGCCGTGGCCACATCCAGAAACTCCTGCTCTGATACCGTCCATGTCACAATAGCCCTCAATGCGCCCTTGCACGCCGGTGACAGAACTATACTACATCGCGCGCGACCATCAGCCCTGCGAGGTCCTCGCCCTTGATGAGGCTCCACGCATAGTGACCTCTTGCGGCGCGACAGCGGCCGCAACCATGACTCCCTCAGTAGTGGAGTCTGTTTTTAAAACAGAGGTGAACGCGTCCCCTCAGGTTGCACTCTCACGGATAGGAGGTGTCCGCGACCGGCCCGACATGCTCGGCGGCGGCGGCCTCCCCGCTGCATGCTCGATGGCGCTCTCTCCGATGCGTGCTCGTCGTCGATGGCCTCTTAGCCCTAGCCAAGCGACGCCTCGTCCTCACGCGTGTGTCTCCGTGCGCTCGTTGGCGGTGGCTTCTCCTCGCTACGTGCTTGTCGCCGCACGAGAGAGCAGCCAGTGCGGCGCCTCGATCTGTGTAGATTTTTCCAACAATCTTTGTTCGTTATCGAGTTTTAATGATCCTTACGCCAACAATTATGAGATTGGTGCGGAAGCTCTGGAGGCAAAGGAAAGTATTGTGAATGGTTAATGAATTTTTAATACTTGTCAAAACATCTTCGTGCGTTATCGAGTTTTGAACCACCAGGTTATTCATATGTTCAAATATGGAATATAATAGCAATCGCATTCTACAAAAACAAGATCACCATATTCCCATCAACACTTCTGCGTCTGATTAACCCAAGTCAATCTGGTTACATCATCTGTCTAGTCCAACACAAAGAGTTCACGAACATTATTCAGCAAACACATTGCACAAACATAAGATCTCCACCCATATACCATCAACTCTTCCCTTCCGATTAACCCAAGTCAAACACATTATTTGTCCAAGCTAGCCAACATAAAGAGTTAAAATATGGAATATAATAGCAATCACATGGTAAAAACACAAGACCTACATATATGTCATGAACACTTATTCTTATTCATTCAAGTCAAACACATCATCTATCAAGCTAGCCAACATAAAGAGTTCACGAACATTATTCAACATGACCTGGGCACCACGGTGAAACAACACGAAATTCAGAGCACGACGTACGGAGTCGTGCCGCTAAAGTCAGCTCAAACCAAAGCACCGTAGGCCGGCTCACCAGTGGTGGGTGCGGTGAGCCGGATGACCATCTCAAACTTGGCCTTTTGCCACACTCCGACAAACTCCATCGTCCGCGGCATCACAGACACAACCACGTTGCCAGACGATGATCAGGACACGACGTATGTTGCCGGTCCTGTCCAACGCTGGTCGCCATCATCTGGAAGCGCATTTCCCCCTTGGAGCCGAAGGTCGTGATGAACAATGGATAGTTCACGTCACTTGATGAGGTCAGGTTAGCGCAGAAGGTCGTGATGAATTTGTTTTCAATTTTTTGTGGGGAGGGGGGCATATGCCCCCCCCCCCCCTAATGATACGTCAAAAACTTCTTCGAACTTCATTATTTATTATGATATTGGGCACGACATTACTTGGGCACCAGACTGAAGCAACATGAACTTGTGCACGGACCGGTGGTGATCGCCGTGATCTTGTTCTCCGTGTACCTCGTGGAGCAGAGGAGCGCGACAAAGTCCCTCGGCCCTGCGTCGAAGATGAGGCCGGGATCAATAGCCACAAATGTCGCCATCTCGACTGGAGAAGAAGATGGCAGCAATGCTTTGTGCGGCGCATCAGGACTGGAGCGTGCCCATGACCAAGTCGACCATAATGACCACGGCGAGCAGGGTTGACAACACGCTCCAGCCGATCACCGATGCAAAGTGCAATGGAATAGCGTTTTTCCTGCTAAATCCACCGAACAACCGTGCTAGCCCCGACGGTGAGCAGCCATCTGGCGCCGTTGTGCAAAGTGCTGAGGCACTCCATGCCATGGTTCCCCTCTTAAGCGGACACGATGATGTCGCGCTCCATGGAGGGAAACGAGGCAAGAACCACGTAGGGACAGAGCGTAGCGGAGACCATCCTGGGTTCCTCAAGTTTGGCTACTAGAAGGTCATAATTTTTCATTTATGTCCCTTTTTGACTAGAAATCGATGGTCAAAGCAGAGCGACTTAAACGATCACTAACGACCAAATCAGAGGGTCATAACTATAACTTTATGACCAAATTTTTGGGTCATCGGCTGTCTGGCCTGACCACGTCAGATCTTATATCCTACGTGACAGAAATAATGTAAAAATTAGAATGTCATATATTAGAATTAGCCTAGTGCACGAACGGTCATCCATATGGGCTGAGCTCGACAATTCAGCCATTTTATGTTTTTTTATGTAATTTGTGGTCGACTTAATGGGCTATGTTCAACTATTCGGCCTTCTCTTGTTTTGGGCCTTGGCCTTTTATAATCTAGTTCTTGTATGAATCTTGGCCTTTTTACAGCCGGTATTTACTTTATATTTTCCAAAAAGAAATGAAACAATTCCAATGTTGGTTGGGCCATGGACTTTGTACAGTCCAATATTATTTGGGCCAAGGCCTATTAAGGTTTAATTGTATTTATAGCCAATATTCTTCGCTCAAAAGAAAATACATCCAATATTTAAATCAGTAATAATTACTGTGCTTCTTTTGCACATCACAATAATAATAACAGTATACAAAACTTTATCTCACATGTTCCCAGCACATAACTTCATCTTACAGGACAGTATACAAAACATCACGTATCAATAACTTATCTCCAAGGTTCGCAACACATAACAGTATACAACACTTTATCTCGCAATATTAAAAACAAATCTCGCAGGTTCACAGCACATAACTTATCTCATGGGTCCAGCAACAACAAAAAAGATCACTGTCACAGCTCCTAATCAATAAATGATGCAAACAACCTGCACATTCAAAGACAAAAAACAACATGTCAAAGAGACACAAGCAGAAAATAGCCACTTAGATCAAGTAGACCTGATGTACGGATAGTAATCTAAATGCAGCAAGACAAATTTATATTCAGATAGGCAAAGCGCCTTCATCAGAATACGAAGCATTCATGACAACTTCATGTTCGTTCAGTGGCTTGCTAGTCGTCTCCACCGTACCAACACGCCCGCCTCCTTTTGAAACTAGATATTAAGAAGGCTTTTTACTCGGTGTCTTGAACACACGACGGACCAATATGATGTACCACATAAATAGTAGAAAATCTAATCTTAGTTTACATTAACAATTGCGCACATGACGGACCAATATGATGTACCGCATAAGAACAAACCATTAAATCAGCATTGCTAAGTATAACTTGGATGTTAGACTCCCTTGTGAATACCTTACACATGCTATATGTAATGTTATAATTAATGTCTTGCTTGATTATTTTCAATTTGCATACCTTTTAATTTGAAAAACTAACATAATCAATTGTATACAAAGACACATTTCACTTAGCATAAACACTAACACTAATTGAATTTTGTGTATGCAATAGTAGAACCCGTAATATTCTATGTTTGCAGGTGATTACTTAAGTAGTAACCATTATCATATTATGAACTTATTACTAAATCCGCAATAACTTGTAAGATATATTTGACCATGTAAAAAATGATCATGTCAATCGTTCAATTTAGATTCAGAAGTTTCTATATATTTGCTTGCATAACTATACACCACACACCTCTGTTAAGATATATTTACTATATCGTGTTCATATAATATTATAGTTGTTAGTCGTTTTTTCTAAAATCTTGGTCAAACTTTACATTGCTTGACTTTTCAGTAAATAATATACGTCTTACTTTCAGGAATGGAGAGAGTAATATTTAAATTCTTAGAGCCCGCTTAGTAATGTCACAGATATAAAGGCAAAATGAGTCAATCTAATAAATGAAGTGTTGCGTGATACCTCATGTTAATATCCATTATAAAGGTAGTGACATATGCATGTTATTACTCTAAGTTAATCCGCACTATGGCCAGCCTAAGACCAAAGCTCTTCGAAACGTTCTACAGCTTTCACAAAACGTAGAACGTCACATGTAGTTGAGACTTAAAGTCGGATAGGATAACATATCGGTATTTGGAATTAAGCAATATTCCTTTCTAGGCTTCGCAGGCGTCATTCATATCAAATATAGAGATCTAAGAAGTGAAGCACGTATCAGAAAAAACATATACAAAACTAAGATCATGGGAGGGGAACAGCCCAGGTGGCCGGGTGCTATTTGCACTGCAAATGACCAGCTATTTATTATATCTATGTTTATATTCATGAGGACTTAACCAACTGTTTACCAGAAATTCAACCTCCTATATACACGTAAATTTATCATACTGGCAACAACATTAACCGCAAATCTGCTTCCCAATTTGCAAAGCTCCATGAGAATTGTTCTATCCGCATATCCATGTCCTCCTTTACCCAAATCAAGGGAATAATGGATCATCTATGCTTTTGATTTCGTGGAAGACAAGTTTGCATTCCAAGTTAATTCTAGTTCTCGTCTGTACAGCGATTTTTATGTGTCATCTTCTTCGCATTGCTGAGAGCTGTCAGCAAACCTTAATTGGCAGGAATACGTGTGAGAGATCAGTATCTCAGCTATCTGTCGGACGAGATGGCTTCTTCTATCCTCCTAATGACAACGCTAAGACTATGCCCACTCTCAAGTGCTTTGACGGCAGCTCTATGAGCTTTCTTGTGCCACTTCAGAAGGTTGTAAGATTGCATCACTGACCAGCGAGCTCTATTTGCCATCTGATAAGCAACATATATATATATATATTAATGGACTATAATTTGGTTTATCAAAACATACATAAGAGATATATATCAGAATGAGATGGACCTGTGCAACAGAAAGCGGAGGATTCAGCAGAATACACAAACTCCTGAATAAATTCTCATCATTCTCTCCTCCTTCTGCCTCCCCATAAACAAGTGCTTCTGCAGCGATTCCAGCAAATAGAATCATGCAGTATCTGCAATTAAGGTCTTGCTTGAGAAAAAATGCACAGCAATTCTCCCCAAGAACTCCAAGTGTCAACATCAAAACACACTGCCTAGTTACACACCTGTCAAATGCTGTACTAGATAGATGACCCTCACCAAGTTCTTTCTCCATTTTTTCATCCCAGAACTGTGTCCCTGCCTACAGAGATATGAGATAACACATCATTGAGATCTCTATGAAAAGCATATCTCAAACCCTTCAGTTTTTTAACAGATTATACTATTACAAGTCCCGGCGACCCTGGGCAGTGCCAGGCTTGGCAAGCGAGCTCCCCACAAGAAACAGTGATGACTAATATTTGGGCGAACATTCACTACCGTAGTCACAGTTAGGCTTTGCCCAGGCTCTAAAGACCGGGTAGCTCAGTCACTTCTACAATACATATTTCTGAAATCTTGGTTACCACTCCCTCCGTCCCAAAATATAAGACGGTTTCGTATTCTGAAAAAATATAAGACGGTTTTGCAAGCTAAAACAGCTTACCAACATGTCTGATATTATGGGACGGAGGGAAGTACTAGTACCTACCAGTTCGGTGAGGTGTATAAGCTTTCTAAATTAGAAAAGACTTCTAAAACTGCAAGTAAATCCTACTTGAAAACGAAAACTTGTGCTTTCTTTGTTAATGGTATGAAAGAAAATGAGCAGATTGAACTCAGTTACAGCACTTGCTACCAATGGCAGTAGCACAGTTAAGACTTGCAAGTAAATTTAACTCAAAAATTTGAGAAAACAACGTGATATTTAACAACAGAAACTACACTACTTCATCGGATAATAGACACGCCAAGCACAACAAATAATATAACATGAATATCCGTAACAGTTGTACCTGGCCTTGAATGCCCATTCTCAATGCCACAAATGGATCCAGGATGACTTCTTATGGGGCAACCCATTAGATAAGCTAGACACAGGTTCATGGAAGATATGGTAGGGTAAGTCTCAGAAGTCAGATGTTATACAAACTGCAAATGCAAAACTAACAAATAAATCTACAATCCCAAAGTCGCATTGGTTGCAAGCAAGGGAGGGCCAATGTTGGGGGCAAGCGTGTACATGCACACCCAAATTTTGGACATAAAATCAATAATTAGAGAGCTGCACTAGTCATACATACTGATAAGAGCATGTAGCAAATTTGGTGATATCTACGCATCTCTAGAATCAAATCTTCAATCCATGATTCTAGTATAACTGTTTAATTTTTCTAGTCCCTATTCCCTAAAGCCAATGTGCAGTGAGGTACCAATAGCCAGTTCTACTCAATGGGCATAATTGGCGATTGATATTTTTCCTACAATAAATTGCCTGAAGAGTAAAGCAAGAAGTGGAAAAAGGGATGAATGCTTGAATATCGTCATAAAATTGTAAATTTTCTTCTAAATTTGTAGTACAATTTTTTCCAACTTTGAACACCCATTCCAGATGTTGGGCCTGCCGCTGGTTGCAAGAACTTAAGACCACCAAAAAGTAGGAGAAATTGAAGGAAAGCAATACCAGTAAGAAGATGGCCTGCTTCATGTACAAGGATTCTGCTTGTATGGAGGCCAAAAACATGAGATTTGTGCAGCACAAGTACCACCAAGAAAAAGCGCATCTGCTGTGGCTAACCCCAGAATGGCAGCCAAGTTAGGCCGCACATCACTCCTTGAGTCAGAAGAAAGGATACACCTCCAAAAATGTAGCCAGAACATAAGGAGAATTTCCTGAGAGACCCCATTTCTTTGGTGCAAGCTTTTCAGCTGAAAGAAGTAAAACATGAAGAAGATAAGAGCTACAGAAGAAAGATAAGTCCTTTTGAATTGGTGAATCAGCATATTTCACATATCCACTGCAACTTTTGAACAAGGAACAATATATGCAATAAAGGGAATATCGCCTCAGTTTTCACCTTCCAGCCCTGTCATCTCCTTTAAGATTGTCGGTGTCACTTGTCTTGGTCCCTCGAGAACTACAGCAAAAGAAATGCACATACAGTGGTCAGTGGGTAATATAATTCTGCAAAGGCAGCTTGAACAACAACAAAATAGTAGTGCGCTGCTTAAATAGAATGTAAGCCAATTTCACATTTCAAGGGCATTCCTACAATCAGTAGACCTTAATCATCACTAGCCAATGCGTTCGGATCCCTATTGCTCCATAAAAGCTACAGATAGTTAATTACTCCATACAAGCTATAGAATGTTGGATTTTACCATGGACCATCCAGACATCATTGACTAACGGCAACAGCTAACATACTGATTCCACGCCCTTTACAATTTTGAATGCAGTTCGGCAATTGGGATATTTATTTTGCATAACAGAGATATCCATTTACCTCCAGTGGATCGAATTATCACACTAAAAGGACGATTAAATTAAAGAGAGGTCTACATTTACCTATGTTCTTGCACTTGCCGAAGTTGGCGAGGACCCCACGGTCGGAGAGGAACTGGTACGCCTGGCCGACGAGCCGCATGTCGTCGGCGTCGATGCAGGCGTCCAGCACCTCCCAGTCCCGCCCCGGCGGCACGGGGAGCGCCACCTGCGTAGCCGCGGACGCAGCCGCCTCCGGATAAGTCGCGGGCTCCACCGATTGCAGGAAGCGGAGAGCCGGGAGAGTCCTTGCTCTCGACGGCGTCCTCGAACTCGCGCCACTCCTTGAGGGAGCCCGCGCGGAGGCGATGCCCGGGGCGCGTTGAGCGGGATGGGAGAGGGAGGAAGCGCTTGGAGGAGGGGTGGCTGACTGGGAGGCGGAGACGGCCGCGGTCGAGGCGAGCGGCGGGGAGCAGGAGGCGGTCGCCATTGGTGCGGTCACGGAGGTGGGTTCCTCTGCTTCCTTGTTGCTGTCGTGGCGTCGTCCACTGCCGCCGGTCCTCAGGCCCGATCGAATGTTTTTGGGCAGGCCTTCATTCTTCAGTTTGGCCCAATCCGTTCGATTTTGCTAAAGAAAACAAAATCTTTCTCGAAAAAACAATAACAACAAAGTCTTTTGTTCCATGCAACGAAGAGTCCCAAGAAAATTAGTGCAGAGTAGATATAAAACCTAATAGAAACATATACATACACAAAAGGTGAAATG
The DNA here is from genome assembly GCA_947311845.1 of Poa pratensis. Classification (NCBI taxonomy): domain Eukaryota; kingdom Viridiplantae; phylum Streptophyta; class Magnoliopsida; order Poales; family Poaceae; genus Poa; species Poa pratensis. The sequence goes on along the minus strand of CAMZMU010000099.1, from coordinate 14,994,654 downwards.
GAAAACATTAGACGAAAGACAAAAAAAACATTCAACACATGGATTGTTGATTATACAATCATATGAAGAGTCAATTTCTCTAGGTGCGTTAATCCATTTTTACGGCCTCCTTGATCGTTCCTTACCTCTCCTATAATTTCTCCTATCCTTGAGAATATCTCAGTTGTAGGACTCCGTTGGATATACCCGAACCCATTCGCAAAAAAAAAAAAATTACCCAAATCTCTTCAATTCAATATATAACTATCAGGTATCAGGTATTACAGTATTCCTAATTTGGTCTTAAAAGGTGTCTAGAACAAGGAGTTAAAAGTCATAACAAAAGTTTTTAGAAAGTTACTGGAAAAAAGAATGAATTGAAAACAAATGCATCACATCATCTTCAGTTTCACTAAATCTTCGTATTCGGTGAAATACTATGACAAGAAGTTATTCTTGGAACCTTTCTTCTCTCGTGTACATGAACCAGAGATCAAATATCTAGTTGAAAAAACTTGGGCTCTGCCCACAGAGGGGACCACCCCTATGGACATTTGGCAGGAAAAAGCTTAGGCGTTTTAGGAGTAAGTCCAAAGGTTGGCATAGAAATGTAGAGTCAGAGTTGAGAAAGCTAGAGAAGGATCTGATGAAAGAGTATGGTTTACTCGACATCAAGGGTGAAACATAAGAGCTTTCCTCTGAGGAGAATTCTAGGCTTAAGCATATCATGATGATGAATAATCTCTGGCTAAAAAAGGAGGTTAAAGCAAAGCAAAGGCCTAGGGATAGAGATATTAAAGAAGGGGATACGAACACTTCCTACTTTCATGGAGTGGCTAACTAAAGAAGAAGGAAGATGTTGGTCCACCCTCTAGATGAGCCTGAAGAGTCTGTCACCTGTCACTGATGAGAAATAGATGTTGGGGATAGCTACCAACTTCTACAAAGATCTTTTCAAAAACGAAGAAACATCTAGGTTTCATCACTTCAACCAGAATTCAGAAAAAGACAATCAACAAACAACTATTATCAATTTACCTGCATGATCAGGCACACATCGGTACAATGGCACACTCCCTAGCTAATACAGTGAAGAAGAAAATGCATGTAAAAAGATACAAGGGTCAATCATCAAACTAGTACTATCGATTTACCTACATGATGAGGCATTCACTACATCGGAACAACTGCATAAAAGAAGATACAACCTGCTTCCCTACGTCTTGTTTTCTTCTCCTTCCCTAGTCCTTAACAAGAGAAATCCTTATCACAAGGACACGTGACTAGAACCACAAGACCCAACAGATGACATGGCCACGTCGGTTGCAAGACGGGCACCTATGTAGGTAGGGATGGTTCATAGGTTGGGCAAACACGACGACCGCCCCAGACCCCGAGAGGAGAAGGGACTCAGATAATAAAGTAATTTTTGTAACTCTTATATTATTATTTATCTGTCACGTATAAGAAACCATTTATAAATAGCAGAAAGTCAACCTTAGTTTACATTAACAATTGCACACACGACGGACCAATATGATGTACCACGTGTAAGAACAACCAACTAAATCAGCGTTGATAGGTTTAACTTGGATGTTAGTATCCCTTGTGAATACCTTACACATGCTATATTTATTGTTTTGCTTGATTATTTTTAATGTTAATTTCATACATAAATTTTATTTGAAAAACATAACATAATCAATTGTATAGAGAGACACATTGCAGTTAGCATATACACTAATTGAATTTGGTGTGTGCAATTGTAGAGCCCGTGATATTCTATGTTTGTCGGTGATTACTATAAGCGACATTATTCAGTAAGTATTAATCATCATCATATTATCAACTTACTACTAAATACGTGATAACTTGTAACATATATTTGACCAAGTAAAAATAATAATCATGTCAGTCGTTCAATTTATATTCCAGAAGTTTCTATATATTTGCTTACTATACAATACACACCTCTGTTAAGATATTTGTTAGCTTTTATGCGTTGGAATCTCTGCAATTTTTTAATAATACTACAAATTAATGCGAACATCCAAACAATAATATACATATGCGTTATATATAAATGATTTTGTATCTTGTTAAGGATAATCTCTCACACATGATAAACTTTTTGCATAACTCAAAATACTTTCAAACGATAATACTACAATATAGTGAAAAAGAATTTAAAATATTGTATGGTTAACAATGCTAACTAAGCATACAAAATATATTTGTTGCAACCATAAATGTAACGAACTACAAAAAAAGGTATACATATTTAGTTTAATTATGTTTATTTAACTCGCCTGAGGTCATCAAAAAATAATTGGAACGGGACTGTATTGAGGAGGCGAGGAGGCATGACCATTATAGACTTAGTGATCATAAGAATCCCCGAGTGGTTCAGACCATCTCGCGCCACCTCTGCTGAGAAGACCTGTGTGTATCTAACCATGAGACCCTTAGTGATCATGAGAAAAAACGTCGCCAAGAGCAAGGAGCATATTGAGGCAAACTCTAAGTTAGAAATAGTCTAATGCCTCTGTGCCTTGGGGTTATCTCCAAGTTAATCGGTAACCCCTTAAAAGAGGTACAAGGTGGTACTCAAACCACAAAGAACTGCGATCATGAACGTCACAGTTTTGTTGAAGGACAACTTCTTCATCCGGTTATGTGGGAAACAACGAGAGAATGGATGTGGAGATAAGGGAAAAAATTGACAAACCAGCGTGTTCTCAACTAAGATCCGATCTTAGAAAAGAAAACACCAACGACAAAGATGTGTGAAAAAAAAAGGAAAAAATGGAAGTATAAATGCAAAAAAAACCAAGATTCAATAGCACAAGGTGTGCCATCTGAGAAAAAACAAGATAGAAGGTTGGGAAAAGAAACACGTTAGCCACAAGCTTCATGACCACAAGAACAGTTTGCAGCCGGGAAAGAAAAACATGAACTGTAAATGTCAATATTTTCATCCTCTCATGTAAAAAAAAAGATATCGGTGTGAAACAATTATACAGACCGAGAGAACTGGCGAAACGGTTTGTTCTAAATAGAAGACCCGATCTTAGAAAAGAAAACACCAAAACAAAGATGTGTGAAATGAAAAAGAATGTAAAACATGGAAATATGAACTTGTCTTTGAGTGGGCTGGCCCGTTAATTCAGATAGGTCGGCCTGTTAAGTTTAAGCGGGATAGCCTGTTATGATTAGGTAGACCGGCATGTTATTATTAAGTGGGTCAGCCCGTTAACCTTAATTGGGCATGTTAAGGCAAAGTGGGTCAGCCTGTTAAGGGCAGGCATATTAACTTATGTGGGCCTTCCGGTTAAGGTTAACAGGTTGGCCCGTTAAGATTAGGTGGGTCGGTCCGTTAATCTTAGATGAGGCAACCCATTTAGTTTAGTTAGTTGGCCCTTTCAGACCATGTGCCTGGCTTGTTAAGGTTACTCGGCTACCCCATTAAGGTAGCATGGGTTGACCTATCAGGTTAATTTGGTCGGCTCGTCACATATATTGGGCCGTTGTGTCAAGTTAAGAGGATTGGCCCTTTTATAGCCCAATATTGTAGTTTCCCTGGCCCATTAGGTTTGGTCACGTGTATTATGCGTATCAATAAGTCCCAAGTCCTAATGACAAACTTAGAGAAACTCCACTCTCGCCCCCAATATAGTGTCCGGAAGCAGCGCTGGATGAGGGCTACTTGGGATGGCCTGTGGGGGGCTCCCACTCGCGGCCCCAATACGCGCTGCCAATAGTTCTTTTTTTGCAATTTGAAAGTCATGCAAATGAAAATAGCCATTGTCTTGGCCATAAATTCAAAGTATCAGCCACAAATTTAAAGTTTAGGCCATAAATTCAAAGTCTAGACCATCTAAACGTCGCAAACTCCGACCATGTGCACGGAGGACAAATCAAACGGTGTCGATGTCGCCGTGGGCGTGGGTGTCGCCCGTCTCCGTCGTGGATGTCGCCGTGTCCGTGGGTGTCGTCGTTGTCATTGTGGCCACAGTGGAGTGTCGCCGTGGAAAACACCGGTTCTTGCAAAAACCTAGTACTAGAGCTATATACATGCCAATCTCCTCTCCCCCGTCGCCTCCGGCCGGCTAGGCCGCCGGAGAAGAGGTGGAGAAGAGCCGTGGACGCCCGGGAGACTCTCAAGGAGGAAGAGGGGTGAGGAGAGAGCGAGATGGGGAAAAGAGCTACTTCCTCCTTGTAATTCATGTAGCTTTTTCAAGTTGTCTAGTTAGAGAGCACACATTGTGTGTGCATAAGAGTGTTGTGTATGTCATCGTATTCCCCCCGCTCCAAATTACTTGACACACATTTGTCTAGATATAGATATATCTAGACACAAGTATAGATAAATTCATATTTGAACAAGATCAACTAATTTGGAACCAAGGGAAGGGAGTAGATTTGATTCTTCCATGCCAATTTCCCCAAACCAAGTCATCCATTGCTTGCAATCCATAAACAACAATGGAGTTATTTTTCTCCAAAATTTAACATGCGTTTCTTCTCTAGAATCGAAGTTGTATTTGAAGACCAATTTATTAGGCGCCGAGCCCTTTCACCATCGCCCGTGCACCCAAAGGTCACGCTGACAGGCGTCACACGAAGACGAGCCGCCCGTGTCAGCATTTCCACGCTTTCCACTTTCCAGAACCTTCCCCTCCTTTCTTCCCTCCGCTCCAAAACCATCGAATCCAGGCCGTCCGACGGCAATCCGTGGTCCAGAACCCGCGGGCGCCGCGCCATCCTTACCCCCGCTCCAAGCCACACCCAGACAACGCCCCCAAAAACGATCCTCTCTCGCTGCCACCCTGTCCCACAGACCCTGGCCCCACATGTCACCGACACATAGCCACCGCAAATCCCCCGAATATTCGCTCCCATCGCTCGCCACGCCGTTGCCGCTATAAAGAAAACTGGAGGCCTGCGTCGCCACATCCATCCATCCGACCAAAGCTTTCGTTTCCTCTCTCACACTCCGTCGTCCAGATCGCCGCCGATTCGATCCGGTTCCTCCACGGTGAGCCCTCCCGCCTCCGATCGTCCGTCGCCGCGCCCGGATCCGGCGCTTTCTCGCGGGCCGTTGTCTGACGCTTGTTTTGGCGGTGTTGTTGTTTTTGGGTGCAGCAGCAGCAGCAGGGATGGCGACCAAGAGGAGCGTGGGCACCCTCGGGGAGGCGGATCTCAAGGGGAAGAAGGTGTTCGTGCGCGCCGACCTCAACGTGCCGCTCGACGACGCCCAGAAGATCACCGACGACACCCGCATCCGCGCCTCCATCCCCACCATCAAGTTCCTCCTCGAGAAGGGCGCCAAGGTCATCCTCGCCAGCCATCTGGTGAGCACATCAGTCCCACCCACGCCTGTTGATCTATTTTGGGCGTACTGTGTACTAGGAGTGAGCTAGGCCTGGATTTTGTCCATGTGGATTGGATGCGTGATTTGTAGCAGGTCCGGATGTGGTTGAGTGGCTTTGTATGATCATGATCCATGTGATGTGGAGATTTGGAATTACATCAGAATTTAGACCACTGGCTATAGTCTGTTTGTACTTTTGTTCAGGTTGTAGTGATTGTCAGTTTATTACACGTCGATTGAACATGAGGCATAGGTGGTTCGCGTTTACTCTTGGAATTACTTTTGCATATGCAAATCTGCAATTTAAGTTACTTTGTAACCCTTTTTATGCCAGTTCCAATTAGTTCACTGTTAGATGAGGGTTACAGTGATCCCTTTTTGCACAGATGTACTGTTGAACATAACTGTCATTATAAGTGATGAACCTAACTTAATATATGCCTTTTGTATGTTAATTAGTTGTTCTCAGTTGTGAGGCGATTTGAGTTCAGGGTTGCCTGCCAAACTTGTGCATCGATCTCCTTTTTTCACTTATACTGAGTTGGTTATTGATTTTCCTCTTCTGTTTGGTTGGTACCAAAAATGAACTTCATTTGTGATTTTAGTATTGTGTTCTCATTTTGGGTGGCGGCAGTTACAAAAACCTTTCAAGTTTGCACTTCCACGGTTCACATGTGACATAGATAGTTTTTTGTTTGATGTTGTCGGGTTAGCATGATAACTAGTATTAGTTACTTATGTGGGTTGATATAATCAGGAACACAATGAGAAATTACCGTCAAATGTACTCACAGTAATAGTTGCTTTCCTTTCCTTACCTAATTCAATGTTCAAATTTTTAGGGCCGCCCGAAAGGTGTCACCCCAAGTTCAGCTTGAAACCCCTTGTTCCACGCTTGTCTGAGCTCCTTGGAGTTGAGGTATGTTATGGGATGATAAAGCTCATGATTACTTATGTTGTCTCTTTGAACTAGATTAACAGCTCTTATATTTCTATAACGTTTTCATCTGTCACTAGGTTGTGATGGCCAATGACTGCATTGGTGAGGAAGTTGAGAAGCTGGCTGCTGCTTTGCCAGAGGGTGGTGTTCTACTCCTAGAGAATGTTAGATTCTACAAGGAGGAAGAGAAGAACGATCCTGAATTTGCTAAGAAGCTTGCATCAGTTGCTGACCTTTATGTGAATGACGCTTTCGGTACAGCCCACAGGGCTCACGCTTCAACAGAGGGTGTAACCAAGTTTTTGAGGCCTTCCGTTGCTGGCTTCCTCATGCAGAAGGTATAGCTGAAATGAATCTTATTCTTGCACATAATTTGCTTAAATCATAAATACATCTTTGTGGAACTGTCAGTTCATGCTGCTGTTGGTTGGATTATGGTTATTTGCCTCAATGATTCTATCCTTGTTTTGTAAGAAGAAACACCCCTCTTAGATGATGTGATGGTAGCAAATTTATCATAGGACATGGCATATAATTTTATAGTTCAAGCTAGTACATGGGCCCTTCGCTATCTGTTCATTATGCAACCTAGTTAGGATGCCTACATTGATTTCTCGAAAAGCTTTGGAACAAGTTAGTCAGAACTAAATAATGTGGTGCCTAATTATTTGTCCAGGAACTTGACTATCTTGTTGGAGCTGTCGCCAACCCAAAGAAGCCATTTGCTGCCATTGTTGGTGGATCCAAGGTCTCATCTAAGATTGGTGTGATTGAGTCTCTGCTGGCCAAGGTTGATATCCTCATCCTTGGTGGTGGTATGATCTTCACATTCTACAAAGCCCTGGAAAAGCTGTTGGGACTTCTCTTGTAGTGGAAGACAAACTTGAACTAGCAGATTCACTGATTAAAAAGGCAAAGGCCAAGGGTATTAGCCTCTTGCTTCCGACTGATGTCGTTGTAGCTGACAAGTTCGCACCAGATGCCGAAAGCAAGGTCTGTTGATCTTACACAACTACACCTTAGATTGTCATTGCGAAAGCACCCATTGTTGCAAAGTTTGTTTAATTGCTCTCACTATAATTCAACTGGCATTGTGCACCAAAGCATGCTTAGGTGTTTACATGCTGAGCTCAGTCTTTGACTCTATTTGCAGATTGTTTCTGCTGATGCTATTCCTGATGGTTGGATGGGCCTGGATGTTGGCCCGGACTCCATCAAGACTTTCAGCGAAGCATTGGACACCACCAAGACTGTTATCTGGAATGGTCCCATGGGAGTCTTTGAGTTTGAGAAGTTTGCAGCAGGCACTGATGTGAGTATAATCTCACATAACATCTATTTATTTGTCTGTTACTTTTTGACGTTGCTAAGTGTGGTCGTCTTTTCTCAGGCAATTGCGAAGCAGTTGGCTGAGCTTACAGGGAAGGGTGTCACGACCATCATCGGTGGTGGTGACTCTGTTGCTGCTGTCGAAAAGGCTGGGCTGGCCGACAAGATGAGCCACATCTCTACCGGTGGTGGCGCGAGCTTGGAGCTGCTGGAAGGCAAGCCCCTCCCAGGCGTTCTTGCCCTTGATGAGGCTTAAGTTCATTCGCATTTGCTGCTTCATGCCCCCCTTACGTTTGGGATATTGGTGTACGGTGAACCTTATGTTTAAGGAACTTTGAGATAGGCTTGTCACCAATTTTTGCTAGGTGAGTCGTGAATAATGATCAACTTCCTCCATGAGTGAAGTGATTGGAAACTGACATGCCCCTGTGGCTGTGGATGTGTATGGCTATCTATTTCACGCCTTGCGTACGTATTCTGTTCTCCTGTGTAGCTCGCTCTGCTGTTCTTGGACGATCGTTGTAGATATCTTGCATGTACAGCCGGTTTTAACGAGAACGTAAGTACAACGAGGCTGAAAAAGCTGATAGATTAGCAGAACCATTCATACAAACCGTTTAGAACCATTCATCCATGTGACCCATTTTTGACATACAAAGGGACATGGCTTCAGAAACAATCCTGACGGAGCTAAATCTTATTTTTCATCCTTGAAGAATATATAGGACATATTTCGCTGAAAACTAATAAAGGCCAATACAGCTAAAGTAATCAACCGCAACTGTGACCATTATTTTTGAAGACAGCTAGAAAAACTATCAACTATCACTGGAGTATTTCAGATCGCACCTGCATGATTTAAATGGCCAACATGAACCACTTATTTATCGATGTGTCTGTTATTGTGACTCAACAGGGAGCCTAGAGGAGTAGCATGATGTTGTGTCACTGTTAAGCATACACATAAAGATCTTATTATATGTTTTATTAGTGAATGAAGTGTCTGAGATGCATGGCCTTTTGGAGGCAAGGAATCTAATTGCACATGATCATATTTGGTTTATTTGTACCTTATTGTAGATTTCTCTTCCATTATGTGCTTTTTACACACCATTTGCCGACAACCCAATGACCATGCACTTCATACTTGGTATGATGATTGCATTGTCTGTATTATTATGCTATAGTTCCAGCATTTCTTTTCTGTTGCAGGAACTAACATTGTAATGTCCATTATACTGCGGAAACAAGGGCATGTTAAATGATATAAATTAACTGCCATTGCTGGGGTTTTGTTGGAGGAGGTAACAATCCACAGTACTGCAAATCTAGTACTTAATGGGTAAAGTCTTTAATCTGAGGGGGACAGGAGGTGCGTCCTGGCTTAAAATTGGTACACTAGTAATGGGAGTCATGTAAGAAACGAAATTGTAAAATTTGAATTGCTAGAATTAGAGCAAAGTCAGGTAGAGGTAATGTGCAAGATTTTGTATGCAAAGTGATCTCATTTGGATTTGGCTAAGAAAAACTGAAGTATGCCTAGCTCAGTCGGACCGGGCTTGAAGTCACCAGGAACTCAGAATTTGGGTTTCTTATTTACTATACTGATCTTCCTACATTTTTCCTTTGAAAAGAAAAGAGAACTAGACAGAAAAGAAGGGGGACAGGTTTCCTTTCCTTACCTTTTGCGAAGGACGAGCCATCTTAATTTCAAGTTATACGAAAGAGGATAAATCTAATGCAAGTGAAACAACTATACACCTACCTAGTTCATAACGCATATTCATAAGAAGTTGGAAAGAGTTTAACAGAATTTGCACGACAAAACCACTTAAAGAAAAGCGAGACACAATAACAAAACGAATACACCCAACTGAAGGAGAAAGCTGGATAAACAGCACAAAATCAGCAATCATACCTTCCACGCACACCTGCCTAGCTATACAAGAGAAACCAGAGAAAAAACATCCACAATTTCGGTCTCTCTTGGTGGTGGTGAGAAAATGAAGCTGCAACATGATCTGATTCACCCAAAATCCCAAGATAACGAAGGCATTGTTGGGTCTATGTTGGACGAACAGATCATGCTGGCAGCTTCAGTCTCTCACACCAGCAAAGCCGTCCATGCCGTTCTTGCAAGAGAAGAAGGGGAGAGAAGTTGGTTACTTGCATGCATATGTACCTATCAGGTCTACCTGTATATGTCCCGTGATGTTGTAGGTAGTGGGCAAACTTCAAAGAGAGAGGTATATGTCCCGTGATGTTATAGGCAGTGGGCAAACTTTAAAAGGAGAGGAGAAGAAGAAGAAGAAGCGAGACAAAACCATGGCACGAGGGGTGGGGCGTGCGTCCATGGTGGTTGGCGCAAGCAAGCATGGTCCCTTTCTCGCTGCAGCTCACACCTCGTGACACTGCCGTTTTGCCCTCACCGTGTCGCCATCACCACCACTGCTTGTTTTATGTCCTTTGCTCCCTCCGGCCGTTGGTGTCACACAACGGATTTGCACATGCGTTACTGAATATTTCATTTCAAGTCCAGACTTTTGGTGAGATAATGGTGTCCTCTGCTATTTTTCATTTTGAAACGACGAGCTTTCCTTCGCCGATTTCTACTAAAGAAAGTGCCAGCGTTTTTACAAATGAGCGAGAAGAAACGAAAAACAGAAGAGACGGTGTATACGATATGTGATTCTGCTGATCGATTTATTTTCTGATGGCTGCTGACGTTGTTGAGGGTGCATCGTGCAGGTGTACAGTTTTAGATTCCAGTGGAAACAAACAAGTATATATAAAAACGGAAGAAGTATATAGCATCAAATCACTCGATGTTGGCATTATTCCCATATACCTCGATGAATTGTGAAATTCCAAAATGTTTCACTGTGTTTTAAAGATGTTCTAGCACATTTCATGACCTTTCAAAAATATTTTATAGCGTATCAAAGGCAATTTGATTGAGATTCCAATAATTTGACATATGCTCACAAAGTTTTGTAGTATCGACGTTCATTATAATGAACTTTCAGATGTGTTCTACTCGAGATGCATTATTTTATAATTCGAACTGACAATACACATGCAATCTTCTTATTGTACCTCTAGTTCGTCATTTACACCATTTAGCTATAAATCATTATGCTTACCCGTATACTACAGTGGCGTAGTTTTATAGGGCGTTTTAAACGCCCAGCGTCTAAACGTCGAGAAAGGTTTTTTTAGAGGGTGCTTAATAGCAGCTAGGGAAAATCTTGTCGTGTAAATCATATCCACATCGCCTAATGTAGCTCCAAAGTGGGATATGGTCTGTCGACCAAAAGGTCAAGGTCGTCTCTTCCTATTGAGTTTGCTTGCAGGTCATATCATGTATAACTAAATAGATAATCCTCACTAACACAACTTCATCAACATATATACAGCCCTTCCACCTTGCCACGCTTGTCATGTCCAGACTGATCACGACGTCACCATGAAAACAATTATTTTCTTTTTCATCGAATAATAAAGTGAAGAAGCAGCTGTTTTTCTATTCGTTCCTGAAAATAGATGTTGATATTACAATATGTATACGAGTAGAAATCGAGTTTGACTAGAATTATGGAGATTATCTTATATTTCAAGTCTTACGCATCTTGCACTTCAAGTTTTGTACACTATATATACCCACATGAGGGACCGATCAAAACAATAACAAAATAATCTAGGATTTTATAATTTTCACATGGTATCAGATGGTTAATTTCCTCGTCGTGGAGATTAATCTCTTATCTTCAAGTGCGACACTCGGTCTCGATTAAAGATTGGACCAGTTCTTTAGATTCAGTTTTCCTATTCATAGATTAGATCTAATTAGCCAAATAAATCACCAAAACACGATCCCCTCATAGTTCTGGCAAAAATCACAAAATTGAGAACAATTACATAACTCATGAGTACACTTAGAAGATATTATATTACATGATTTCCTTTAGCATATTTCCAACAATAAATATGTCCATAGATTATTCCGAAATCATCTCCTCATTCCTTGCAATCCAAAAGAGACATCTCGATCCCAATAACCACTCTAAGAGTTGACAATATCCAATACTGCCATGTTTGCTCTGTAGCTTTCACCGTATCCCACAAGCAGCACGCTGACCGCGAGCAAGTTCAAAATGTACTCACCTATATATTTATACTGAACTCTTTTACCTCGTCTTAACTTAGCTAGTCGTCAATGTATGTTGTTTGATTTATAAGTTATTCAATATATTATATAGACAACTACTTTTGATATAATCATTTAAAGCTATGGACATATTGTTCATAAGTTCCCATATTTATCCTTGCACATTTATATTTGTTCTACTCTAAAACTATATTTTTGTCGAGGAGTTTGTTCGTATTATTTATTTTACAATGTTAACAAAAATCTTTTGTTTGCGGGTTTCACTATAAATTTAAGTAAGCGAATATTTTCATATTACTCCACCAATTTATTTGTCTCCTCGAGACATTGTAATGTATCTTTGTTATCATAAGAGTATGTATCTATAGAACAAGAGCTTCATGTTTAGGACTATGAAAATGTAGGTATATGTAAAGACACAATTTCTAGAGTGTATGAGGTGTCCATCATTTGTTTGTGCTCAGATCATAGTCCGTCCTCATATCCCATGTCATGCTCTTGCTTCTCAGGTCATCCGTTTTGACTTTTAAGTTGTTGGTGCACATTGGTGAGGTGAGCCAAGTATATTTAGGTTTTGGCCTTGATAAATTAGCGCTTGTTTATTCGGCATTTTCCCAAACCAAAATGTATAATGGTTTTTAATCGCCTATTCACACCCCTCTCTAGGCGACATCAGTTTCATTTTACTGTGGAAACCCGTTTGGAGGTAAACTTAGATGCTAGCAAAGCAAGTTGATATCATATGCAGATAGGCTTGTTCTTATCAATTCAGTGCTGACTAGTCCTCCAATGTTGATATCATCTTTCCTTCAAATACCCAATGGGTCAAGGAAACGTCTCAGCTTTTACAGATCTCGTTATTGTGCCAAATTTACGAGAACAAACGTAAATATGGCCTAACTAAGTGGAACATAGTCTGTAGACCCAAAGATCAAGGTGGCCTTACTATTGAGTACTCGAACTAAAGAATAAGTGTGTAGTCAGTAAATGGTTGTTTAAATTACTCAACGAAGAAGGGATGATGGCAAGAGTTGGTAAATAATAAGTATCTTCGGAACAAGACTTTAGCTCAGGCTCATTCGAACCTGACTAATTCTCCTTTCTGGAAATGTGTCATGAATACTATGGACGAGTTCTTTAGCATAGGTCATTTCTCATTTGGAGATGGTTTGAGTACAAGGTTTGGGGAGATGATAGCATAGAACTATCACTTTACGCGCTAAATTCCGAAAAACTACCACTTCACGTTTCAATCGCACAGAACTACCACTCTACGCCAGATTTTTTGCAATGTGCGCAAATTTGTGTTTAAACCAAAATTGACAGCGATTCTGACGTGCGGACCCCACATGGCAGTGCTGACGTGGCTCCCAGACGGCGCGCGGACACGGCCGTTAACGGCCGGTTAGTTGACCTGGTGGGGCCCATTGTGCCGTTCAATGAACTAACCGTTCGGACGCGGGCTACTCACTCTAGTCCATCCCCACTCGAGCCAGCCCGTCTCTCTCCTCCCGCCGCCGCAGAGCTACCGTCGCCGCCGCCCATCTACGTCGCCGTCTGTGCGGCTCGTCGCCGTGCGCCACTGCCATGAGCTGCCGTCTTCCGGAGCGAGTCTCCCCTACCAGTAAGCAAGTTCCCCTGCCCCTTCTGGATCTAGGGTTAGAATTTCGTAGGAATCCTCGATTAGGTATTGAAATCTTGTTTTTCTTGACGATAGCTGTTCACCGACCGGATTATGCTCCTGAGACCGTGGACGATCCCACATTTTGCGGCATCGACAAGGATGCTCCGAAGTTTTGCCGCGTCCACAAGCTAGAGCCTCGAGGTGTGTTGCGTTCGAAGGAAGTTACACCGGGCGCAGATTCTATCTTTGTCCATTGAAAAATGTAAGATTCGATGCCTGCGTTTTTTTCAAGAATTATAGAGTTCTGGAAGTTGTTGTAAATCTGTATTTAGGATAAATGCTTGAGTTGTTTTAGCAAGTACTGTTCTGAATATGTAGCATGTATTATTTTGTGCTTTGTTAGAAATCTGTTAGAAATGTGTACGAAATAAATACTAATGTTAATTCAGTAAGCATGTAAATTGTGCTTTGTTTCATTGAATTAGAGTGTAAATTGTGCTCTGTTTAATAGTATGTTTTTTATTCCAGGAAATAGAGAACTGTGGGTTTGTGTCTTGGATAGATGGTGAAATGCCAGACACAGCGAAGAGAGCAGTAAACAAACTTTGGGGGATGTATCATGCCAGCAATAGTGCACGAATTGATGAGAGGGTTGTGAATGCAAAGCTTCTGGAGGAGTTGTCAGAAGAGAAAAGAAGTGGGAGAAGAAGTACTCAGATATGGTGGATGATGTGAACAAATTCATTGATGATACTTGCAGAGCTGGACGGGCGGCTAACTATGAAAGGATACAGCAGGAGGGAAAAGAAAGTGATATGAAGGCACAGATGCAACTGACGATGCAACTGTTAGAGACTCAAGTTTCTGAGCTGAAGGAGGTGCAGAGAACTCAAGCAGATGTAATGAGGGCAAAGAAGAAGGAGTGGGAGGCTGAAAAAGAGGCGCTGAAAGAAGAGAAGAAAAAACTGGAGCATAACCTGTTTGAACTGCTCAAATCGAATATGGCAAACAAAGACAAGGTGAGTAGAATCAAGGCAATCTGTGAGGAGTGATCTGTATGGTTCCCATGTTGTAATGACATGCATCAGTGAACTCTGTCAGTGTAGCAATTAGTGAGTACTTATTGCTTTAAATTTGTGTAACTTGTTATGACTATTTGTGACTTGTTATGACTATTTGTGTAACTTGTTATGACTATTTGTGACTTGTTATGTTTGGTACCATTTGAGACTTGTTATGTTTGGTAGTATTTGTGATGTGGTAATGTTAGACCTCGAGGGGCCTCGACGACCCTTTTTTTCTTCCCACTTTTTTAATTTTTTTTGTTTTCCCAAAAAATAAATATATGAAATATATTCGCGTCCACGAGTAGGTTCCATTCCCATGCACGGTTTCGAGATTCGTCGACTCTAACTTCTCAATTTTGTCCCAAAAAATAAATCCTATTATATATAATAGCTGGAGGATTTGACGCCCTCCCGTCGCTCCAGGTACTGTACAGCTACAATACTCTACAGTACCCGGACTGTAGCAATTTCCTATTTTTTTGTTGCAAAATTTTTCTTCCCACTTTTTTTAATTTTTTTTGTTTTCCCAAAAAATAAATACATGAAATATATTCGCGTCCACGAGTAGGTTCCATTCTCATGCACGGTTTCGAGATTCGTCGAATCTAATTTTGTATCCAGATTCGCACAGACATTCGACGAACTTTGTCAAAATTTTTGCAGAAAAATCTCCGTGTTTTCCAAAAATTACATACACGGAATATATTCGCGTCGATGAGTAGGTTCCACCCCCGTTAACGGTTTCGAGTTTGGTCGACTCTAGCTCCACAATTTTTGGATCCAGATTCGCACAGACATTCCACGAATTTTGTCAAATTTTTTGCAGAAAAATCCCCGTGTTTTCCAAAAATTATATATACGAAATATATGCGCGTCGACGAGTAGGTTCCACCCCCGTTAACGGTTTCGAGTTCGGTCGACTCTAACACCACAATTTTTGGATCCAAATTCGCACAAACATTTCACGAATTTGTCACATTTTCGTACTGTACAGCTACAGTACTCTACATACCCGCAACTGTAGCAATTTCCTTTTTTTTGTTGCAAAATTTTTCTTGCTTTTTTTTTCCCAAAAAATAAATACATGAAATATATTCGCGTCCACGAGTAGGTTCCATTCCCATGCACGGTTTCGAGATTCGTCGACTCTAACTTCTCAATTTTGTATCCAGATTCGCACAGACATTCGACGAACTTTGTCAAATTTTTTGCAGAAAAATCTCCGCGTTTTCCAAAAATTACATACACGAAATATTCGCGTCGACGAGTAGGTTCCACCCCCGTTAACGGTTTCGAGTTTGGTCGACTCTAGCTCCACAATTTTTGGATCCAGATTCGCACAGACATTCCATGAATTTTGTCAATTTTTTTGCAGAAAAAATCCCCGCGTTTTCCAAAAATTATATATACGAAATATATGCGCGTCGATGAGTAGGTTTCACCCTCGTTAACGGTTTCGAGTTCGGTCGACTCTAACACCACAATTTTTGGATCCAAATTCGCACAAACATTTCACGAATTTTGTCACATTTTTTGCAGAAAAAACCTCACGATTTCCAAAAATTATATACACGAAATATATGCGCGTCGACGAGTAGGTTCCACCCCCGTGAACGGTTTCGAGTTCGGTCGACTCTAACTCCTCAATTTTGGATCCAAATTCGAACAAACAATCCACGAATTTTGTCAATTTTTTTGCAGAAAAACCCCGCGATTTCCAAAAATTATATACACGAAATATATGCGCGTCGACGAGTAGATTCCATTCCCCGTGATCGGTTTCGAGTTCGGTCGACTCTAACTTCTCAATTTTTAATCCAAATTCGCACAAACAATCCACGAATATTGTCAAAAAAATTGCAGAAAAAACCCCGCGTTTTCCAAAAATTATATACACGACATATATGCGCGTCGACGAGTAGATTCCATTCCCCGTGATCGATTTCGAGTTTGGTCGACTCTAACTACTCAATTTTGGATCCAAATTCACACAACCATTTCACGAATTTCATCAAATTCGAATTTCCTTCAACATTTATTATGTCATTACAACAAAACATTTCATACATAAAATTTCTCTTAAAGGACGCGGCGTGTCGCCGCGCCGAATTCAACTAGTATGCATTATGGATGCACCCAACTGCTGATGTGCGCTCAGCATACTTTCAACCGGGCTTCGTGGCGGCACACTAATAGACTGCAGGATATGTAGTTTACTCAAACTTGATCTTCTTAGACGGTCAATTCATGTGTCGACATTATATGATTGGTGATTTTACTACTTTTGACTTTTGAACTTCGTAATAAATAATATTGGGTGCATGGATTAAGACTAGTCATAGTGGGGAGTAACATAGAGTAGTAACATGCACATGTTGCTAGTCTATGTTACTACCTCTATCCCGGTTTATAGGATGCAACTCTAAAATCAGTTTTTTCCAAAAATAAGCAACATTTAGCATTAATTAAGAGTAGTTAATGTTGGGTTTTGGCCTTTCACAAGAACAATAAGAAAACCGATTGGGTTTAAACTTTCCCTAATTAATGTTGTCAATAAATATGAGGGTGCTAATTGGGTGAAATATTGGAGAGATGGATTTTGCATGTCCAACCCCCATTCACCTAGGTTTCAGAGATTTGCCAAATGCATCTTATAAAACGGAATGGAGGGAGTATGTAGTGTCATGCAAGTGTGCATTTATTACATTATACTCATATTGTATTGAATATGTGATGTTACGGTAACTAAGAGCAAGTACAATAAGCTTATGTAAGCAGGCTATAAGGAATAAAATAATATTTTTTTGATGACATGGAAGAGAGAGAAGAGGAGAGAGAATGAAAGTGGGCTCTCATGCAAGAGTCAGCTCTAGCACATGCTCCTAGACACTTAGTGAGAGTGAGAGGTGGGCCATGTCTTAATAAAGTAACACATTTTCATTACTAACTATTGTACATGTTGGCTATATGGTTGGCTGTAGATGACGTGGCAATATCTTATAGCCGACTGTTGGTTCTACTATTGTACTTGCTCTAACTAAGTTACTCCATTTGCCTCTCTCTTCATTAATTGCATGTCACATCATCTTATTTGCTTATGTGGCATCTATGTTACTACTTATGTTACTCCCACTATGACTAGTCTAATGTAGAGGAGAGGCCCGAGACTTTCACCCCTTTTCGAAAAAAAAAGATCTATCTAGCTCTGGACGGTCTGAAGCAATTATGGCCCTTGACGGACTTTCACCCCTTTTCGAAAAAATGTAGTTCTTCTTCAGTTTCGTATGTTATATGCAACATCAGCTGATGACCATGCATTTCTTACCAATTGTTTCACCTGATGATTAGAGTAGGATCATTCAACATACTCCCTCCGATCCCATGGAAATGTCGTACGTAAACAGCATAACACATGTAAGTTGTATGTGTAACCAGCGACACTTTTTTCCGTTCAGAGGGAGTATTTGTTTTTGGGACCAGGGTAACTGATCACCATTTTTTACAAATATCATGTCAAAGCAGAAGTAACAGCATCCATCCAACTTGCTCAGGCACACCGGTACCAAGTAAGCAACCGAGAATCAAAATTCCAAACAGCAGGTAGTATTCCATATCAGGTACCACACGTCAGTCTTCGTCGTGGGGATGAGAGGAGGAGGACGCGCCGGCGCACATACACGACCGCCACAGCTCCACGCCCACCACTGCCATCAGCACGACACGGCATACTCGATGCCCCGACGTTGTGAACAGATGGCCATTTGCTTCTCCGCCGCCGCGCCAGGCCGCCGAAAGGATAACACGGTCGCCTGCTCTCACCGCCGGGCCAGACCGGCGATGGAAGGCACGAGCACCTGTTGCCTTACGCCATGCCAAGCCGGCAATGAACCGTGGATGAGGAAGGTTAACCCTGAACAGACCGGGCCAAAACAAAGGTCCGTGTGTCAAATAAACTAACCTCCACAGAAAACCCTTCTCCACGCAAGGCACAGAAGACCCTAGCTTCGCTCTATAATAATGAGCTAATTTTTTTTAAATAATACATTTTTTTAATGAAATTCGGGAAATATTACTTGTTTTGAGAGTTAAAAAAAAAATACGGCCTAATTTACGCCGCGGACGATAAGTACCTATCGTCGACGCCGTGGACGATAGGCCGGTCGTCCGTCGGCCGTATGCCTGACAGGACCTGATCGTCCGCGGCGTAAATGACTAGACTCATCGTTGGTGGTGTAAACGATTACACCAATCGTTCACGGCGTGGACGATTTGTTCCAACCACCAGGCACAGCCCAGCTCCAGCTCCCCGCTCTCTACTCTACGTCTCCATTTGCCCTGTTGATGGGATGCTTCCTCTCGCCGTCCCAGCTCCGGCGCGGTGTCCTACAGCCCGCGCATTGTCACGCCCAGCTCCGGCCTCACGCGCCGCCACGCCTAGCTCCGGCCATGCCACGCCTAGCCCCGCGTCCGTGCCGCCGTGTACCTAACCCCGGCCTTACGCACTGTCACGCCCAGCTCCGGCCTCACGCGACGCCCAGCACCACGCCACGGTGCGTCCGTGCTTGCCGGCCGGCCGTGTGTGTGTCCGCCCATGCGTGTGCTCGCCGTGGGCCAGCCGTGCGTGTCCGCCTGTGCGTGCGCTCGCCGGCTCACCAGTCGCCGGCTCGCCGGCCAGCAGTGCGTGCATCCGCCCGTGCGTGAACTCGCCGGCTCACCGGCCGGCCGTGCGTGCGCTTGCCGCGGCCGTGCATGCATCCCGCCGTGCTAGCCGTGCATGCGTCCCGCTGTGCTAGCTTGTCCCGTGGTGATCGATCGATCCATGGCAAGGTAGCTGCGCGTGAGAGACATGCATGCAGTCGGCTAGTACGCGACGATGCTTATCGTCTATGCCGTGTACGACAGGCCTCTCGGCCGTGTGTACAGGCTGGGCCACGACCTGCTCATCTACGCCGCAGATGATAGGACCTGCTCGTCCACGGCGCAGACGACAGGTGCCTGTCGTCCACGGCGTAAATTAGGCCGCATTATTTTTAAAAAACTCTCAAAACGCGTAATATTTCCCGAATTTTATTTAAAAAAATGCATTATTTAAAAAAAAAATTAGCTAATAATGAAGGGTTCATGACTTCAAGCAACTAACGCCGCGCACAAACCGTAAATCCAGATTTATCCCCTCCGTCTCCGGCCTCGGCCATGGCTTCCATCGTGTCCAAGCTTGCGCGGGCAGCCACCGCAACACGCGCCTTTCCCTTAGCCGCCCATCGCCGGCCTGAACATCACTGCACCAGCTGTAGGCTGCGGCCCAGCCGACGCGGTCACCGTCGCCTCGCGAGCCTCCGCCACTCGGCCCGTCACCGCCAGGCAGTCCAGGGAACCCAGCCCAACACCGCTCGCCAGACGCTGCAGCGCGCGGGCGGCCAGCGACTGTCCGTCGCCCAGGTTTGATGGGCCGTTCCCAGGCAGCGTCTTCGGCTGAACACAGTGCCGAGTAGCATCCTTCCACTGCTGCACCAACTTAGCTCTAGGTGTCCCGAGGGTTTGGGTTAAAACGGTGTGACAGCTATCCTCTTCAGGACATGAGATGTGGGAGCACCTTACGACTGTCCCCTAAGGGCCTCTTTCGGGATTCCTGCATATCGAAATTCCCAAACCAGTTCTTCTTAGTTCGATAGCAATGCTTCAGTTTTTAATACGTGGAATTCACATGCAGTTTCTTATCATCAGTAGATATATTTGAATAAACAGGCAGGGATTGGACCCTATCCATTAGGAGTTGTTCTAATCACCATACTTCTAACAAGCATGTTGTTCTATCTAGTAGTACCGACTGATAATTTGTTATAACACCTCTGCCTTGCAAGGTTAAATCAATCAAATTAACTCTGCTAAGAAATTGTACAAAAATGATTGTACTTTCCACAAATAAAACTGTAACTCTATGCCATTGCCTGCAGAACACAGGAGGCCCCAAGTTGTCAGAAGAAGAGAAAGGCAGACTCAAGTCAGAAGTAGCTCCAAGTTCAGCAACCACAGTTCGCAAACCACATCTCGTTGTTGATGAGAATGCGCTTAAGTCGGATGAAGCTATGTGGGCCTTCTACGAGTACTGGTGCAAGTATCATGGCATATCGCGTGACCGTCGTGAGATGGAACGCCGGTTCAAGATATTTAGTGAAAACGCAAGGGCTGTGCATGAATTCAACAGTGCTACTGATGAGACTGCCGAGGCCTCAATGACCAAATTTTCGGACTGGACCAGGAAGGAGAAATCTCGTGTACTCAGAGGCATCACTTCTTATGGACTATGGTCGTCATTCTCATGTACTCTTGTGTGACCCTTAAGCCCTAAGTTATGCTTCTGCCAAGACATCCCTCTAAGTTCTCTGGCAGTACTGTGTGCCGCTCTTTGTATGAACTAATTTTAGCGTTTACTAAAAGCTTTATTAACGGTATCAGTATGTATATTGGACAAATATCCTTCGTTTTGTTGTATGAGCTAGGTGAGCTTTGATAAAAAGGCTATACTTTTATGTCAGCTCTGTTTGCGCCTTTTGGTGTAACTTGGCAAACGATTCACAAGGGCAGATATGCCGAAATCCGGATTAAAATTAGGATTATTGTCATTGTGATTGTGATGTTGGATTAGGCACAAGATAAAAGACAAAATAGGGATTAATCAGGTCACTTATCGTTTTTGAAACTTTGCAATTTCTACCAAGAAATTCGAGGGGCTTCCCGTCAATGAAGTCCGAGGAGATTTCTGTCATGTCACTTGTTTGGGGGTGCCTCCTCTTTTTCTGTCATGTGATCTCTAGAGAGTTTAACTTATGTAGGTACCTATGCTTTTTGAGCGACATTAGGTAGAAAGCGAGAAAATTCCTAATATTTGGGAATCATCCATCAAATATGGATTATTTTGTGTGAAACTTAGATTGATGTCATTTTGCACCAATTGTTTTATACTTACTTAACAAGAAAGTCATTTTTAGCACTTAGAAAATGGTAAATGATAATTTAAAAAATCAGTTTAGCACCATTGTTTCCCATACCAAGATACACCTATGTGCAAAATATGGGCACTGATACGTCGAAAATGTATCTACTTTCCCGAACACTTTTACTGTTGTTTTACCTCTAATTTGTGTGTTTTGAATGCAACTAACACGGACTAACGCTGTTTTCAGCAGAATTGCCCTGGTGTCTTGTTTTTGTGCAGAAAGTCAAGTTTCGGGAAAATTCCCGAAAAATATTCCAGAGCTCCTATTTTTCAGAAGACGCACGGAGCCAGAAGACGAGACGGAGGCGGGCCACACGGGCCCCACGCCATGCCCGGCGCGGGCAGAGGTGGGCCGCGCCTGGGGGTGGCGTGGCCGCCTCGGACACCACCTCGCGCCCCTTTTGACTACTTAATCCCCTTGACCTAAAAACCCGAGGAGGATCGACGCTTTTCCCCGAAACACTCCAGAGCTCCGCCGCCACCGAAAACCCTATTCGGGGACCAGAAACTCCGTTCTGGCACCCTGCCGGGACGGGGAATTGGAGGAGATCATCGCCATCATCATCACCGACGCCTCTCCATCAACCATCCATGATTCCCCCATCCATGTGTGAGTAATCCCCGCTGTAGGCTGAAGGGGATGGTAGGGATTGGATGAGATCATTCATGTAATAGATATCAGATTGTTAGGGCATGGTGCCTAGTATCCGTTGTTAGTACTTTATGTCATTGTTGCAACTTGTTATGCTTAATGCTTGACACTAGGGCCCGAGTGCCATGATTTCAGATCTGAACATGTTATTGAATCATGAGGATAATTATTGCTTTAGATCATATCTGCAAGTTGTTACACATATAATTGTCCGGAACCCGAGGCCCCAAAGTGACAGCAATTGGGATAACCGGAGGGGATGGCTGTGATGTGAGGATCACATGTGTTCACGGAGTGTTAATGCTTTGCTCCGGTGCTTTATTAAAAGGAGCACCTTAATTACCAGTAGTTTCCCTTGAGGCCCCGCTGCAAACGGGCTGGTAGGACAAAGATGTTGTGCAAGTTTCTCATTGCGAGCACGTACGACTAAATACGGAACACATGCCTATGATTGATTATTACCTGGATACTTTATTATTATTATCTACCTGCAATTGCCCATGTCTTGACTATTATATGAATTATCTTATCCATGCAACGCCCGTTCATCCATCCCTATGCCTACAGTATTTTAATCCTGCTGTCTACTACAATTACTGCTGCTGTCTTTATTTCATTACTGCTATTATTTCACTACTGCTACTGCTATAAAACTGTTGCTACTGATAAACTGTGTCGAGCAAGTCTATTTCCAGGTGCAGCTGAACTGACAATTCATCTGTTAAGGCTTATAAATATTCTTTGGCTCCCCTTGTGTCGAATCAATAAATTTGGGTTTTACTTCCCTCGAAGACTGTTGCGATCCCCTATACTTGTGGGTCATCAAGACTATTTTCTGGCGCCGTTGCCGGGAGCATAGCTCTATTTATAAGCTCACCTGAGAGTGATATTGTTCGCTGCAATTATTCATCATGGGTAAACCTCGTGATGAAGGTCCGTATACTGCCATCCACTACAAGGAGAGGTACAACTCTGAGTACTCTTTTGCTCTTGATTCACCTCTGTTATAAGTCAACTTTACACCACCACATGCACATGCTTCACGTGCTGCTACTTCTGCTGAATCTGAAAATATTTCTGATAGTTTTGATGATGCTTCTACTGTGCTTGATGAGAGTGGTTCATTAGGTCCTTTTCTAGATGCTACAATTGCTAAATCTAACAAACTGAAAATGCTGAAACACCTAATGAAAGTCCCATTACACCTGTTAGTTCACCTGAATTAAGAGATCATACTAGTGATGATTTCGAGGAAACTTATGTTGAACTTAATGATGAATTTATTGAAGAATGCAATGCTTCTAAAGATGCTAGTGCTATTAAAAATCTTCTTGCAAGACGTTGTTAATTACAAACTGTCTCCTGATGCTAAGTTTGCTACATCTCCCATAAATAAGATAAGATTATGATTTCTCTATGGACTTGTCACATATATCTATTGTTGAGAAAGAACCTTTTCGAGGTACTGAAAATGAAAGTGTGTGAACACATGAATCTTTCTACTTTGAGTAGTTTGTTTTCTGATGATATTAAGAAACGCAGTTACTTTGTTACTAAAATTTTCCTTTCTCATTAAAAGATGAAGCTAAAACTTGGTTTAATAATTGTCTCCTGGATCCATTAAAAGTCCTATGGTTTGGTTAATGTCTTCTTTCAGAAATATTTTCCTGCTAGTGCTCAACATGCTGCTTGCAGAGAATCTTTAATTTAAACAAACCGAAGGAGAGAAATTGCCTGAATCTTGGGCAAGGTTTTGTTCTTTACTTAGAGCTCGGCCTGGACATCAATTAGCTAAAAATGAACTTCTTGATATATTCTATAATGGACTAACTGTTGAATCTAGGACATACCTAGATAGTTGTGCTGGTTGTGTTTTCAGGAAAAGAACTCCAGATGAAGCTGAGGAATTAATGGCTAAAATAAGCCAAAATCATGATGATTGGACTATACCTGAGCCGACCCCGATACCCACACCAAGAAGAGAGGAATTTTGAACTAAGTGATGAAGAAATGAGAGAAGCCAAGAAATCTCTTAAAGAGAAGGGTATTAAATCTGAAGATGTGAAGAATCTACCACCAATAGAAGAATTATGTAAGCCAATTCCTCACCCATCATAGTTGAGGTACACTCTCTCCAACATTTTGATGATAGAGATATTCCTTATTCTAAAACTCCTGATCAATGCTTAGATGAATTTGATAATTATATTGTTAAGCAGGATAACTTTAATATGAGAGTGCAGAATCATCTGATAGAAAATTCTAGAGCTATTAGTAATTGCATGATATTGTGGAAAGAACTTCTAATGATGTTAAAATGCTTATTAAACATTTCCATATGGTTCAAACTCAAATAGATCAACTCACTAAGGTACAAAAAGATCTGCTAGTTAATGCTTCTAGAGAAAATGAAAAACATGCTTATGGAGTAGGAACTAGAGGTGGTGCTTCTACTCAGGATCCTTGTATCCTGAAGGACATCCTAAAAGAATTGAGCAAGATTCTCAACTAGCTAATGAAACTAGTACTCCTTCTAAGAAAAAGAAGAAGAAGAAACATAAACATGTTGAAGAATCTCCTGAATCAATTAAAGAAAATGAGCATGTTAATGATCCAAATAGTATATCTATCTCTGATGCTGAAACTGAAAGTGGTAATGAACATAACAATGATAAGGATAAAATGATGCTTCTGATAAAGAGGAGAGTGAAGATGAACCTGAAAAGCATACTAAGAATAAAAAGTATACTAAAGAGATTTCATTGCTAAAAAGCATGGTAATGAGAGAGAACCTTGGGTGCAAAAGCAAATGCCTTTTCCTAATAAGAAACATAAATCAAAGGAAGAGGAACACTATAATAAATTTTGTGATTGGATGAAACCCTTGTTTTTGCAAATTCCTTTGACTGATGCTATTAAATTGCCTCCTTATTCAAAATATATGAAAGATATTGTCTCTAACAAAAGGAAAATTCCTAATGAGGAAATTTCTACTATGCTTGCTAATTACTCTTTCAATGGTAAGGTTCCAAAGAAACTTGGAGATCCAGGTATACCAACTATCCTTGCTCATCAAAATAATTATGTTAGAACTGCTCTATGTGATTTAGGAGCAGGAGTTAGTGTTATGCCTTTCTCTCTTTATAAGAGGCTTATTTAGAAAATTGATACCAACTGATATATCTTTGCAAATGGCTGATAAATCTACTGCTGTTCCTGTTGGCATATGTGAGGATGTTCCTGTTCAAGTGGCTAATAATTGTTTAATATTAACTGACTTTGTTGTGTTGGAAATGCCTGAAGATGATAATATGTCTATTATTCTTGGGAGACCTTTTCTTAACACTGCAGGGGCTGTTATTGATTGCAACAAAGGAAAAGTAACTTCAATGTTAATGACAAAGAGCATACTGTTTATTTTCCCAAAAAGCTGGACAAGATATATGGAGTAAATACAATAGCTAATCTTAGAACTATCAAAGTGGGAAGTATTGATTGCCCTATTTATGAACCTCAAGAAGGATTTCAAAGTATTATGATTGGATCTATTGCTATACAATTCAAGGTAACATGATTGTCTCATGTGGTTTAATTCTTTTATGTCATATAAAATTTATTTGGTGACAAGACTTGATCAACCTTGTTAACAAATATGTTTTAAATGCATAGAAGTACTAAACAACATTTTATTTCTCAACCTTGTTTTACCTACTGTTGTGCTACTGAACTTGCAAAGTTTTAGTTGAAATTGGTCTTTATAAAATTTTATTTCTGCTCTAAGTTTATTATTTAAATAACCAGAAAATGTGCAAAATGAAAGTTTTCAAAAATTTCTGAAAATTATATCAAATCTTAGTTTTTAAAGAGGAACGTGGGAGCACCTGGGCTGACCAGGGGGACCCACCATGCCTCCACCCACCCCGGCCGCAGGGGTGTGGCCGCGCCGTGGCATGGTGTGGGTCCCACCTGGCCCTCCACTCACTCATCTTCCTCCTCTCTTTCTCTCTCCCGACCAAACACTCCACCATTGTTCAAACCGTGTTCTTGCTGCTCTTGCTCGAATTTTTCGATCTCCTTGCTCAGCCCATCTTTGTTGCTGAGATTTGGACCATTTGCTCTCCGGTATGTGACTCCTCCGATTATCCAAGTAGAATTTTGTTTAGTTGTGTATTTCTTGAGTATTTTGGTACTGTAGGTGACATGTTAAGTGAGTTTGCATGCTTGTTCTATGCTTAGATTAATTAGTCTTGATGCATGTCTAGCCCTCTTGCAAGTCTCTATAGTAGTTTCTTTGATTAGTTGCTCCAAAATCATTTTTATGAGGTTTTGTTAAAAATTTCAGAAAAGGAGGATGAATGAACATCAACTTGATTATAATGAATTGGAGGTGCATGAAGTCATGGGAGTCAACCGCGAAGATGCCGTGTTCCCCTCTATCTATCCATGCTCTAACTTCATGACTGCTGCAGGAATCTGCAAGATTTCAATACTCTAATCTCTAATGCAGGGTTGGAAGATTTTGTTGTTGATGAACCATATCAATATGCAAAACTGACTATGTCAGTGGTGCAAAACTTTAGATTCAGTTGGTCTTCACCTAACCCCATGGTTCACTATAACATCTACAATAAAGCTGTATTTGCCCTTTGATGATTTTTGTACAGCTATTAAGGTACCACATTGGGGATCGCGCGAGAAGTTAGAGGGCAACCTAAGCCTCTAATGGACCTGTATGAGGAGATCTGCCAAGGGAGAAGTTTAGCAGATGAGTGGTAAAATTCGAAGCATTCAACTCCCATCTATTCGATATTTTGCCTATTACGTTGGCAAGTGTGTTCTAGCTAGGAAAAATGCAAACAAATTATCTGTTTATGACTTGGCTTTCATTTCAGCTGCTTTGAGGTGTGATAGGACTTATAATTTAGGTGCTTTGATAGCTTTCCGTCTTTCCGCTAACCGCGAGAAAGGGGGAATTTGTGGAGGTCTCATTGCTTCTCGTTTATTAGCTATGCATGGTGTAGGGCCGCATCATTTAGACATTCAGTTTCCTATAGAAAGGCTTGATATTAACTCCATGATAAGTCATAAATTTGTTCTAACTGGGCTACCTTGAATAACTTAACCTACGAAATAACCTTTTTCCAGAAGCGTAGGTGGAAAGTAATTAAGTCCGAACGATTAGTTTGTTTGCCTGCACCTCTTTTGTTTAACCTTGATGCCAGGGAAGGTGGTCACTCTCTGAGGATGACCTTGAGGCATACTTAGAGGAGCACGGCCCTCACGCAGAGGATGATGGAGAGGAGCCCGATGGGGATTTCACTCAGCCTTCCGACACTGCGGGCTTCCCGTACCAGCACTTTGACTATGGGACTTCTGCCCCTTCTTCTTCACGGGAGCCTGATTACGATCATGCTAGGTATGATTCACCAGGGTGGAGCGCATACCCACGCCGATGATTGATCTCCACTTAGGCCAAAAGCCTAAGCTTGGGGGGAGGTACACCGACATCTCACTCACTTTTATATCATATTCTGTCGGTACTTTGTATATCCATGTTTCGTTTCTTTCTTTTTCATTGTTGTTCTTGTTTTGTTTTTATTCCAAAACCCAAAAAGACCAAAAATATTTCTGTTATTTCTCTTTGTTTACCTCTTTGTACTTTTAGTGCTGGTTTGCTTTATCTTTTAGCTTCGGTTTAGTATTCAAAAATCCAAAAAGATTTTGCTTTATTTGTTTGCTCCTTTCTTTGCTTGTTTCAAATCGAAAACCCAAAAATATTTGTTGTTCTTCTTTGGTTTTGTATAGTTGTTGCAGAGTTCAACAGTCTTCCGTGACTCCATTGGAGCTTGGTTATCATTTCATATCATTCAAGCCACACAAGTGAAAAGCAATAATGACGATTTATGACAACTCGAGTTGTGGTGAGAGGCTGGTATGAACTCTATTTGTTTTCATTTTTGTACATATACTCGCCTATATGGACATGCTTAGCTGGTTCGTGTGAGGACTATGTTATTTAATGGATGCTTAGTAGTTCATGTTTTCTTATGATCAGTTCCAATTTACTAATAGTAGATAACATGTCATATAGATATTTGCTTGCATTGTTCTATTCATAAAAGGGTATGACATGGTGGTATCCTCCTCTGAATGATTCATTTGAATTGACTTGGCACATGCTCACGCATGCTCATGACTGAAAAACAAAAAGTCAATTAAGCCTTGATGATTTATTTTGCCTCAGAGTTCTAGTATCACTTTTATGCCTCTGTTAATTTTATTCTGTCGCAAGTATGATTATGACGGTTAATGCTCTCTTGATTGTCGCTTCCCAGTCTATTGCTAGCCTTCACTTGTACTGAGCGGGAATGCTGCTCGTGCTTCCAAATCCTTAAAACCAAGTTATCCCAAAGAGTCCACCAAAAATTCCTATGCATGGTATTTCGAACCATTCCAAGTAAATTTTCATGTGCTACCTTTAAAACCTTCAAAATACTTCTCATTTTGTGACACTGTTTTTAGCTCATGAGGAAGTAGTAGTTGGGTTTGTTATCTTCCATACTAAATTAAGTTCACCGACTTGCATGCTTCATCTGCTCGTCACTAATTTTGCAAAGAGCTGGTTAGACCATTATAACATCTAAAAGTAAAATAAAAATAGGCACTCCTCCATGGTATGTGATTGTTGGCAGGCACCCGAGGATTCGGTTAGCCATGGTTTGTGAAAAGCAAAGGTTGGGAGGAGTGTCATACTATATAAAAGTGCATGCTATAAATGCCTAATATCAATAACTCGGAACCGCTCTCAACTTGTTTAGTATGGAAGATAACAAAAACTCTATTGCCATTCGTTGACAGGAACAACCACCTCCCAAAACATATTTTTACCTCTGTTTTATAAATAAAAAGCTCTAGCACATGTTAATCCCTGCTTCCCTCTGCGAAGGGTCAATCTTTTATTTTTATGTTGAGTCACCATCCTTTCTTTGAGCACCTTCTCGAGAGCATAACTGTCATTCTTAGTGTAATGTGCTTGTCCCAGAATGCGGTTAACTGCGGCATAACTTTGATGCTTTTATCTTTGATATTTTTACTTCTAGTCTTCACTTGAACTTCAGAGGTGCCTTGGCATTTATGTTTTGCTCTACAAATAAAGGCAAGCGAGATACCACTTTATCATATCTTATTATGAACATTGCAATCCTGCAGATAGATTTATTTCATGTTATTTATTCTTAGTGTGTTGGTGTCTTTTCATAGTTTACATAGCTACTAGGTGGCATTATCTGCATTTTTCTTATTATGAATTGCCTAAGTACTTGATCATATAGTGAGAATGTATACATCATATGAAGCAAATGTGTTCGTAAAAGTTTCTTTTATCGCACTCAGTTGTTAACTGAATTGCTTGAGGACAAGCAATAAGCTAAGCTTGGGGGGAGTTGATACGTCCAAAACGTATCTACTTTCCCGAACACTTTTGCTGTTGTTTTACCTCTAATTTGTGTGTTTTGAATGCAACTAACACGGACTAACGTTGTTTTCAGCAGAATTGCCCTGGTGTCTTGTTTTTGTGCAGAAAGTCAAGTTTCGGGAAAATTCCCGAAAAATATTCCAGAGCTCCTATTTTCCAGAAGACGCACGGAGCCAGAAGACGAGACGGAGGCGGGCCACACGGGCCCCACGCCATGCCCGGCGCGGGCAGAGGTGGGCCGCGCCTGGGGGTGGCATGGCCGCCTCGGACACCACCTCGCGACGCCCTTTTGACTACTTAATCCCCTTGACCTAAAAACCCGAGGAGGATCGACGCTTTTCCCCGAAACACTCCAGAGCTCCGCCGCCACCGAAAACCCTAATTCGGGGACCAGAAACTCCGTTCTGGCACCCTGCCGGGACGGGGAATTGGAGGAGATCATCGCCATCATCATCACCGACGCCTCTCCATCAACCATCCATGATTCCCCCATCCATGTGTGAGTAATCCCCGCTGTAGGCTGAAGGGGATGGTAGGGATTGGATGAGATCATTCATGTAATAGATATCAGATTGTTAGGGCATGGTGCCTAGTATCCGTTGTTAGTACTTTATGTCATTGTTGCAACTTGTTATGCTTAATGCTTGTCACTAGGGCCCGAGTGCCATGATTTCAGATCTGAACATGTTATCGTATCATGAGGATAATTATTGCTTTAGATCATATCTGCAAGTTGTATACACATATAATTGTCCGGAACCCGAGGCCCCAAAGTGACAGCAATTGGGATAACCGGAGGGGATGGCTGTGATGTGAGGATCACGTGTGTTCACGGAGTGTTAATGCTTTGCTCCGGTGCTTTATTAAAAGGAGCACCTTAATTACCAGTAGTTTCCCTTGAGGCCCCGCTGCAAACGGGCTGGTAGGACAATAGATGTTGTGCAAGTTTCTCATTGCGAGCACGTACGACTAAATACGGAACACATGCCTATGATTACTTAGTACCTGGATGCTTTATTATTATTATCTACCTGCAATTGCCCATGTCTTGACTATTATATGAATTATCTTATCCATGCAACGCCCATTCATCCATCCCTATGCCTACAGTATTTTAATCCTGCTGTCTACTACAATTACTGCTGCTGTCTTTATTTCATTACTGCTATTGTTTCACTACTGCTACTGCTATAAAACTGTTGCTACTGATAAACTGTGTCGAGCAAGTCTATTTCCATGTGCAGCTGAACTGACAATTCATATGTTAAGGCTTATAAATATTCTTTGGCTCACCTTGTGTCGAATCAATAAATTTGGGTTTTACTTCCCTCGAAGACTGTTGCGATCCCCTATACTTGTGGGTCATCAGGCACTTTATCACAAACTATGCCATGGAAATGACCATAACTTGGTCATTTGGATTGAATCCTATACATGTTTATACAAGATAGTTCTTTTTATGAAGTTTTTTTTGGAAAGTTTATCAAAACTCAAGTTTATAATTTTTCTGTAGCAACTAGTACACATAAAAGGACTCTTGCCCAAGATTATTTTTAGTATTTCTTTATGTTCGTTGAGGTTTTTGAAAAATGTCCAAATGGCCAGCATGGCTATTCATTGAAAGGGGTCAAAATTTTCAAAACTATCAGCGATTTTGTGATGTGATCACTACTTATGTACCTTAAAATGATTTTTAGAAAACAAATTAAGAGCAAACTATCACACATTTGTAGTTCAAATTTGAATTACTCTCGGATAATCGGCATAAAGTTATATAAATAGGCGAAATTAAGTAGAAAGCGAGACAATTCCTAATACTTGGGGATTATCCATCAAATATGGACTATCTTGTGTGAAAATTGGATTAGTTCCATTTTGTACCAAGTTTTTGTACTTGCTTAAGTAAAAAGTCATTCTTGGCACTTACAAGATGGAAAATGATATTTATAAAAATTATTTGAAAACTCAGTTTGACACCATTGTTTTTCATACCAATACCAAGCTACACCTGTAGGCCAAATATGTGAATTTTATTACAAACGATGCCACAACCACTGGAATGGCCATATATTAGTCATTTGGCTTGAAATCTATATATGTTTATATATGATAGACATTTTTGTAAAGGCTTTTTTTGGAATGTTTGCTAAAACTCAAGTTTATCATTTTCCATAACAATTAGTACAAATAAAAGGACTTCATGCCAAAGGATTCTTTTTGGGTATTTCTTCATTTTCTTTGAGGTTTAGAAAACAAAAGGTCAAAATGGCCAGCATGGCTGTTAATTGAAAGGGGTCGGATTTTTCAAAAATATTGACGATTCTATGATGTAATCACTACTTTTGTACCTTAAAATGATTTTCGGATAAAAATCATGGCAAACTATGACACGCTTGTAGTTGAAATTTGAATTACTTTGTGAATACCGACATAAAGTCATATAAATATGCAAAGTTAGGTAAAAAGCGAGAATATTCCTAATATTTGGGTATTATCCATCGAATATGGACTACATTGGGTGAAAATTGCATTGGTGCCATTTTTGCACCAAATGTTTTGTACTTGCTTAACAAAAAATGTCATTTTTGGCACTTAGAAAATGGAAAATAATATTTCTAAAAATAATTTGAAACCTCAGTTTGGTACCATTATTTCCATACTAAGATAAACCTATGTGCCAAATATGGGCACTTCATCAGAAACTATGTCACGGGAATGGGCATAACTTGGTCATTTCGCTTGAAACCTATACATATTTATACATGATAAACCTTTTCATGAAGGCCTTTTTTGGGGAAGTTTATCAAAACTCAAGTTTATCATTCTTCGTAGCAACTAGTACACATAAAAGAACTCCATGCCAAATATTTATTTTTTTTAGTATTTCTTCATTTTTGTGGTTTTTGAAAAAATGTCCAAATGGCCGGCATGACTATTCATTGAAAGTGGTCGAGTTTTTCAAAACTATCAGCGATTTTGTGATGTAATCACTACATGTGTACCTTAACAATGATTTTTGAAAAAGATTTAGAGCAAACTATCACACACTTGTAGTTTAAATTTAAATTACTCTCGAAAAATCCGTATAAAGTCATATAAATAGGCGAAATTAGGTAGAATGCGAGACAATTCCTAATACTTGGGGATTATCCATCAAATATGGACTACCTTGTGTGAAAATTGGATTGGTTCCATTTTGCATCAAGTTTTTGTACTTCGTTAACTAAAAAGTAATTTTTGGCACTTAGAAGATGGAAAATGGTATTTCTAAAGATAATTTGAAAACTTGGTTTGGCGCCATTGTTTTCCATACCAATACCAAGATACACCAATGTGCCAAATATGGGCACTTTACCACAAACTATGCCACGGCCACTGGAATGGCCATAAATTGGTCATTTGGCTTGAAACCTATACATGTTTATACATGATAGACCTTTTTGTGAAGACTTTTATTTTTGGAATTTTGTAAAAACATAATTTTATCATTTTCCATAGCAACCAGGACAAATAAAAGGACTCCATGCCAAAGGATTTTTTTAGTATTTCTTCATTTTCTTTGAGGTTTTGAAAAAAAATGTCAAAATGTCCAGCATGGCTATTCATTGAAAGGGGTCGAATTTTCCAAAACTATGGACGATTATGTGATGTAATCACTACTTTTGTACCTTAAAATGATTTTTGGAAACAATTCAGAGCATACTATCACACACTTGTAGTTAAAATTTGAATTACTTTTTAAATATCGGCATGAAGTCATATAAATAGGAGAAATTAGGTAGACACGGGAGTATGGCATGAATGTGAGATGCCTGCTCCGGCCACCTGGGCATCGCGCACACATTTACGGTGGAGAGTGCATGCCGCGGTCGCAGCTGCACGGGCGGCTTGCTCCGTCTCGGCCTCCTCTACCGTTGTCGCAGCTGCGTGGGCAGAGGCTGTGAATCTGGCTATCCTCTGGGCGTTCAGTTCCATGTGGGTCGCTCGCACCGCTGCCATGACGGAGCCGTCCTTGACCTCGGTGGCTTCCTCCGGCCCGTCGCCTGGTGGGCACAAGCGCGGTGACCCCCGCGACCCCGACAGCGTACGCTTCCTCCTCGGCATCGAACACGTCTCTGTAGGCTTCCTCTAGCGCCCTCCTCGCCTGATCCATCAGCTATGGCTGAGACGGCTACAAAATGATGCCAGTCCACGCCGGACTCGTCACCATGCTGCCGCGATGGCGCCCAGCTGCGCTCCGACGCACTCGCTCGACCTGGTCGACGAGATGTTGTGCCGGTGGCGGCGGTTCCATTCCGGCGCTTCAATCTATGAGGGTAGATGGTGGCCTCCGTGGCTGGAAGAGTGAGACCGGAGCTAGGGTTTGTTCTCTATGGTTTGCCCTGTCGGCGCCCATTTAAGGAGCTCACCGCCCACAGTAAATGAGATAGGTGGCCGTTGTAGTTGATGACACGCGGGTCAGGGGTGGACACGAGATGGACACAGGATAGAGGCCCGCTTTTGCCTCGGGCCGATGTAAACATCGCCCGAATTTAGGCCGAAAATGGGTCGCCGCGGACAGAAAAACGGACATCGATCCGTTTGCGTCGTCCGGGTGTTGATTTGCGGCGTGGACACACACGAACACAGGCGGACTAAATGGGTCACCTCGTTAGAGTTGTCCTTAACTTCTTTCCTATAATTACCGACGTGGCATCTCTAGGCGTCGCGGTGATCTGAACTGATGATCGTTGGCTGGTACACATGACCATCCATCGAAGACAGTGCGACAATACAATTCAGATATCTCGGGCTTCAAAGTTCAGACTTTCAGTGAATGGCCAGGGCGAGCCATGGCGGAGTCCCAAATCGGCGCTCAGGGTGACTTCATGGCCAGCCCGTACACATGACGGTTCACCGCTGATCTTTGGCGGCAGCGGCGATGAGGACGACGGTGATGCGCACCACGACGACCACGAGGACGATAACGTCGGAAGATCGGGGAGGACGGCCTTTGAGTGGGAGGACGATGTGGATCAGAATCAGATTATCAGAGCCATACCCACGAATACAAGGACGATCATTAGACCACGGAGCTTAATCGTTTAGGATGGCATATGCTTAGCTAGGAAGAAATTATCCGAGAGACTCCATGGACCGACTGAAGCAATTATGGACCTTGACCCTGCTGCAGCAGCAGCGTTCGCTTTGACGCTGAGAAAATGTAGTTCTTCTTCAGTTTCGTATACTATATGCAACATCAGCTGATCAGCATGCTTTTCTGAGAAAAACGATTCACCTGATGATGATCAGAGCAGGATCATTCGGTAGACTTGTTTTTCAGAGGAAAAGGACGCCGGACACCACCGCCCATCACTGCCATCAGCACTGACACGGCGTACTCGCGCCCACATTGTTGCGAAACAGATTGCCATTTTGCTTCTCCGCCGCCGCCGCGGCAGGCCGGCGAAAGGATAACACGAGCGCCTGCTCTCACCGCCGCGCCAGGCCTGCGATGGGAGGCAACGAGTGCCTGTTGCCTTACGCCGTGCCAAGCCAGCAATGCACCGTGAGGAGGTTTAACCCTGAACCGGCTGGACGAAAGGTCCGGGGTCAAACAAACTAATCCCCACACAGGAGATAGAAGGGGAGGGCGATCCAACGGCTCAAGAGACCCTTCGCTCTATATAAATGAAGGGATCAAGTAACTACCCGCGCAAAACCCTAAATCCAGATCTACCCCCTCCGACTCCTACCTAGGCTATGGCTTCCATCGTGTCTAAGCTTACGCGTGCAGCCTTCGCAACCCGAGCCTTTCCCTTAGCCGGTCGAGGTATTCCTGTTAGTGGTCTCCCGGCAGCCGCCATCCATGCTGGTAATCCCGAGCTAAGGGCCTCTTTCGGAATTTGGGTAGTATGAACCCGAACTATCGAAATTTCAGAAAGAGTTCTTGTTAGTTTGATACGAATGCTTCAGTTTTTAATACGTGAAATTCACGTACAGTTTCTTATCATCAGTAGATATATTTGAATTGGACCCTATTCATTAGTTGTTCTAATCGCCATACTTCTAACAAACATGTTGTTCTATCTAGTAGTACCGACTGATAATTTCTTATAATACTTCTGCCTTGCAAGGCTAAATCAATCAAATTAACTCTGCTGAGAAATGGTACAGATGATCGTACTTTCCACAAATCAAATTGTAACTATATGCCTACTTACTGAACACAGGAGCCCCCAAGTCAGAAGAAGAAGAGAAAGCCAGACCCAAGTCAGCAGTAGCTCCACATGCTGCAACCATAGGCTTACAATCCACATCTCCCTGTTGATGAGAATGCACTAAAGTCGGATGAAGCCATGTGGGCCTTCTATGAGTACTGGTGCAACTATCATGGCGCGTCGCGCAAAAAATCAACTCCACCCGTAGTTTGGGCCCCCCGTATTATCCTTGCCGTCCAGTTTTTGTTGGAGATTCGTGCGATTCGGGCAGGTCAATGGCCCCCTCGAGCCAGGCAGACCTTTGATTTCTGCCTACTCCACTTCCAGAATCTGCCAAACTCGATTGTAGGCATACTTTTAGGTAGTTCCACTCCCATTATTTCCCCCACTTCATTTGGTCTTTTCAATTTAGTTCAGGTGTCAGTTATTTGCCCTAATTTCGCGTTGTCGCCGGAATGGAGCCTTTGCCGCCTATATCGCCGCCTCCGAATCCGGCGAGTTATCCTCCTGCCACCGCTGCTTTTCCACCGGGGATGGAATGGAGTTTCTCTTACCTGGAGCTCATGGCTTCTCTTCATCCTCCAGATCCCTCTTATTCTTCAAGGTTTCAGCTCGTCACTTTTCTGCAGATCTGGTTCCAATACTCTTATTTTCGTTTTTTGTTGTTTCATATGTCTGTAGATTCAAGTTTTTCCCATGATTTTGCACCTTACATGAATGTACCAACAATGCAGCCCCGAGGATTTTAGTAAGGATTGTTTTGACAATCGAGTTGATGGGCTTCATCGGGATCTTGATTTCTCCATTGTAGAACAGGGGAGCAGGTAATTTTATTTCCTACTGTCTGCTGTTAGCCCACTGAGTTAATTACTAGTAGCCCCCGTGAGAGATGTGGGTATCATTGTTTTCTATTATAGTAAGTTTTCACTTGCTTGCAGACAAGGCAATGCAGTCAGAGATGTTTTGTATGAGCAGCCAATGCCTAACATTTTCGATAATTCCGGCAGCATGGATGTAGATTGTAGTATCAGGTTTGTTCTGGATTTCCTATTTCAATTATTTATACCTTTACTTAGGCAAGTATTTTTTTATTAGGTTCTGAAAGTGAGGTTTAATGTTTATCCAGATCCCAGCTTCGCAATCTGATTTCCAATATGATAGTTCCCCAAACATCATTGCTGAAGATCCGAACAAATCACCTTATGAAGGAAACTCCAGGTTTCTTCCTCGTTTGCATTATGCACTTTGTATGCACAAGATTTTATGTATGTTTGTGGTTAAAACACTGCTAAGGGTTGCAATTTTTTGTTTTCAGTGATAACGTTGAAACTGATGATGACTCATACGATTCCCCGTTGGAAGTTTCATTTGACGAGGATAATGATGTGGAACATGAAGATGGCCATGCTTTCACTGAAGGTTTCTCCTACATGTTGCCATTGGAGGAATCTGATACAGAAGCTTCGAACCCAGATGTTGGAACAGATGTTAATTCTGTAGAATCTCCAGAACATGTTGTCAATCTTGAGCAGGAGCCAAACATAGACCCACCCACACCTCTGTATAAAAAAAGGTTCGTTCCATACTTTTTTACATTCGTTCTTTTTAACATGAAAAGCAAGTTGTAGTGAACTATCGATATTAGAATGGAATTGAGGTTTTAGAAGTAATAAACAATGCAAGTTTTGTTTTTTTACACTCGATTCCATTCATTTGTATAATCCGCAAACTCCATTTGTTAGCCCTGCTAATGTCCATATGCAAAAAACAGGATACGGCACAAGAAAGGACAGGTTCTCCCACATTGCAGATACAATCTAATATTTCATCAAAGTGGTCACCCCATTTTTACTGTGAATAGCCAGCCATTTTATCAATAGTAAAATGTAGGCACCATTTCTTGCTGCCTATTTATGTAATCATGGATGTGCTTTGTTTTGAACACTGAGCCTCTCACAGAATTGTTATTACGCAGCTTACAAATTGCTCCATCTTTTCATTTTCCATTTATCCACGAGCTAAATTTTTTCTTTTAAATGGTTGCAGCACCCAGTGTTCAAGCAAAATATCAATTCGGCGAGCCTTAAAGGTATCATTTATTGTAGCTTACAAACACGATGAGTCTGAACTCTTGCAATATTCAACATTTCATACAAATAACACTTAGGTAGAACATAGTACTTAGATTGAACGTTCCTAAAACGTCTTCCACGACACTCTAGTCGATTAATTGAACAAACGCATCTGGCAACACCCCTGCATTCCCTTCCACCTTTAACATGTCAACGAGCAGCTCCCTTGAGAATTGTATCAGAGCCGCCTGCAGTAGTTTATCATTTGATTCATTAGCATCTTAATTGGCATATAAGAATTCTTCCTTACTACCAAATAGAATACGGCAAAATAGGCCTTAACATGGAAGGACACTTTATCTTACCTCAGTTTGCGGAACCTCGTACCTTGTCCCGTTGAAATTTCTCAAAGCCATAAGAGCCAGCAGACCAGATTGATTGCTGCACAGATACAATTTTTTGGTCAATAATGTACATTTCTAATTAACAGCAAAGAAGAATAATTCATGCTGATGTTTACAAAGTGATCACCTGTTTTTGCCAGGCAAGAAAGGCTGGACGTAGTTATTACTCAAAGGCACCCAATCAACCTCCCACCCAACATAAGCATTAGAGAAACAATCTTCTAATGCGCGATGCAACTTGTCGACAATTGGGTCATGGATTTCGCGAAGCTCGCACGCTCTGGAACTATGAAACGTAGGGTCTACCACGTGAACAAGCTTCTCCTTCATGTCCCAAAGGTATGCCGTATGCGTCTCACCCGACAGGTGTGGAACTGCAATCTGTTTTGAAAAAGAATTGACATTAGTTTCAGTTTTGATTCAATGCAGATTCTACAGTAGCGATGGTAAAAATATGGCATAAACCACACTCCGTTAAGCATTATTACCATTCTGCAGTCTGAAATTTCGTATTCATCTTTCTTGCTACTAAGTTGCATTCTCACTGAACGGCTGTTCAGGTAATCTCCTCCCCCGATCACCTTCTTCTGCATTGCACAAGTGTCTTATTACCATGTTAATCAAGACAATTATTTTTGTATCCATTCTGTTTTTACCATTATATGACTTATAAAGAGAATCAGAACATTACCACGAAATCACACTCGAATGGATGCATCCACCTCTTCCTTCTGCCATGTCCATACATATTCCGCTCTGTCTGACCGGATCTCCTTATTGCCAAGTCAAACATGTCTTCACTGAAATTGTACCCTCTAGTGAAGACACTTTTAAAGTCATTCCCAGCTATCCTTTTCATAGTAGGCGAAGGATGTTCTATCCACCAACTGCAAGTAGCAAATAACACACGATGAGTAAACGTTCTAGTTTTTGTAATGCGTGGCCAAAGCATGTCATATAGGGTTTTACCTGTCGAGGCACCCTTTGGCTGTTACTGCCAACCAGTTGTATAGTGTCTCATCCACTTCCTTTTCAACTACAAATCGTTCAACTGCATAATTCCAAGGATCTCTTGCCATGTTCCCCGGTTTTATAACAATTTTCTTGAGAGGAAGTATGTAATGTCATTATTCAGACTGCTCTGAACCATGTCTAGGGCAATAGCGTCTTCCATTATCTCATCAAATTTTCACTGTCTGTAATTTGCCCTATACCGTCAGGAGATTCAAAAGAAACTTTCAGCGATGGTTCAGGAGTTTTGAATTTTTCCCAACCGGAAGAACTGCTTGAGGGAAGTGATCTGAATGGTCCACTTTTCATGTTTATTTCCAGGTCTCCCTGCTCAATTATCATCAGAGTTGTGCAATCTGTTTCTGAACTTTTTGGGCGTTTCTTTATTTTGCTCTTAGGTGTCACAAATCCTGCATCATGTATCGAGTTCAATGATTGGGTTAGTTCATTATCGATACTCAATAAAACTCAAATATCTTCCAGTAAGTATTTTTTTTATAAACATCAGGTTGCCGAACCTGAATCCTTAATGAAGTTATATTGAATCAAATACACACAATATCGACCCTTTTTCTA
This sequence comes from Poa pratensis, assembly GCA_947311845.1. NCBI lineage: Eukaryota > Viridiplantae > Streptophyta > Magnoliopsida > Poales > Poaceae > Poa > Poa pratensis. The sequence goes on along the minus strand of CAMZMU010000099.1, from coordinate 14,954,787 downwards.
CAATATGCACTACTTTTAGCAGAACAGACATGTGTTTGCTGGTCTGAATATGCAAACTAGAATATATCTAATTCACAAAGATACCCCTTTGTATTCCAGCACTCTATTATCTTACTCACCTAGTTCAGGATTCCCAGCAATGGCCTCTTCATTTTCCCAAGGATCATCAGCCATAGTTAAATCATGTATCAAATTTTTTCCTACAAAGGTTGTATATTAGTGCGCTCATTGTGAATAGTACATTTGAGTTATCTAAATGTTTCTCAATGACCACCTGTGATGTCGTTAATAACTTTCTGAAGGTTTCTACCTTTCTCCTTCCTTATTGGCGCACCTGCATTTAAAAATTTGTTATCAGTTATTTGTTTCTGCAACAATACAGTTGTGTCCCCTATTGATTTTGAGATTTGTTTCTTACCACAATTGCTTACTTCACCACCCGTCACCAAGTCGTCGAAAGTTCTTTTTGCACTCCCTACAAACGAGGGACCAATGAACCTAGACGATGTAAAAGAAGAACTGTGTTCATGCAGCTTTTCGGAAAGGAAGAGAACTTGGTCCAGTATTTCTTCCATGAGCTTGTTCACATTTGTGTTGAAAACTTCTTTGCAGCTCACCAACGCTGATTCAGAACAATCCATGTCTTTCAAGGCAGTGCCTTTGAAACTAGTTACGAGTAGTTTCATCCTTGAATTGTGCAACCTCAAGTCATTGAGTTGTTGGTCATTCAGCTACAAAACGTAAGGAATAATATTATTAGCTCCCGAACTTTTTTTAATCAGCCATCCCATAATTTATGCTAATTGCTTGTGAAAAATAGGACAAATCATTACCTTTTTCGGTGTTCCACCTTTCCCGTACGCAGTTAAATATTCAGTGCTGCGTGGCGATTTTATCGTGTTCACGTAGCTGCATATATTCAGGCTTTCTCTTCTCTTTATGTTAGCTCCCCCTTTTCCAAATGTGTTCTCCACTCTGTCCTGCTATTCAAGTAGCAATTAGTTAATTGTTTTTTATAACAGGCTACATCAGACTTCCATCTTCCGATGAAGCTGCATCCAACGATTCAGTGAACTGCCCTACTCCTCCTTTCGCTCTCCCCACGGTAACACTACCAGATGTATGTTTAATTTGGCATTTTTGGAATGCTGGTCCATTTCAGTGTTCTTGTGATTTGTTATTCTTTATTTGATCAACCAATCTGTGTTAATTGTTTCCCTCTTACTCCCTCCGTTCCAAATTACTTGACTTGAGTTTGTCCAAATACGGATGTATCTATACTTGTTTAGTGTCTAGATACATCCGTATTTAGACAAACCCAAGTCAAGTAATTTAGAACGGAGGGAGTACACAGGATGCTTCAATTCTCATTGCTGGAGACAACCTACCTCAGGCACATGGACCTCCACCATCGCTCGAAGTTGTGAACACAAATGAACAATCTCACGTTCCTGCTTTGGATATGGATCCTTCTGTAGATGGAGTAGCATCAGCGTACCCGGTGGCAAACCTAAGAAGGAAGAGGACAGAACCTGACTTAGTTAACGGAAAAAGGAAGAGGATTTAGTTGCATTGCCCGGACATGTATTAAGTAATTAGGGTGCCCTACTAAGTTCTCCATTTGTAGTTAGTCTGCTAGAACTTTTAATAGCAGATATTGTGAACAACGTAGGTTCCCTGGAAATTATCATACTGTTTTGTCTGTAAAGATTTCTTATCTTTAATTCACCCTCTTGGCAGCACGTTTTCTTTTATTTTTGCGGCTGTGGGTAATGTTATCTTTTCGAGAAATCCTGCCAGCCCAGTGAATCAGCAGTCAATTAAAACTGTTACTGATATCGAACTATTCCACATTTCCCCCAATGCCTTCTTTGTTTTTATTTGAAAATTCAGCACTCAGCAGCCACCCATGTGTAATGTATATCTTTATATTATAATTACCCTAAAACATTTTCATAAAGTTTTCACTTATTATTAGTCGTCCACACCACAGCATAATTTCTCAAAAAAGTTGTGAACACACAGTCATGTACTGTATAAACTTGTTACAGTGTAGATGTTCAATCCGTTGGGGAGAACTGGAGCAGAATCACCGGTCTAGGTGGCAAATCTAAGTAGTAATAGGACAAAACCTGACTTAGTTAACGGAAAGAGGAGGAGGATTTTAGGATAATTTGACCGGACATGTATTAGTAATGTAGGGTGCCCTAATTTTTTCTCCCCTGGATATTATTATAGTGTTTTTGTTTGTAAACATTTCTTATCTTTAATTAACCCTTGTGGGAGCATGGTTTCATTTTTTTGCGTCTGTAGGTAATGTTCTCCTTTCGAGAAATCCGGCCGCCAAGTAAATCAACAATCAATCAAAAATGTTACTGATATCGAACTATTCCACATTTCCCCCTATGCCTTTTTTTAAAACTACAGCACTCAGCATCTACAAATGTGTAATGTCTATATTTATACTATACTTACCTTGCAACATTTTCATAGTTTTTTCATGAATTATAAGTCAACCACACCCCAGCAGAATTTCCAAAAAAAATTGTGGACACAAATCATGGAGCAGAATGTATCTAACGAAAGAATTTACCGAGTCCATAATTTTTTTTTTGTTATACACAACATGTATGAAAACAAATATATCGAATATTTATTGTGACATAGGTTCCTACCCTCCTTTAGAATTCAATTTTTCAAGTCAGATTTAGAGAAAACACATCATTAATAAAGAATTCATCAACCATGTATTTATTGTGAAAAAATTGTGGACACAAATCATGGAGCAGAATGTATCCAACGAAAGAATTTACCGAGTCCATAAATTTTTTTCAACTCCAATTACAACTTTATAGGATCACATGGTTTCATGTGATTTATCGACAAAACTCCGGCATGATAAATTATGATCCAATACGTTGTTTCACTACATTCTTGGATTTTTATGAACAGCCGGCATTTTGTCATATATTAATTCACACCTTATTTCTTCATATTAACCACACGTCCATGCACACGCGAAACATCAGTTCATTACATTTTTCACGATATTTTCTTAAATTTTTTATGAAAAGGATACAACAAACAATTTGTCATACTAATGCAAACATATTACAACTCACACCAAAGTCTGAAGATACCTCACATATCACGAACATAGATTTATCCCCCATGTACCCATGGGGATTTACGTAAACTTTTTGGTACTTGTCCTACCATATTACATGATAATTCATGACTCCCTAATGGACTGCAACGACACAAACTGATTAACATTAGTAAGAAACTACTGTCTTCCTTGTACCCAACTAGCAAACTAATTAGTTCATCTTAGCATTTGCCTCTAATACTGCTTCAGTCGCTGCCCTCACTGAAATCGCACGACTCATCAGAAGACACATCTATGACCACACCTTTCCCTTTCCCTGATGAAGGTGCTCCTTTGCTGTTGTTTTGGATGCTTCTAGAACTTTCACCATCCTCCGCTGCATCAACATATACCTGCCCTGCAAAGCTGGCCATGGCGGAGGAGCTCTCCCCTATGGGAACTAGTGAAAGTTCCACAACTTTCTGGTACTCCTCCGAATCCTGCTCATCCAGCTCATTCTCTTTCTCAAAAGATTCGAGGGATACCTTAATAGCGAGATTCATGTTCTTCGTGGCTTCCTCTTGTTCGCGGCGCTCCTCCTCGAAGCTCTCCATAGACTTAACATAGTAATTCCAATTTACCGACGCTAAAATAGACTTAACATAGTAATTCCAATCATTAAATCTGAGTTCAAAGGAAGGAAAAATACCTGGACTCACATGCTGGAAGCACTCTTCGATCCAAAACAATTGAATCTCAATCCTCCTCTACGCCCCTTAGATTTCAGATCCACGCCTTCCGCGACAAATCTATGGCCTAGCCCGCCGGCTATTCCACTCTCACTGGAAATCAATGGCGGCTCAGAAGGACTAGCTAAATGGGAACTCTACTCAATGTCTAAGAGGAGAATAATCTTCTAGAGAAAAGCCTCTACTCTACGAACTCTCCACTGCAGAGGATGAATATAAGTTGGTTGCAGACTATTGGCTCGAGGTCAGATTCAACAGCGGAGTCGAACTTGAACCGATACCTCCGCAGAAGAGATGTTACCCACCCTGACGTCCTTTGACTTTCGGTTACTGACATGTGGGACCCACCACATGCGGGACCCACTTGTCAAAGACCCAAAGTCAGAGAACGTTAGGGTGGGTAACGTCAGAGGATCCGGCTCCGTAGAAGAAGGGATTTGCTACCTAAACTTGACGACGTCAGACAACGTATGGATTTTTTCCCCAAGCGTTACTCGTTGCCTTCCCGAGCTAGGCAAGTTCCGCGACGACCCGCCTATCTCGCACGAATCTCCAACATATCCATGGACGCTTCAGATAGTACGGGGGGCCACTTGTGGAAAATCCGCGTCGCGTGACCGTCGTGAGATGAAACGCCGGTTCAAGATGTTTAGTCGAACCGCAAGGGCTGTGCATGAATTCAATGACCATATATTTAGATATGACCAAGGCAGAGAAATCTCGTGCAGTGGGTCGACATATAAGAAAATGAATTTCTCATGTACCTCTCCGTTCTAAATTAGTTGCTAGAACTTTGTCTAGATACGGTGTATCTAAACGTATTTTAGTGTGTAAATATATCCATATCTAGAAAAAGTTGTGTCAACTAATTTAGAACAAAGGGAGTACCTTTTTGTGACCCTTAAGCCCAATTATGCTTCTGCCAAGACATTCCTCTTAAGTTCTCTAGCAGTATTGGGTGTCGCTTTGTTGTATGAACTCATTTTAGCTTTTACAGAAAGCTCTATTAACTTGATTAGTGTGTATATTGGACAAATATCCATCTTTTTGTTGTATGAGCTCAATTAGCTTTAATAAAAGATATACTATGTATGTATGATCTGCTGGCGCCTTTTGGTTTAACTTGGCAAACGATTCACAAGGGCATATAGTTCGAAATCTGAATTAAAATTAGGACTATTGTCATTGTGATTGGGATTGATGTTGGATTAGGACCAAGATAAAAGATGAAATAGGGATTAATCAGGCCACTTATCGTTTTTGAATCTCTGCATTTTCTTCTAGGAAATTTGTGGGTCTTCCCATCAATGAAGATTGAAGTCCGAGGAGATTTTCGTCATGTGACTTATTGAAGGGGGTCCCCTCCTTCTCTGTCATGTGGTCAAGCCTTAAGGTTTTTTTGGGATCATTTTGCCTATGGTCCTCAAGATCCATTTCTTCTCTTTGTCTGAGTGTTGTGCCATTAGCTGATACATAGTGTGTCGAACATGCTTAGGCGTGATGGAATAATGGCACAAAACCTAGCTGCTTGCGGGTGCAGGAGGGACTGAAAAGTGATTCTGTCACACGGACCGCCTACGTGACATTTTGTCATGTAGTGTAATGCGACCAACCAAACACCCTTACATATCTCTCCTACCCTAAACCCGCACAGTCTATCTATCATCTTTTCTTATGGATTTGCGCCTCGACAGTGCTCTCGAACGATTTGCATAACCTCCACCCACCGGGGCCCGCAAAGAGGGTCTAGTTGGGACTATGGTGATTGGGATCTTGGCTTTCGATGTAAAATGCCTATGTTGTTGTTTTTACACAGGTTCATAAAACAACAAGCATATTATATGAACTGAATCAGGCACAAACTAAGAAAAAATATGGGTTCTCCTATCTAAAGCAGCCTTAACATTCAGAAGCATCGCTCCTTATGGTCGTCGTTCTCAGTTCTCAGTTTCTCACTAGTACAAAATATAAATAAGAGATTAACATAAGTAATACCTTATTAGTGTAGCAGCAATATAAGAAGACCTATCATAGGATTGTAAGTGCTAACAACAAAAACAAGTGCTAGATTATATGCTTTGAATCTGTTGATAAAACCAGCCTAGATCACAGCCCATTGTGATAGCATCAACCAGAAGTAAAAACACGACATAGATACAAAAACAGAGGAAGATACGAAGGAATGAAATGCTTACACGTAATTGTTGTGTCATAGACAAACTAATCAAACTTGAAAGATATAAATAAAACATCCAATCATGGTGAGATTACAGAGAAAACATGGAATTAGTATATAGCACTTTTTTTGAAATGGAGGGTGTACCCAGCCTATATATAGCACTGATATGAATAGTATATATCAATTGTTTGACGCCCTTCCCAGTTAAAAGAAGTAAAACCTTCATCATGTCTGCGCAAACAAGAACTAAACCAGTAAAAATAGGACTCAAACGAAGGAATGAAAAATATGCTGTTATTACTAAAGTAGAGAGAATATTTGGTAGTATGATTTCTGAAACAACAATGATGGACTAAAGTAAAACCATCGACGACCAGCCTTATCGTCTGCGGCGTGGCCGATTTCTTTCCGCCTGAACGATTGCATAGGCCTCACAACCTGCTCGTCTGTACCGTGAACGACAGGGTCTGGTCGTCCACGCCGTATACGATAAGCACCTATCGTCTACAGCGCGAACGAGGGTGTACGTATTATTGAAAAACTTTGAAAATGTGTATTATCTCTCAAATATAATTTAAAAATGTATTATTTAAAAAAATAGCGTATAATTCAAACAAACATGAACCTCAACGGATGGAGCAGGGGCAGATATCATGGAACATGAAGACCTGATTCTACCTGGCTGGGTGCTCCATCTTGACGTAGGAGATCTTTGTTGTCCTTGCTGTTCAACATTTTGCCCATGATGCTGCGCACGTAGATATTTCCTGCATCCATCTTATTAGCCCTCGGAAGCTGCCGCGGGTCGCCTACAAATGCAAAATCATCAACACCAATAACCAAAATCCCATGACTTTAACTGTCCCCTAATTTAACACCTACGTCTCTGTAATGTACAAATTGCAGCATGCATTAACTTAGTAGGAGCTGACGATGTTGATCACCACGCAGACCGGCGAGAGTACCGTGCATGGATGCAGCCATGCAGGACACGTCAGAGATCCAACGGCCTAAGAGACCATTGGCTCTAATAAATTAAGGGCCCAGGCAAACCATCGGCCCTGGGCTGACGCTCGGTGTATAAACCCTACATCCAGAATCCAGATCAATCAGTTCGTAAGAGAGTTATTCTCCCAGCATGGATGGCCACATAGGTTACGGATCGACTTACCACACTCTTAGGCGGATTTACAATTTCTCATTATGATATGTTATTTTCCTTTTATTTATTTTCGACTTGAGTACTCGTGAACTTGGGGTTGTGTTTATCCTAACTATGCAGAGGCTGGGTGTAATGCTTAAAAATTTTAAGTAATAAAATCACTTTATCTAATAAAAGATCAATCAGTTCTGACGACCTAGGGTATGGCTTCCATCATCTTGTCCAAGCTCGCGCGGGGAGCCGTCGCAACGTGCGCCTCACCTTCAGCCGTTGGGGGTATTGCTGGTGGTCGTCTCCCTCTATCCCTGTGTCTACCCCGGCTCTACCAGACTGGCGCTGACATCCATGTCTCCCTGCAGGTAATCCTCTTTCCGAATTGGGGTATGGATCCTAAATACCGAAATTCCCCAAGGAGCTCTTCTTATTTCGATCCGAATGCATCAGTAGATATATTTAATTAAGCAGGCAGGGATTGGAGCTTACTCATTACGAGTTGTTCTTATCACCACAGTGCTAACAAGCATAAGTATTTGTTTAATCTCTTTAGTAACACCGACTCTTGTAATAGCTCTACCTTGCAATAAAGCTAACTCTGCTGAGAGCAATTACTAGAACAAATGATCGTATTTTCCACAATTCAAACTGTGACTCTATGGTCTATGCCACTGAACAACAGGAGGCCACAAGTCATCAGAAGAAGAAAAAGCGAGACCCAACTCAGAAGTAGCTCCGCATGCGGCAGCCAGAGTTCGCAAATCACATCTCCCTGTTGATGAGAATGCGCTTAAGTCAAAGGAAGCCATGTGGGCCTTCTACGAGTACTGGAACAAGTATCATGGCAGATTGCGGGACCGATCTGAGATGAAACGCCGGTTCAGAACATTTAGTGCTTCAGCAAGGTTTGTGCACAATTCTTACAGTTCTGGTACGAAGGTCAACTACTCAATGACCAAATTTTCACACATGACCGATAAGGAGATGTTCCGTGGACTAAAACGATACAGGAGGTGAACACAAAAATGATCTCAGTCCTTTCTTATGTATTCATGTGTGACACTTCAGCCCTAACTTATGCTTCTGTACACCAAAGACATGGCTCTAGGTTCTCTAGCAGCATTGTGTGTCGCTTTGTTGTATGAACTCATTGCATTAATAAAAGCACGCATGTATCTGGATGTACTCACTCCGTTCGGAAAAGGATGACTTCTATTTGTTCAAATACGAATGTACCTAGACATGTTACAAGTATAGATATATCCGTATGTATCTAGACATGTTACAAGTATAAATACATCCGTATTTGGACAAATGGAAGTCATCCTTTTCCGAACGGAGGAAGTACATTGGAAAAGTATCTCTTGCTCTGTTGTATGGGTTAATATAGACTTTGTAAAAGCTATATTTTCTGTATCTTCTCCGTTTGTGCCCTTTGGTGCAGATTATAAATTGCCCTGCTGATAATGCTGACGTCACCAAACCTGTTATGTGGACCGTGTAATAAAACGTTTTGAGCAGTCAATATGACAATGAAAGCCTTCTAAGCGGAAATATTGCGCACGATATCGGAAACGACTTAGATTCGCACGGGTAGATAAGCCAGAATGCAAATTATAATTAGGACTACTGTGATTGATGTTGCCTTTCAATATAAAATACCTCTGTTGTTGGATTTCCCCCGTGTTCATGAAACAACAAGGGTATGATATGAATTAAATTAGGCACAAAATAAGATAAAGATTGATTCACCATTCAAATAAGGATTTCTACTATTCATTTAAAAGAAGTAACCTTCATCAGACTCAAATGAAGGAATGAAAAACATGTTACTAATAGAGAGCGAATATTTGTTAGTATGACTGTTGAAACAACAACGATGTACCTTGTACAATTCAAACAAACAGAAACTGGCAGAGGAAGGAAATGTTCCGGACCAAGAAGGGCCTCATTTTTTTAAGAAATACAGGTGTGTTGGTTTTATATATGGAAAACCATGCCTAAAAACTGTACAAAAACTAGCATAAATAAAACAATAACAATAGGCGCTTAAGCGTGGGCAATGAACAACAACAAGAGCCACACCACCACAACTAACCCCGAACACAAGACCCCCTTGCCGACCGTCCAGCCATAAAGCAAGGAGGCAGAGAACTGATTTTCAACGGTCGAGTCCTAGACCCACCACTACCACATGACCGCTCCGACAACCTCGCACCCCAAAATCCTACGGGAGAAGGCAGGTCAAGAGAGGACCTGGCCCTAACAAATGGAAGGCGCCAGAGACCAGAACAAAGTGAAAGGTGGGCCTCCGCGGTGCCACACATTTAGTGCATTTCACCCTCCAAAACCCACATTCTGGACTTTGTCCGACATCATCCTATCATGACGCTACATGAAGCAAATATCACTGAGCACGGAGGTATCACCTTTGACAAGGTTGCGGATGTCAACACGACACTTGTGCCCAGACCAGCGAGTTTGTCCTAGTGTTTTCCCCGGCCCTCAGAAGGGAGTGGAACAGAGGTTACCTACTTACCTTGACGCCCTCCATGTTGGATTGCCGATGCCGACATGCGCAGCCGCGTCACGTCGACGTCGACATGATGGCAGGGATTTCTCTTGAGCCCCTAAATCTGTAACCAAAAAATCCCTAGACAACAAGAAAAAGTGAGGCAGCACGTATGGGGAACGGTCTCCGACTCTCCGTCTAGGTTGGAGGGGTGTAGACGACAAGTCGACAACACAACAACAAGCACAATGACGACGAGCACTCCACCGGAACCGGCGCCACACACGAATCGACCTGCAGCATTTTTGTTTAATAGGAAACTGACCTGCAGCCAGGTGTATAAATATGCGGCTCGAAAGCCAAGACCATGCCTAGTTTTTTTTTTTTGAGAATTAGACCATGCCTAGATAGGCCAGCTTGACCGCCACCAGACCTAAGTCCGCCTGGAACCATATCTAACCTGCACGCATGGGTGGGAGGTCCAACGGCCCACCATCGCATGACCCTGCCTCCAATGTCCACCACTCCAATGTCCCTGCCTCCCTGGGCTGGCGTTTGGTGTATAAACCCTAAATCCAGATCAATCCCCTCCGACGACCTAGGGTATGGCTTCCATCTTGTCAAAGCTCGCTCGGGCAGCCGTCGCAACCCGCTTCTCTCCCGCGGCCATTGGAGGTATTGCTGCTGATGGTCGCCCTCTATTCCTGTGTCTACCCCGGCTCTACCAGACTGGCGGTGACATCCGTGTCTCCCCTGCAGGTAAACCTACCTATGAATCTCTATCGGGAATTTCGGTGTGCATCCTCAGTATCGAAATTCCCAAATGAGTTCTTCTTATTTGGTTCTCAATGCTTCAGAATTTAGTACCTGAAGTTAACATATGATTTCTTATTATCAGTAGATATATTTGAATAAGCAGGTTACCCGCAAAACAAACCAAATAAGCAGGCAGACATCAAAGCCTACTCATTAGGAGTTGTTCTAATCACCACACATCTAATAAGCAATTCTATGTCTACTGAACGTCAGGAGGAGGCCCCAAGTCTGAAGAAGAAGAGAAAGCCAAACCCAAACCCAAGTCAAAGGTCACTTCTCTCGGTGTTGATGATAAAGTACTTGAGTCGGATGAAGCCATGCATGTGGGCCTTCTATGAGTACTGGTGCAAGTATCATGACATATCGCGTGACCGTAGTGAGATGCTCCGCCTGTTCAAGGCATTTGGTGATACCGCAAGGCGAGTGCACGAGTTCAACAATACTTGTCTGAATGGCAAGTGTGCAATGAATCATATGGCAGATTGGACCAAGGAGGAGAGGTCTCGGCTACGAGGAAAGAGGCCTACTAAAAGATGATCTCAGCCCATGCTGATTTAGACTTGTGTGACCCATAAGCACTAAGTAATGCTTCTGTATACCAAGACATGCCTCTAAGTTCTAGCATTACTCAGTGTCGCTTGGTTGTATGAACTCATTGTAGCTTCAGTAAAAGACTGTATCTGCATGTATATTTGTCAAGTATCGTTATTCGCTTTAGTTACATGCATCAACGCCAACCGACGGATTGCAGCGTCGGACGTGAATCGTATGCATAACGTCGTATGCAAAGCTTCTGAGTTTGAATTGCCGAGGTGGTGGGAACCCTCGGACAGTTCGTGAGGTTGCGACTTTGGTACAGTCGCATTCCCCTGCCATGGTGTTTTTGTGCGAAACTAGACAGAAAGCTGACAAGATGAGAAGGCATCGATGGCGCTTTGGCCTGCGTGGTATTGCTGGAAAAGACAGCGACGGTATGAGTGGTGGTCTTGCTCTGTACTGGCATGAATCCTTGCACGTAAGTGTGAAGAATGTTACAGACCGTTTCATTGATCTGACAATTCAATCCCGTGAGGATGTTCCTAGCTATATGGGGACTAACGTTTGTTTACGGTGAACCGCGAGTAGAGCAGCGCTCTTTGATGTGGGAGAAGATGTGTGATCTAAATTCCCAATATGATCTTCCATGGCTTGTCGCTGGAGATTTTAATGAGTGCATGTGGGGCTTTGAGCACCTCTCTGCTACACCTAGAGCTGAGCCTCAGATGGTAGCATTCAGAGATGTTTTGGAGGTCTGCGAGCTAGTAGACTTGGGTTTTTCAGGAGTGCCTTATACTTATGATAACAAGAGGGCTGGATTTGCCAATGTCAAGGTGAGACTTGATCGCGCAGTTGCTACAAATTCCTGGCGTAATATGTTCCCATACTATTCAGTCAGGCATGTAGTGTCCCCGTGCTCTGATCATGTAGCGCTGCTAGTAAGATGGGAGGCTGAGGAAACCCGTAATGGGAGCAAAAAATGTAGACAATATGAGATTATGTGGGAACGTGAGCACGTGCTTCCTGATATAGTAAAAAATGCTTGGGAATCTTCTGGTGATGTTCATAACCTGGGTGACGTTGGGGCAGCCCTAGGTAAAACTATTTCCAGATTGCAAGAATGGAGTAAGGTGAAATTTGGAAGTATAAGAGAAGAGTTACAAAAGTGTAGATCTCAGTTGGAAGAACTTATGCATATGAACGCGGATAGACAGGAAATCAGGGCAGTCACGGACAGAATGAACGAGCTTCTCTACCGTGAGGAAATGATTTGGCTTCAACGCTCACGCTTGACATGGTTAAAGGAAGGCGACAGGAATACAAAGTACTTTCATAGCAGGGCTGTTTGGAGAGCAAGGAAAAATAAAATCCGCAAGGGCGTTGAGCATGATGACACTTCTACCATGCATAACATGGTTAATGAATATTTCCAGACCCTCTTTACGGCTGATGATAACTTGGACCCAAGTCCAGTGGTTGACCTCTTTGACAGGTGTATTTCAGATGAAACAAATGAACAATTATGTCACGACTTTTCTGAGAAGGAAATTTCGGATGCTCTGTTTCAGATTGGACCACTAAAGGCACCTAGGCCGGATGGATTTCCAGCTAGATTTTTTCAGCGAAATTGGGGTACTTTAAAAGGAAAAATTATTGGTGCCGTGCAGGAATTTTTCCGGACAGGAATTATGCCACAAGGTGCAAACACTACCTCTATCGTTTTAATTCCTAAAGTGTCTGATCCTTGCAAATTATCAGACTATCGCCCAATTAGCCTCTGTAATGTTGTTTACAAAGTGGTTTCCAAGTGCTTGGTGAATAGATTGAGGCCCTTACTTGATGATATTATATCGCCGTCTCAAAGTGCCTTTGTTCCTGGGAGAATGATAACTGATAATGCTTTGTTGGCCTTTGAGTGTATTCACCATATTAAGCAAGAAAAAGATCCTACAAGAAGTTTCTGTGCTTATAAAATTGATCTATCAAAGGCATACGACCGGGTTGATTGGTCATTTTTGAGGCAAGTGATGCAAAAGTTGGGTTTCTCTCACCGTTTCGTTGATTGGATAATGGTTTGTGTAACGTCGGTGAGGTATTCTATAAAATTTAATGGGACCCTCTTGGATTCATTTGCACCGTCGCGTGGGCTACGGCAAGGTGACCCTTTATCTCCGTTCTTATTCCTATTTATTGCTGACGGTCTACCAGCTCTTTTAAATAAAGGAATCGATGAAAATCAGATATCTCCAATCAAAGTATGTCGGTGTGCTCCTGGTGTGTCGCACTTACTATTTGCCGATGATACTTTGTAGTTCTTTAAAGGGACGTATGATCAGGCCGTGAATGTCAAGCATGCTCTGGATGTGTATGCATCCGCTACTGGCCAATTTATTAATCCAACTAAATGCTCTCTACTTTTTGGTGATTCTTGTGCTGCTGCCTCACAAGAGGAAATTCGATCTGTTCTTGGGGTTACCTCGCTAACCTTTGAGGAGAAGTACTTGGGCCTCCCAACACCGGATGGCCGACTGTCAAGAGGTAAACTTCAGAACCTCCAAGCGCAGTTAACCAAGAGGCTTTTAGTGTGGGGTGATGGATATCTTGCTCAGGCTGGGAGGGAGGTCTTTATTAAATCAGTAGCTCAAGCATTGCCAACATACATAATGGGTGTCTTTAAGTTGCCGTTTTCAGTATGTGATGATTTAACAAAGTTAGTGAGAAATTTCTATTGGGGGGCGAAGGATGGTAAAAGGAAAACTCATTGGCGCTCTTGGGAAAAATTGCAACGACCAAAAAATCAAGGTGGCCTTGGCTTTCAAGATTTTCGTGTGTTCAACCAAGCACTTCTAGCTCGGCAAGCTTGGCGACTAATTATTAAGCCTGATAGCCTTTGTGCCAGGGTGTTTAAAGCTAAGTATTACCCAAATGGAGGTTGGAGGACACGGTTTTTGCCGGGAATGCGTCCTCTACCTGGCAGGCAATTTCGCATGGCCTTGATCTGTTGAAGAAGGGACTCATATGGCGTGTAGGAAACGGTCAGAGTATTCGTATTTGGAATCCTTGGATACCGAGACCTTTCTCTTATAGACCAATTTCGGCAAAGAGAAGGTGCCGGCTTCGTTTTGTATCAGAGTTGATTGATCAGTTTGGGGCTTGGAGAATGGACCTTCTGAACCATTATTTTTTACCAGCGGACATTGTAGAAATATTGAAAATTACACCGTCCGTGAGACTAGACGCTGATAGGCTTGCTTGGGCTCCGGTAAAGCACGGAATATTCACAGTTCGGACTGCATATATGATGGCAATGAATAAACGTATTCGAACACTTGAAGTAATTGATCGATGCCCAGTGTGTGGTATGGAGACGGAGGATAATTTTCACCCATTTATCAGATGCACAATGGCGAGGCAGCTCTGGGATTTCATGGCTGAGAAGTGGCATCTACCTAGCTTGGAGTCCATTACAAATACAGGGGTGGATTGGTTGCTTAACTTCCTTTGCAATCTGAATAGTGGAATGATCTGTAGAGTCTTGATGACACTTTGGCGTATTTGGCACGTGCGGAACGAGATTGTACATGATAAACCACCTCCACCACTGGAAGTTTCAAGGCGTTTCCTTATGTGTTATATGGATTCTTTGATCCAGATTAAGCACCACTCCCAGAGGAGAAGCAGCTAAATACCGCACCTACACTAACTTCAGATTTGAAGCTGTGTTGGACACCTCCACCTGAAGGCTGGTACAAAGTTAATACTGACGGTTCTTTTGGTGCTTACGGAGATGCAGGAGCTGGGATTATTGTCCGTGATCATGCAGGTGATATTCTACTGTCATCATGCCGACATCTAATTTCCTGTAGGGATGCCCTAGATGCAGAACTGAAGTCACTTTTGGAGGGTATTTCTTTAGCGCTCCATTGGTGCAATCAGCCTTTGATGCTTTAAGTGGACTGTATGGAGATTGTCAAGATTCTGAACAATAAAGAGATGGATCGATCTATCTATTCAACGACGATAGAAGAGATCAAAACATTGATGAAGGTTAGCCAAACTTGTATTACTCATATTAAGAGATGCCAAAATTCCAGTAGTCATTTTTTGGCAAATTATGCTAGACTTAATTTTCATACGGCATTGTGGCTTGCCTCTGGTCCAGAGGGCTTATTGAGCACATGCCTAGATTGTAATACCTGATGGTTTGAGTAATACAAGTCCTTTCCGCAAAAAAAAAAACGTCGTAGGCAAATCAGTTTCGCTAATATATATAGCTACTATAATAAAAGGCTCTGTTTTTTGTATATATGCTCCGATTGTCCCTTTTGGTGCAGATTATAAATTGCATCCTGGTCAGTTTGGCGGACGGTCTTTTTTTATTGTTATAAAAATACGGATAATTCTTCATATACTAGACGCCACCAAGCACGTTATGTGGGTTGGGTAAATAATGTTTTGAGCATTCAGTACGAAAATGAGAGACTTCTTAGCAGAAATTCAACACACCGCCGGCAGCTGTACATACACAGGTGATGCTTTCCGTGCAAAGCCGGCTTCCAGCTGCACACGAGCTAGCTAGCGAAATTTGATCGGGTATACACCAAATATCTTGTGCTGGCCACAATGCTAACGGACTCCATTATCTTTGCGTTCTGTAGCTTGATCTGTAGATGGGTTCACTATTTTCCTCTGAGTAGATTAGTTAGCTAGCTAGGCAACTAGCCTGATTTAATTTAGCTGGTCTTGATGTACTCTGCTCTTGATGCCCGAAGTGAATATTTGTAGGCAGGTATGCAATACTTCAAGGATTAGGAAAAAAAGGATGTTTTATACACAATATTTGCCACAGAGTTACATAGTACAATGTGCTCAATCATTTGGATATTTTTTAAGTTCTTTTTATGAAAATATGCAAAGCATACGGCTTCTCTAGTGCTCCAGCTTGATTGATAGTGATTGCATACAGTGCATTAGCAGTTCAGCAATTCAAGTGTTAGAGATCTGAGGATCAGAACGGAAATGTTTTAGTGGACATACCTCTTTTCTTATGTACTTACAGTGCTGTCCTCGTGAATAATGTACGGAAGATATAAATATATGATGCAGTTAACCAAGGATGAAAAACTGCAATTCGCGAGGTCAAGATAGTACATATCAGCTGGAGTTTAGTTACATATGTATACCAAAGACCAACATGGCATTAACCAAGCAATTTTTTTTATGTTGAACTAAACAAAGTAGGAAAGGTAAAGCATTACCAATCTAATTCATTACCTAGTTCCTCCTGCTAAAAAGCATCTGCAAGCAGGAGGATGAAACGTTAATCAAAATTGTAACCAAAAGAACAATGAATAATTTATGGAAGTCAACCATTATCTTGCTGACTAAAAAGCATTCAATAGGAATTAGGAAATAAGCAAATCTACGAAGCATTAAGACGGAAATACGCTACCATCAACCTAAAGATTATTTCTTCTCATAGCTATTAAATGTGTTAGCATATAACCAAAGACATTTATATGACTCCTTGCAGCAACTAAGAACAAGTATGATCTAAAATACGCTATAATAGTCAAAACCACAGGGACGAACACTTATCAGAGGTACACCAGCAACCAAAGGGAAGGAAATCAACGATACATAGCTAAAGAATAGCTGCTATGAGGGTTAATACAAAGGAATAGGTCGATACCCAGGGTAGATTCTAAGCTAGAAAAAAGTATTAGTTTCAGTCCCAAGACAGGGCAAACTGAAACTGCTGATCGACTTATTACTCCATCCGTTTTTTTAACTCTGTATATTAGGTGAGGTCTCGTTAGCCATCTACAATTAAAGGCCCCTTGATAAATATACAGGAAGAATATTAACTGGATCAGGCATCCGTCATAATATCACTTGATTGTACACATAACAGAGGATATTCACGCAATTATACCCCATAATTATCAATCCAATCAACAAAACAAAAATGGCAAGCAGAGTACAAACAAGTGGGATGATTCTGCACTTGACTGTCTGTATCCAACATGTTAATTCAGAAAGTTCAAAAAAAATGCAGAGATTGACAAACCATACGTGACCTGATTAAGCCCTCTTTTATCTTATCTTGTGCCTAATCCAAATCATATCATACCCTTTGTTTTAGGAACCTGGGGGAAAACAACAGCAGACGTATTTTACATCGAAGGCAACATCGCAAAAACAATCATCAGTCATAATATAATATGGATAGACTCCAGCTTATCCTCCCTTGCAAATCTTGCAAGTCTTTACAGATGTGTGCAGAATTTCTCAATCAACATATGCGTCTAGTATTAAGAATGATCTGTATTTAACCTAAAAATAGAAACTGTCTGCCAAGTTGACCAGGAGTGCAATTTTTAATTTTCACCAAAAGGCACAAGCGGAGCAGATACAGAAATATAGCACATACAACGAAGCAAAAGATACCATCCAGATACATGCTTTTATTAAAGCTAAATGAGTTCATACAACAAAGCGACACACAGTACTGCTAGAACTTAGAGGCATGTACAGAAGCCTCTAAGTTCAGGAAATAAAGGTCACACAAGAGTACTTCAGAAAGCCAAGCCTCTAAAATTAGGGCCTAAAGGCCACACAAGAGTACATCAGAAAGGGCTGAGATCATTTTTTTGCACGCATGGCACGAATGTATTCGCGTCCAGGAAATATCTCCTTCTGGGTCATATCTGCAAATCCGTTCATTGCAGCCTTGCCATGGACACTAGAACTGTTGAACTTGTGCACACTCCTTGCGGTAGCCTTAAATGTCCTGAACCGACGGGCCATCTCATGACGGTCACGCGATATGCCATGATACTTGCACCAGTTCTCATAGAAGGCCCACATGGCTTCATCCGACTCAAGTACTTTATCATCAACATCAAGGTAAGAGAACTTTGACTTGGGTTTGGGTTTGGCTTTCTCTTCTTCTTCTTCAGACTTGGGGCGTCCTGTCGTTGAGTAAACATAGAATTATAATTTGATTTGTGAAAATTACAATCATTTGTACTATTGCTCTCAGGGGAATTAATATGGTTGATTTAGCCTTGCAAGTTAGAGCTATTATAGCAAATTATCAGTTGGTATTACTAAAGTAAACAACATGCTTGTTAGAAGAGTGTTGATTAGAACAACTCCTAATGAATAGGCTCCGCTCCCCGCCCTTTTTTTTATGCGGGTAACCTGCTTATTTCAAGTATATCTACTGGTAATAAGAAATCATATGTGAATTTCAGGTACTAAATTCTGAAGCATTCGGAACCAAATAAGAACTCCTTTGGAAATTTCGATATTGAGGATGCACACCCGGCCAGATTCCCCGAAGAAGGCCCTTAGCTAGATATTACCTGCAGGGGAGACACGAGTGGCTGCTGCAGGGCGACCGCCAGCAGCAATAGCTCGAAAGGCTGAGGAAGAGGCGCGGGTTGCGAAGGCTGCCCGCGCGAGCTTGGAAACGATGGATTCCATAGCCTAGGTCGGAGGGGGTAGAGATATGGATTTAGGGTTTGTGCGCGGCGGAGGTTGCTGGATAACGCTCCTGCGGAAAAGATTGCACCGCTCGCGCGGGAGGTGTTGCCTAAAAAAACTGGCCAGTGTTTGTTTTTTTTTTTCTTTCTTTGCCCGTCATTGGGAGGTCGAACCTGTCGAAAATGCGGAGGGCCTCTTCGTCGAGCAGCGCATCCGCTTCCCTGCCGCGACAGCGACACATCTCACGCCGAACTGGCCGCGGCCAATCTCATTGCCGAGGGTGTAGATGATGCGCATGCGGTGGAGGCCGAACAAGATCAATTCAAAGCAAATTGCGGTAGACTGAATAAGTTTGAGCAGGTAGATATGAACAGATCGAGGAAGACACAGGAGCCGCACCGGGTCTCTCCTGTTGGGGAAAATTCAGTGAACTTGACGAGCTGCTGGGCATCCTCCGCGTGACCCAGGGCGGGTTCCAACTCTTCCCCGCGGGCTTGCTGTGGCCGTGAAGCTCACAGCGTGGTGGAGGGCCTCCTTATCCTTCGTGGTGACGGCAGCGTGGACGCCTACGTGCCGCTCTTCAGCCGTGACATAGATACCTTCAAGAGCTGCTCCTACACCCTCGAATAGCGATACTTGCACGTACTTGCCATGTGTATGTTCCACGTATAGCTAGATCTCTACACCAATGAAATGATTCCGCTCAAGCTGTGTGTGTGGTGCCATCTGAACCATGCGGGGCTAGAACCCCGTAGCGATCGTTTCGCTTGTTGGGTGCTCACAGGGTTTTTCTGCTCCGTTGGCATAGATCAGTACGGCAGGAACTTCTATTCATGGGAAAATATTTCGGACAGAGAAAAAATTCGGAACCCGACGAAATTCCAAATATTCCGGATTTTTTTTTTGATTTTTCATGTTCAGATTTCGTCAAATTTAAACTAATAGGTGCATTTATATATACTGGATGAAACCAGAAGCATGAAATCGGAGCATACCAAATATTCAAAACTAAAATCTGCCAAAATTTATTTTCTTCAATTATTAGTACCGATTCAATACCAAATACCATGTAGAGCACGCACATGTTGTCACTGAACCCAATTTGCAGGACTCATTTTCCAATGGTTCCGTTTATACTCTAGAAAGTTTTATGATTATATTTACCAAATAGTATATTAGAACCACTACTAAGGATATAAAACATATACACTAACACTTTTAAAAATAGTTTAAGGAGAATTTTGTTGCAACATACAGTATAGATTTAGAACAGTCAAACTTTACAAAAAAAACACTTTTTGATCCCGAGCTCCAGTGCTCCCGGTTTCTAAAAAATCGAATACTTTATTTCTTCATCTCAGAAAATTCTGAAAAAAAAATCATACAAGTACATATACATGTCTACTATGTACGCCAAATTTACAGAGAAATATCTTTTCACACGTGATCTGCACAAAAACGCCAAATCCAAGTAAAATAAATTCTTTTTCACCCTTTTTAGATCCATGATTTTGTGATTTTTGTGTAGCCTACAATACAACGTATTATTGAGCAAGACTATGCAAATATGTAGATATATGTATATGTATCCATGAATGATTTTTGGTTTTTTTTTTAAACTTTGGAATACCAGTTTCAAAAAAAAGTTATTGGCAGGAGCACTGGATTGCGGGAGCCAAAAGTCTTCTCTCCAAACTTTGCAGTTATATATATTACAACCCTACAATAAAGAACACTACCGAATAATCCAAAAAGTTGTTATTCATTTAAGTATGCAATCTAAGTAATAAAAACCCGAACTCATTAGCACAACAATGATAAAAATAAGTGTAAGAGAAGTATAAAAGTCTAGCATAAAATGGTGTAGAGGGAATATGAATGGAAAGTGGCGACGTTATGAGATATAGAACGGCCACCTAGAAAAGATGCATGCGTTATTGAAATGCACGCGCGCGAAGCAGCTTTGGATAGATGCAAAAACTGGCTTGATTTGAAGATACCAGACTTGCATCCGGTCAGTTGGATCAGAGATATCCTCTGTGATTCTATGTTTTCCGAGGCAGATCGAGCTAAAATTATAACTGTCATGTGGGCTATTTGGACGTCGCGGAACAATTTGACTCATGACAAGGGCAGTCTTCATTCGAAGCACTCTAAGAAGATGACAAGAGATGCACTTGCTTTGTTTGATATTCCGAGACACCATGCTCGGAGCCTACCTGGCCATGGATGGCGACCGCCATATCTGGACGTGGTTAAAATTAACACTGACGCAGGCATTGCGTTAGATGTTCTGAAGGCTGGAGCAGGTGGGATTGCTAGATCCCCATCCGGCTTCATTGGAGCTTGGAGCAAACCCTACACTTGTATTACCGTCCTCTTTGAGATAGCAGAATGATGCATGGAGGTGGTAGCCGAGGATGTCAGTGCATAGCTAGCAGAATGATTTCTGCCATCCTAATTCACGATGTTTAGAATTTTTCTTTTTCTATTTCATGAATATATATATATCAATTAATTCAATTCTATACCACCTATATCCTATAATCCAATTTTCTCATTTTATGGCTTGATTTTCACGAACATTTATATAGTTTTCCGTGGACAAGCGCGGCATTGCACGCCTACATGACCAGTATTTGGATCAATACCAGCTTTTGCATCAAACAAGCTGAACCTATGATTCAGAAAGCACAGAGAAAAATGCAAATATTCACAAACCATACGTGACCTGATGAATCTCTCTTTTATCCTATCTTGCCTAATCCAATTCATATCATACCCTTGTTAACAAGAGAAGTATTTTACATCAAAAGGCAACATCACAACGACAATCACCATAATCTAAAAAAAAACGACAATCATCATAGCCCTACTTATAATATGGATTCTGGCTTATCTGCAGTGCAAATATGTTGTGTGCAGATTTTCTGCTAAGAAGGCTCTCATTTTCATATTGAATGCTCAAACTTTTTTTATTACACAACATTACAGGTTTGGTGGTGTTCTGTATTTAACCGAAAAAAGAACGGTCTGCCAAGTCGACCAGGTTATAATCTGAACCAAAAGTCACCAACGGAGCACATACAGAAAATATAGCTCATATTCAAGCTATATTATACAACAACGCAAAAGAACCTTAAAATGTAAAAGCAGATACAGCCTTTTATTCTAAAATTAGTTCATACAACCAAGCGACACAAAGTACTGATAGAAGTTAAAGAGACATG
Organism: Poa pratensis; assembly: GCA_947311845.1. Lineage (NCBI taxonomy): Eukaryota > Viridiplantae > Streptophyta > Magnoliopsida > Poales > Poaceae > Poa > Poa pratensis. The sequence continues at coordinate 14,933,029 of CAMZMU010000099.1, read as the reverse complement.
TCTTCGTACATACAGAAGCATAACTTAGGGCTTAACGGTCACACAAGAGTACATCAGAAAGGGCTGAGATCATTTTTTTGTTCGCCTGGCTAGTCCAGGAAACATCTCCTTTTCGCTGGTATCTGCATATTTGGTCATTGCGTACTTGACACCCTCACCAGAATTGTTAGCCTTGTGCACAAACCTTGCCTTGGTACTAAATGTCCTGAACCGGCGAGCCATCTCAGATCGGTCCCGCTTTAGGCCGTGATAATTGCACCAGTACTCATAGAAGGCCCACATGCTTTATTTGACTTCAGTGCGTTCTCATCAACAAGGAGAGGTGGTTTGCGAGGACGTGCAGCTACTTCTGACCTGGGGCCTCCTGTCGTTCAGTAGAGATGAGAGTTAATATTTGATTTGTGGAAAACACAATCATTTGTACAGTTGTTCTTAGCAGAGTTAATTTGATTGACTTGGCCTTGAAAGGCAGAGCTATCATAACAAATTATCAGTTGGTATTACTAAAGCAAACAACATGCTTGTTAGAAGTCTGGCGATTAGAACTACTCCTAAAGAATAGGCTCCAATCGCTGCCTGCTTATCAAAATATATCTACTGATAATAAGAAATCACATGTGAATTTCAGGCAGAGCTATCGTAACAAATTATCAGTTGGTATTACTAAAGCAAACAACATGCTTGTTAGAAGTGTGGAGATTAGAACTACTCCTAAAGAATAGGCTCCAATCGCTGCCTGCTTATCAAAATATATCTACTGATAATAAGAAATCACATGTGAATTTCAGGTTTAAAGCATTCGTATCGAAATAGAAGAACTACTTTGCAAATTTTAGTATCAGGCTAATTTATACCCAAATTCCGATGGAGAATTAGATAGGTATTACCTGCAGGGGAGGCACGGATGGCCGCCGCAACGAGACCACCACCAGCAAAGTCTCCAACGGCTGAGGGAGAGGCACGGGTTGCGAAGGCTGCCCGCGCGAGCTTGGACACGATGAAGGAAGCCATACCCTAGCTCGTCGAGGGGATTGATCTGGTTTCTGGATTTAGGGTTTATACACCGAGCGTCACCAGGGCCGATGGTTTACCTGGGCCTTATTAATTAGAGCGAATCGCCCACACACAGCCAGGGGAGATCATCTTGGGCTTTCAGGTATGTCAAAACCTCCCATGTTAATATGTTAGCCTTTCGTGATTGTTTAGCTGACTGTGGGCTGACGGATCTCGGGTACAAGGGGTATGCGTACACATGGAATAACAAAAGGGATGGAGACGCTAACGTGCAAGTTCGTCTAGACCGGGGGACGGCGACCGCGCCGTTCCTGGCTTTGTACCCCCTTACCCAAGTGGAGCATATCATGACAGAGGAGTCGGATCACATGGCAGTGCTGGTTCGAGTCGTTACTGAATCCAACGAGGGGCTGCGGCAAGTGCTAAGGGGTTTTTCTTTTGAAGAAATGTGGACCAAGCATGACCAGTACGAAGAGATGATCAAGAATGCTTGGGCAAACAGCTCAGCTGGCGAGGGAGGAATTAACGGCTTGTGGAGACGGCTCCGCTCCGTGACCAAGGAGATGCAGAGTTGGAGCTACGTAACCTTTGGTTCAGTTCGTGCTGAATTAAAACACCTGCGCAGCAAACTGGACGATGCCAGGACGAATGCATTGGTCACAGGATCGATGCATGAAGTTCGTGATATTGAGAAACAGCTCCATGAGATTTACGAGAGGGAAGAAATCATGTACCGGCAGCGGTCACGGCAGGAATGGCTAAAAGCGGGCGATCGGAACACTCGATATTTCCAAAACCGTGCGTCTCACCGGAAACGCAAAAACACGGTTCGTGCTCTGCGCAAGAATGACGGCTCCTTGTGCAGTACTAACGAGGGGATGCGAGAGATGGCGCTGGCCTTCTATCAGGATCTTTACACCTCTGAAGGTTCAGCTAATGCGGATCATGTGCTGCAGCTAATTGATACCTTCGTTACTGATGACATGAACAGTGCACTCACCGGAGTGTTCACCGACAAAGAGATTGAGGCAGCCCTGTTTCAAATGGGAGCCACCAAAGCTCCGGGGCCTGATGGATTGCCTGCCCTCTTCTACCAAAGACACTGGTCTTTGTTAAAGAGCTCCGTGTGCAGAGCTGTGAGAGATTTTTTGTAAGGAAAGGAGTGCCCAGAGGATTTCAATGACACCATTCTTGTGCTTATTCCGAAGGTCAACCATCCGGAGCTGCTTTCCCAATTCCGGCCCATCAGTCTATGTAATGTACTATACAAGATAGCATCTAAGGCTGTGGCAAATAGACTAAAGAAAATTCTCCCAATTCTGATCTCGGAGGAGCAGAGCGCATTTGTGCCGGGGAGGCTTATTACAGATAATGTGCTTATTGCTTATGAGTGTGTGCATGCTATCCGGAAGCGCAAGAGGAAGACGCCGCTTTGTGCCGTGAAGTTAGACATGATGAAAGCCTATGACAGGGTAGAGTGGCGTTTCCTTGAACAGATGATGATCAAGATGGGGTTTGCGCAGCGTTGGGTGGACATGATCATGAGATGCGTCAAGACAGCTCGTTTTGCAGTCAAACTTAATGGGGGTGTATCGGATGGTTTCTTACCGTCGCGAGGTCTCAGGCAGGGTGACCCCTCTCACCCTACCTTTTCTTGTTTTGTGTGGAGGGTTTCTCAGCGCTCCTCCGTCAGGCCCAGGTGGAAAGACATATCAACGGCGTCAGCTTTGGTGCCGGAGGGCCGACCATTACCCATTTGTTGTTTGCTGACGACAGTGTGGTGTTTCTGGAGGCGAGCGAGCAGAGTTTAGTGGCTCTCCGAAATGTGCTGCAGGCGTATGAGGTGTGCTCCGGGCAGCGGGTTAATATGCAGAAGTCGTCCATCTTCTTTGGCAAGGGCTGCTCTGAGGACACACGGAAAGACATGAAGGAAGTTATTGGCATTGCATGTGAGGCTCTGACTGAAAAATATTTGGGCCTACCTACGGTTGTTGGCAGATCCAAGGATGGGGCGTTTAAACAGCTACCTGATCGATCATGGGGCAAGGTGCAAGGATGGAAGGGGCAAGGACTCTCGATGGAGGGCAAAGAAACACTAGTGAAATCCGTGCTTCAGGCGGTTCCCACCTACTCGATGGGGTGTTTCTTGCTCTCAAGGAAGATGTGTAGCAAGCTAACGTCAATTGCCTCGAGGTTTTGGTGGGGTGCGGTTGACGGGCAGCGAAAAGTTCATTGGGTTAGCTGGGACCGAATGAGCGTTCCTAAGCGCAGGGGAGGTATGGGCTTCCGGAACTACCAAGTTTTCAATCAAGCGCTTTTAGCTAAGCAGGCATGGCGAATTCTATCTTCCCCGGATTCTCTATGCAGCCGTGTTCTCCGTTCTCGATACTTTAAAGATGGGGCCTTTTTGACTGCAAATTGCCCTAAAGCAGCGTCGTATACTTGGCGAAGTATAGTGCACGGGAGGGAACTCCTGAAGGAAGGTCTAATATGGAGGATAGGAGATGGAAGCTCGATTGAGGTGTGCCGAGATAATTGGATTCCAAGGGCCGGCCTACAACGCCCACTGGGGCTTAAGCCGGACAAAACTGTGCACCGAGTAGATGAGCTTCTGAATGTTGATGGCAGGGGCTGGAACGAGAACAAGCTACATGAGCTGTTTTTTGATAGTGATGTTGCTGATATACTGAAGATTCCCGTGGGTCGAGCTGGATCAGATGATTACTTTGCTTGGAACTACACCAAAAACGGGATTTTGAGCGTAAAATCAGCCTATCACCTAAAGATGCAGCTGAATGAGAGATTGGCTACCCCATCTGGTTCGTCCAACTCTGCAGATGAGCACCGAGGCTGGCTCGCTTTGTGGGCCGCGGATGTTCCAGGCAAGGCAAAGATCCATGTATGGCGATTGATCAAGAACAGGCTTGCAGTGGGCGATGAGCTTCAACGTCGGAATATTAAGGTGTGTGAGAACATATCTAGTACTACAAGGCTTTGGTGTGCTACCAGTTTCCCCATCAATCCAGGCCCTCCAATCTTATTCAACGGATAGGATCAAGCATTGCGTGTAGTTCTGTCGCCCACCAGGCCACCATGGCACGCTTGCAAATCAGTCCCTGTCTTTCTTCAAATCGTGGCGCACTATCCTTGCTTTCTGGCCTCTCTCCCCGCTCACGGGATTCAATTCGCCCCAGCAATCGATGTATGGATCTGTGCAGACTGAAGAATTCTTCGCACTAGAGTCTCGGCAGCAATCAAAGTTTCCATGTGGGACGCGCAGCCTGACATCGGATCTTTGTATTTTATAGCATCGCAACCTCAAATTTCCCAGTTGTTATCAGTGGAAAAAATCATAAATCTCAGTTAGTTATAGCTGCAGATAGGTGTGAAACTGATGAGGAACATCTCCGTTTCAGAGAAGAACACGATTTATAGAAGAAATACAAACACTCAGCTAGCCCAAGGCCAACGATTGCCCTCCTAAATGAAGCAATCGGTACTTGCAATCAAGGAATCCTGTGTGTTAGTTCCACGAATAATGATTCAATCCATTGACCGTGTATTGAGATCAGTTGTTCTGCAGCGGCTACAGGACAAGCGGGAGGGCCGACTCAGAGAACGCCGGTCTCCCGCCGCGACGGCGGATCGACGTGCACTGCATCGCTCTTCTCGGGTCCACTTTGCAAGAGAATCACATTTTGAGGTCTGCGATGCAAATGTTGCCAGGAGACTAGGAGAGACCAACCTGTTCCAGCCCTGTCCCTCCGATTCAAGCGATTCAAGCGAATGGCCGAGATTTCTGTGGAATCACGTAGCACCCAAGTAGGCTGTAGCACTAGATATCTTCTCGGAATATTAAAGCTGGGGTCAAGTGCGTTGCTTGTAATCGGGATGAGTCGCTGATGCATAGGTTCTGGAGATGCCCCCATTCCATTGCGGCCTGTGACTCTATCAGGGAGCAAACAGGGTTGCAGCTGTGTTCCCCTGGTGCTTTGGTTCAGCGAGAGAAGGACCTGCCATATTGGGTCCTTGATTGGCTGGGTGTTCTGAAGGATAAGGAGCTGGCAATGGCAGTAATGATGATCTACCAGTTATGGCTTGCGAGGAATGCTGCTCGAGATGAACCAAAGATGGAAGACCCGCGTTGTGTAGCACGCCGTTCTGTCGCCTTGGTGGAAGAATGGCAAGGCGTGAAAACCCCACATATTAGTGCACCTTCGGCTGGGGGGGATCACTGGATTCCACCTGAGCCGGGCTGGCACAAGATCAACGTGGATGGAGCGTTCTCGCTGAACTCTGGAACAGGAGGGTGTGGGGTGGTAATCAGGAACCACAATGGCGATTTCCTGGCCGGAAAGAGTCATTACCTGAGTACCGCCACGGATCCTGAAAGAGCAGAGCTTACGGCATGCAAGCAAGCCCTGGTACTTGCCAAGGAAATGGAGATCATGAAGGTATGTTTGGAGACAAATTGCATGGGTGCTGTGTCGAAGATCGGAAGCAGCGACAAGGACCGCTCTATTCACGGTCCTCTCGTCGAGGAAATAAAGGAGCTGCTGATGGGATTCACGGCATCTACTGTCAAGCATGTGCGACGATCTGGTAATCGGGTGGCACATAGTTTAGCTAAGGACGGCTGCAGTAATAATCTTTACTATTAAATCTGACTCTGCCGTGATGGTAGGTTGCGTGGTACGTCCTCCGCGCTAGCGGTGGTGTTCCGTGGTACGTCCTCGCTCAGACGCCTCGACGCCCTCCCGTTCCCGTCGCCGGTTCCTCTCCCAGAAAAAAAACCCGCGAGGCTACAACTCGCTCCTTTGTTCCCCATCGGAAAAAGCCTCCATTATGCGTCCTCTCTCCTCTCATCTGTGTGCTCGCGCCGCCGCAACACCAGCTCGTCGGCGCTCTGCTCCCCCATCGCCCCTCCCGACGCTCATCCCCGGCATATCCTCCCCAATTCCCAAGCGCCGCCTCCCCTTCCATGGCAACCACCGCATCTCCGTATATGTGCAACTGCCGGTCAACTCCGTAAGTGGGAACTGCAGATCGTGGAGCTCATGATGGTTACCACTTACCACCTCGATCTGTATCAAAAGTTACGAGCCCTCAAAGATACTGCCTTGTTCTCCTCTCGCCTCCCATCAACTCTCTCGAATCCGGCCAGGATACTTTCGAGCGCAGAATCGTTGCCGACGCCGCCGTCCGCTGCAGGACACGCCACCGTGACGTTCATCTTTCTCCTCCACCAGCAAGACCGGAGGCCGCACACAGCTCGTCTTCTTCGGTTCTTCCTCCTTCGGTCGCATCGTTGGCCTACAAGCGTCAGCAATCTGAAGGTGCGCCGGTGGACATTGAGGCCCTACCCCCGCATCAGCCCCTTCATGCCCTACTAAGTACAGAAGGTTAATGCTTCTCAGTGTGTTCTGCTATTTGATTTGATGATAGAAATATAGGATCATGGAACACGGCATGTAAATTAGACCTGAAAGCAATAGCTCTTCAGGCACGCAATGCAGAATCTAACCCCTTTGAACGACATATTGTGTTATCACTTTCCTACTATCAACAAGACCATTCTGACTTGTTGCTTATGCACTGGGAAATTAGTTAAGTCGTTAGATTAGGAAAATTGTTAGCTCAACTTGGCAATGGACTTGGTTGACCACAATTGTAGTTGTGAAGAGTGGCATGCTTTAATCTTTTTCCTGATCCTGGTCACATCTTACACGATTTTCAAAGGTCAGCGAGCTATAAACTTATTACTCCCTCCGTTTTTGTATACAAGGCCACAAACTCAAATTCCAGATACCAAGGTAAAAATTTGAACTGATTAATGCATGGCTACTTAGTTGGCAAAGCCACCTCGATTAGCTGCGTTAATAAATGAGGCTGTATAGGATTTTTATCCATAACACACAGCCGCATGTATGCATGCTAATTTTATTGGGTGGCTAATTAATGTGCATGCATTGCTATTCCCTAGCTGGCCATGCTATGAGGAAAATATCATTAATTGTGCATCGATTACTGTTTGTGGCCTTATATATAAGCAAAAACGTATATTTGATAGTGGCCTTGTATACAAAAACAGAGGGAGTATGTGTCAAGGTTGAAGATGCCATTTGTATTGCCTGGTTCAGCAACTGAAGAGCCATAAGCCCATAACTCATAATATAAAGCAGGCTTGTAGAGCAGCAGGTTTGTTGTAAAGAACTGTTAGCAGGTATTGGAAGCTGAATTCTAAGCTTTTGTTACTTTGCGTACATCTGCGGTGCTTAGTAGAGATTATCAGAATGATTCAATTCCAAGATCAATGCCTGCTTATTTACAGTGATATCCCTGTTACTGCATTTGGATATATTCAGTTACTGACGCTTGAAACATTATGTTCATCTCAGATAACAGTATTCTCTGAAAAGGCCAAAGCTTTGGAAGCACACTCAAGCAAGAACACCGGCACAACTCAAAAAGATGCGCCAGGAATTACGGGACGCTTCTCCTCACTTCAGTTGATAGAAAGGTAACCCTTTTTCCGATTGTTAGCTACTGTTGTTGACCCAGAACCTAACAAATTAAACTCACCCTATCAAATCTTCCAAACAGTAATTGTGCAGCATAAATTTCGGTTGGCTTGCTGTGCATGTGTGCTTGGCTGACCTGTAGCTGAATTTGAGTGTTTTAATATACTTATGTCTTGCTGATTTGTAATTGCTTCCAATGAAAACGGCTATTTATCTCTGACAATAATCCCATGCTTTCTTGTTAATTTCCTGGGTGTTTTATCGCATATCTAATTTAGCAAACTGCGGTGTTAAATTGCTAATAGGAAGAGAATTTGCAAAGCTGAACACGATCATACAATGAATTGATCCGGAACAGCATATGACATAACCACGTGAGCTATAAACCAAATATGCGAACTGTTAGCACCATGGACATACAAAGATGTACTAATCTTAAAATTTAGGTGGATGATTTATGTTGCATGGCTGATATCCAACATGATAAGCTTATAATCATACCATTTGTGTCCGCGCATGGTGTTACTAAGCTTTTTGTAGTTACGGTTACTTTTAACTTGATTAAGCTACAAACTCATGATTTTTCAATGATATATGTGCAGGTTTCATTCTCAGGTTATCCAGCATATTACATTGAGTTCCTGTAGCACACATTGGGGTAGGAGGTACTTTTTCAAAACCGACACTCTAAATAGCTTTTAATTCAATTGTTTTTTTTGGCTTATCTTTTCTTTTCGAGAGGCTTTTCACTAATTTATCTATGTTGGTAGGTTGTCATCTGAAGCTGCCGTTAACCACCGAGATTGAGCCAATACAGGTACATGTTACTCTCCAGTAAGGACCTGCTTTTACATATGATGCAACTCCAAAATAATACATAGTTTTTGGCTTGTTGTGAACAACTGATCTTCATAGATTAGCATATGCACACAAAATATTGTTCTGTTTCCATATATTCCATTTGAATTTTTATTCAGTACTGAATGGCTGTGCACATATACACCATTTTCATGCAGATGTCACAGCCACAACAACATGCAGATGACTACAACGACGTGCCAGCTCAAGCGTATTCAACACTTTCAGTAAATAATATGCTCACATCAGCTCATCTAACAGATCCTGGTGAAACTTGCAACGGTACCGTCCTACACCATTGCCTTTTGAAAATTGTCTGCATCTGAATATAGTTACGCTAATTATCAACCAGAAAGATTCATGAACTTTTACAACCTAAATTAGAGTACATATTAATGGATTTTTTCCCAAAGGTGAAAGGCTTGAAGTTGCTTGCTCCCATGCACTGCTCCAGGGCGCACCAAGCAATGATGATCTCATTTTGACAACCCCAACTGATTGTCAACTCGAGACAATTGCAAACATGAGAAAAGACAGACATCAAGTAAGACGGGAACGTGACAGAGCACGGCGAAATAGTTTAACAGCAGAAAAACGAGAGGAGATGAATGCCCGTAGAAGAGCAGCCAGGCAAAAGAAAACGATAGATGAGAGGAATGCCCGCCAAAGGCAGGCAAGGCGGAATGTACCAGCCAAGGAGAAACAAGAGATGAACGCCCGTCGAAGAGAACGTTGGCGAAACAAACCACCTGAGGAAAGACAAGCACTGCTAGCTCAGCGCAATGCTAGACTCGCGGATAGGCGGAACACCCCATGCGCTCAATCCATCGCAATGCCATGTCCATATGCAGCTACTTTGCCATCAACTTCTTGGAATTGAATTGTTTGCTTATGTCATGATATAGTCCACTTAAATTTAGATATAAGTAAAATATGCATATCTGGCTAGAACCATATGAAGAAGTACATCATACAGGTTAACAAGGTTTCATCGCCACGGAGCAAGGCTCATCTCCATGCTAGACGTGAGTAGATAGATGATCAGCTTCTGATGTATTGTTGTGTATTCTAGCTTGTTCATGTGAGCTTCTTATACACGTGCTTGTTTAGGAAAAATTGTTCCTACAAAATGGTTGACAATTACTTGTTCTTTTATTTCATAGCTGGGACCATAGTATTGGCCAAGTTTATTTGTAAAAATCTAGAGCACTTATGATGCTTTTGGATATGTGTATGGAGGTCTGGCTAGAAACATATCAAGGAATTATGTTGGTTTACGTGAGAAGTAACCAAACTTGTCACATTGCCTTGATGACTAACTATACAATGTCTTTTTTTCAAGTTGCATTATTAGGACTAAATTATTTTTATAGCCAGCGAGGTAAAATAAAAAAGCTTTGATACAAATAAAACAAAGCAAGACTTGATACATGAAATTTAATTTTCGCATCACCACTTGGTCTAGATTGGTCGTGGCAACGCACGGGCATTCAACTAGTGTGTGTAACGTCTGGATGGGCTCTCCACCAGCGTTTATTGTAAACCTTTTGGCATCAGAATGTGCCGGTTGATTAATATGAGGCAGCCTTAAATCTCAAAAAAAAAAAAAAAAAAAAATTAGAGCGAATGGTCTCTTGAGGCCGTTGGTTCCTCTGACGTGCCCGGGTCTCCTCCTGTTGGGGAAGATTCAGTGAACTTGACGAGCTGGGCATTCTCCACGAGAGACGTGACCCCGGCCGGGTGAAGCTCATCCTTCACCGCTACCTGGCAATGGCCGTCAATGGGTGCGTACCGGCCGTACATGCAGCACGCGGGGCGCGGTGGAGATGGACAGGATGCTTGTGGCAACGGCCGACGAATCCCAACAAGGACTTCGGAGGCGGCCGGCACTACTTCTTCTTCATGCCCAGCTACCTGCCGTCCTTCGTGGGCGACGGCAGCGTGGACGCCTCTTCGTGCCGCTCTTTAGCCGTGACATGGATACTTTCGGAGCGTCACTTGCACGTACTTGCCATGTGTAACCGCTGTATATATGTTCCACCTATAGCTAGATCTCTACACCATGAAATGATACTGTACTTTCGATCAAGCTGTGTGCGGTGCGCTCTGAGGTCTGAACCATGCGAGGCTAGAACCCCGTGGCGGTCGTGTCGCTTTTGGGTGTTTCACAGGGTTTTATTCAGGGGAAAATATTTCGGAAAAAAGAAAACTTTGGAAACCACCGAAACTCCCAAACATTCGAAAAATATTTTGGATTTTTCACGTTCAAATTTAAACTAAATTTGAACTTGAACCGAATATAGCAAAAAACAATAAAAATAATTTCGGTACCACCAAAATTACCAAAATTTCGTTATAATTTTGAACTCTGTTTGACAAAAGTGGGAGATGGTCATGCAAGGGGCAACGCCATGGGAGACGTGATATGGGAGAGGTGGCGAGGGGAGGAAGAAGAAATTGGAGGATCATATAGGTTACTAGAGTGGAGAGAGAATACAGATAGTTAGGAAATATACACATTAAATTTATTTATTTAGTGACTAGTGATTGATTGTTGTATCAATTATCTAACTGTTATTATTATTATTATTGTTGTTGTTGTTGTGTCGATTTGGCAGTTAGAGAAATCAACAAATTAAAGATTGTTGAAATTTGAAGAGAGTGAGATTTATAGAGACCATTGGGGTCACCCAAAGTTTTCTTGCTTTTTGTCGAATTACGCGAAGTGAAATCAAAATGTTTTTCAAACATTATTTTGTTTCTAGATTCTTAAATAATTTTGTTCATTTTATGTTTACACATGCATATGTGTGGCGATATGAAATTAAAAAGACATGGCAACGCACGAGCATTTAGCTAGTTTGATTGATTTAGCCTGGGAAGACACAGATATTACAACCATTATAAGTTAGTATTACAAACCAAACAACAACATTCAAATATATCTACTAATACTCATAACCACCCTAGGGGCAGGGTCAGTCACCATATTGTTATCGTTTATGCCAAAATGATTTTTTAATATGTGAAAAGAGTAAAATACACAATTTACACAAGCAAGTCGACACCACGGGCGATATGAGTTTAGGCTACTCTTTCCGATGGACGCCAGTAGGTTGTACTAAAATATATGTTACCTTTTGTTGAAAATGGGAAATACCCAGATTTCTGCATCAATTGATGCATATAACCATTTTTATCATTTACAGTATTACAAATCACGTGTTACTGAGAGTGAATAGATTAACCAACGATACAGAAAAAATAGTTGTTATGCATCATGGATTTATTATTGGACCTCTATCCACCATGGTTTAGTAACTCCCATGTGATCGTCTCCAGATGGTTGCATTCGAGTCCATGAGCTCGCGCTCCTACGCGGAGCACTAGAACAGAAAAAAATGTTATCTAGATAGCAATGTTAAATTCGTGCACCATTATTTTATTTTGAATTTGACAGGAGCACTTATATACACTTGATGGAACCAGTCACATTGTTAAAGAAGAGCATAAAAAATAATCATAAGTAAAATCCGTGGAAAATTTATTTTCATCAATTAATAGTATAATATACACAATTTCAATTCCATGTAGAGCATGCACATATTGTCCCTGAACCCAACTTCAAGACCTTTCTCAATGGTATTTTTATACTCTAGAAAGTTTTATGATTGTACTTACCTAATAGTACACTAGAACCATACTAAGATATTTTTCCAAATGTACGCTTCAGAGATCTTAAGGATATTAAAGTATATACAAAACAAATACATATATACACTATAATTTATGCAATTGTAAAAAATATTCAAGGAGGAATTTTTTTACAATACACAGATTAAATTTAGAACTCACAAACTTTCCGGATATATATTATGACCCTCCAATAATAAACACTAACTAATGAAACAAATTTTGTTATTTGGTTAACAACGCAATCTAAGTAATATTTTTTTACTCATTAACATAATAACATAATAAAAATGAGAGTAAGAGAAGTATGAAAGTCTGGTATAAAATGGTGATAAGGGGATAAAACGGAACCTGGAAGGGGCGCCGAGCTTTTGCATCCGGGATCTTGAAATCATAGAAGGTTAGCATGTAGGAACCAAACATGTAAATATTTGGTGGAAAACTTATGTGGCCTCAGATCGAGTCCATCCAGGAGATCTCCTTCAATAACCTAGAAAGAAAGGAAGGAAATTCATTTATGGGATCCCCTTCAATAGCCAAATATATGACTCGGTTCATCCAACACAGAAGGGTCAATCGAATAGACTCGCCCCAGTTGACAAAGACTATGCACCTTCCGCAGTGCAGGGTGAACCGTGCAACATGGAGGAGAAGATAAGCCATTTCCGTAGTGCAAGGTGGACCGTGCGCCATGAGGCCCGAGGATAGAAGCTAGCCATGGATCTGGTTATGAGTGCTCATTAAGTTTAAGCAGAGACTCATTTGATGGACGCATGTTTCAATAGTATGGGGACATATTTCAATAAATTCGTTTCCAACAAATAAATGTAGAAATTTACTATGATTTTTATTTTCAATATGAATTTTTCTTAGTGATAGAAGTGAAGGGCAACTTCAAAGTGTACTCACCGTCCGTGAGGACCTTGCAGCCACTCGGGCACTCTTCACCAACATGGCGCCGGACCTCGGCGATCCGGAAAACGACTCATGGGCCAAGATCCAAGCTTACCTAGAGGAGGCTGGGGCACAAGAGGCAACAAACACCACCTACTTCCACAAGCCGAGTCGATCAGCTGCTAGCAAGGCCACGAGCTAGCCTACACCAAAGGCCAACCGAACTCCAACCCTTCTTAGACGAATCACATTGGCCAGATTATCACCGACCCGCACTATACCCTGATCTGACTACGAAGGTGAATACACATGGAAGACGGCATACCAAACGTTTCATGGGCGACATGGACAAATGAGGTGGTGGATTCCGTATTGGACGGGGCCACCGACATTTTCAGGAGCCCCGTGAGAACCCCAGTTGTGGAGACTGTAAGAAGAGGGGCACAATACTAGAGATTGTATCAAACGAAATAAATCAAAGGAAGATGATGGTGGAAGTACAAGCCAACACACTGGAAGTAGTAGAGGCAATGAGAGTGGCCGTGGTAACCGTGGTGGTAGAAGTGGTGGTGGTGATAGTAGAGGGATGGTCTTGGTGGTCAACTGCATATATGGGAGTTATGGTGGTGGTGGATGGGATGGAGGTGATGGTGGTGGTTGATGGCTGGAAGTCATAGTGGCCGTGGATGGATGGGAATGGTGGTGGTGGTTGATACTGGTGGTGGTGGTGGTAGAGGTGATGAGAGCGGTCGTGGTTGTGGTTCAACGACGAAGTTGGTGTACAACAGTTGGGTTCAGATGAACCCAATAGATTATCCAAATCCTTCACTAATTTAGTATTTTTTTAATGCTAGTTTAGTGAAATATTACACTAGAACCCAATAGCTAGATCTTCTACCTTCTCCACTTGTTGTGGTGTTTCAAGTGGTAGAGCACATGGTTTGGCTTATTTGTTTGGATGTCCAAAAGGTTTAAAATAGAGGTAGAGGTAGGAGGTAAAAAGGTAGATACTTTTGAACTCCAACTTGTATTTATTAAAATTTATTTCTCATTACTATATCATTTTGACTACCATTTCTTATTTTTATAGGCATGGAGTGAAATGTGGGCGCCGGTTTGAGTGCACTAAATTGATTCTAAACGCCCAAATTTAAACCATGTGGCAGAGTTTGGTTCAAAATCGTGCCCATTTAAACCAAACACCCATAGCCACACACGAAATGCAGCGGACGAAAGAACAAAGAAGCATCAGACACTCCCAGCACCAATGGCACGGGATACCATTATGCCAAGACCTACATAATATTGTGCACCTCAAATTCGACTCATGCCAATTGTTTCTTTCCTAATTCTCTACTTCATATCTTAAATACATGAGGCTGCTATATATTGTTGTGTTTATTAAGTTATAAACTCATTTTATCTTGAAATATGCTATGTTACGGTAACATATTATGTTACTACAGTTATCTCTCTTCTTATTGTTACATCATATTTTTTAGATGAAAGGCTCGTGTTTGAATTAACAAAGCTCTCAACCGACAACAAGTACAAGACATCGAACACACTGGGATAACAACTTACATAAAGAGCACACCTAGAGAGAAACAACGCCTAAACCAAAAAGAGAGTGACGACACAAGATTGACACGAAAGAAAATGAAACATCCTACACTTGAGATCTTCATCCTCTGTCAGCTGAAAAGCGAAGGACGTTGCCAGATCAACCACCACATTCACCGGGATCACCATGGCGCCGTCTTCTCGAACACAAACCACCAGACACTGAAACCACCAAGAGTGCAGAACAATGTAAACCGTCGAGGATCAAGGATATGCATGTTATCATTCAATATAGATAGTCTGAATTAAATAGAAAATTGGCAACTCCCCTTGTTTTAAAAAAATGTTGCTTTACGTCGACTGAGACATACTTTTCTCGGTCACACTGATACCCAGCCAGTCCCGGACTCCCAGCAGAATAACCTGAAGGCAGCGGGAGGGAAAAGACAGAGAAGCATCACACCTTTCTCTCAGCACCAATGGCACGGTATCTTCTCCCTTCCACCACCGCCACCGCCTCTTCGCTCCTCCGGGATGCCAAGACCTCGCCGGCGCCGATCCTCTCCCTGCGGGCGCTCGCCTCCAGGTCCAAGCAGGCGCGCCCTATCATGGCGGTGGCGTCGGAGCAGTCCGCCGCGCCGAGCAAGTTCCCCAAGGTGGCTGCCCCCACCACCGGCCCGATTCCCGCCGACGAGCTGCTCGGCGTCATCCAGCGGCCGCCAAGGCAGGCGCAGAGGTGCGTTTAGTTTTGTTTTTCTCGTCAGCTCTCCCTGTGGGGTGGGGTTGGTTCGGCTAAGACGATACATTCCGTCCGGGCAAGATTGGTAGATTGAATTGCTTGTTTCGATTTGTGGTGACGATTGCGACGAAACTATGTTTATCGTGACCAGCAGTAGGATTGTAGGAACCACTTGAGCCTCAAAGAAATGCTGGTCGATTAGTTGAATTGGCAGGCGCTGGCCAATGTGCTATGATGCCAAGTTGCCAACTACTGGTTTCTGGGGATATATTAGACAAATCCACTATTTTGACTAGTTAGAGGAAAAATATAGTGTGGTACTTCCATGCACTATTTTGACTAGTATTCAATTATTCGTTTTCTGTAAGATATAGTGTGGTACTTCCATGCCCTATGAAGTTCCCCATTTCCTTGTTCTTATTTTGATGAACAAATTCTCCAGTCAATTTTCCTGATCTTCTATTCATTTTAGGTTGTATGGAAGCTGTCAATAAGCCACGGAATATCCAGTATAAGGGGACTGCAGACTTGGTGACAGAGTAAGAATGCTTCTCATTATATTCTTTTCTGCACATGCTGATTTCTATTATAAGAACATGGTGTCGTGGACCATATTTTATATATGTGTCTCATTGGAAGTTTAAGTGAACTTATTATTCTATACTTCTGTTCAGCACAGACAAACTGAGTGAGTCAGTCATCCTTGAAGTTGTGACCAAGAACTTCAAAGACCACCTCATACTTGGGGAGGAAGGTGGCCTCATTGGAGATTCCTTGTCAGAGTATCTCTGGTGCATTGATCCTTTAGGTTTGGATCCTTTGTTTCTACTTATAATATAATGAAGAAGTGTTCCTGTACTGGGGTTAATTGGGCTTTTGCTCGGAAACAACCATCTTTCGTAGCATTAGGTGATTCCTATTTCTGATTTTATGATTACTTTTTTTCTGGATGTAAGCTGTGCACTTGTTATTCTTTTTCACTAACTTGGAAGGTGACTATTCTAGGTACATCATTAAGCGGTATAATGAATTAGAGATTTAGACTTGCTATCTAATTTTGGGGCATTATAACTTTGTTCTTTGAGCCAGTTTGATTAGAAAATATGCAAAACAATATTTATATTTCATACAAGATTTAATTCATGTTCACAGTCTTCTTCATGAATGATCTAGTATAATGAGTTTCTCTTCTTTAGATGGAACAACAAACTTTGCACATGGTTACCCCAGCTTTTCTGTATCCATTGGTGTTCTATTCCGAGGAAAGCCTGCTGCCGCTACTGTGGTATGTATATGCATGTTATATTCTCGACCATATAATTATGGAAATTGAAGACAAATTTACCGGTCTTAGAAATAGTTTCTCTCTGTTTTACTCAAATATTATTGCCAATCCTTTAGGTGGAGTTTTGTGGTGGGCCTATGTGCTGGACCACCCGTACAATTTCTGCATCTTCTGGTAAGATCTTTGATCAACAGTTTTGTGAATTTGTTTGGTGGGAAATATACTAGTTCTAGAACACTTTGGAAACAGTTTTAAGGCTTTGTTTGCTCCTTGAACAGGCAATGGCGCTTATTGTAATGGGCAAAAGATACATGTCAGTCCAACAGACAAGGTAGCCTATTTTCTCTTATACAAATGTAGAAACAATGATATGTGCACACTTGTGTGTACCTGCCATGAAAATCTTCCAGCAGTCATAGACTCAATGTATCTCATTGAAGTATTTCAGGGCGCAGTTATATTTCATGTAGCATAGATACTTCATGCCAGATTGATAATTATCTCTGATTGATTCTCTAGGTGGAACAATCTCTTCTGGTAACTGGGTTTGGATATGAACATGATGATCCATGGCTGACAAATATAAATTTGTTCAAGGAATTTACTGACGTTAGTAGGGTAAGTGAATCTTCTCATGATTAAAAAGGTATTGCTGTGGTTTCAGTAACAAGGAAACCAAACACTGAGCGCCTACTTTTTGTCCTTTTGTTATTTATTTCATACTTCTGTTTGGTAAATGCACTTTCTTTCAGGGAGTACGAAGGCTAGGCTCCGCTGCTGCTGATATGTCCCATGTTGGTCTAGGCATCACAGAAGCCTACTGGGAATATCGGCTTAAGCCATGGGACATGGCTGCTGGCGTTCTGGTAATCCTTTTTCTGCCCATGGGAATGCTCACAAAAAATAATCAGAATCATATTTGCTAAATACTCATTAATTTGGCAGATCGTGGCACTGGCTTATTTGCTTATTTTCAAATCTTACCACCTTTTCATTCAGATGATCATTTTTCATGTTTGTGAGTTATGATGGTTCTTATATTGCTGATTTTTTATGATTTGTGTTGAGAATTATAAATATTGAGCAGTTCTGAACTAAATTTTAAAAGCAGTTGATGCCATTTTTACCCCGCAAAAAAACCGCAGAAAAAATATGTCATTTTTTGTAATCGGGCATATATTCTGAAATTATTTATCTACCATAGTCTTGATTTCAGTTTGATAAATTTTGGCTCATTCATCCTGAGTAGGATGGCTTCTATTTTCCTTATCTACTCTTAATATGTGGAGTTTGTCAGTATAATTAGTTGATGAATTAGGTTATTTTTTTCAACAGATAGTTGAAGAAGCTGGTGGCGTAGTGACGCGCATGGATGGTGGAGAGTTTACAGTCTTTGATCGTTCTGTTCTTGTTTCCAATGGTTCTGTTCACGAACAGGTCAGTTACAAAAAAAAATCGCTCTCTTATTTTCTAAATATCACCTCCTATAATACTATTACAATACTAATATCTCTAATGTTGACAGTCATATCCCCAAAGGGTCAATTATACGAACATAACAGTCTGCATTAAATGATTCATCAAACTATAGGTTCTCCTGGTTTAGTTGGTTTATGTTATTTGGTGTATGCTGTACAGATTACCTATAGCAATGATAATTTTGATGTGTTGTTTCTTAAAAGAATTTGCATAGGGTGTTGTTGATGAATCCTGTTATTCAACTGCAGCTTTTGGATCGGATCCGGCCTGCTACTGAAGATCTTAAGAAGAAAGGAATTGATTTCTCCTTGTGGTTTAAGCCCGACGAGTACCCTACCGACTTTTGAGTCACGCAGCCCTTCAGCTACTTGTTCTCTTCCAAGCAAAAACAAGGATATTCTCGCTTGACAACCGTGTACCTAGACCGACAATACATCTCAAAATTCTTTTGACTTGACCGGCTGGGATATTAAAGTCGACACCATACAGAAAAAAGTAGTAGAGTTATAAGGAGCTTCGATATACTTCTTTGCCTTGATCAAATGTATCAGAAATTTCAATGTCTGCAAAGTGTTGTATGCATAGTTTCTGCCAGTTGTATTTGGAGAAAGTATATCCCTGCCAAATTTTGTCAATCATGGATTATAGCAAGATTTCTCAAGAACACGATTTTGCCAGAGTTCTTGGTGAGAAATGTGTTGGCACTGTCCTACCATGTTCTTGCACCACAATTGGTTTCCTCCTTCTACAGTTCTACGGAGTGAACCTTGTGACAATAGATGGCAGGAAATGCACTGAGAGAACCATGAATTTTACATCAAGTGAACCCCTCTGACCTGTAGTTGGCCAATTAGCATCTACACGAATTCAGAAACGCTATAGAAAAGCAGCAGATATATTAGTTACTCCACTCAAAAGAGCGCTGCCACTGCCCAGTTCAGCTGATCACAGCAGCCAGTTATTATTTGCCTTCTGGATAAGACAACCTGGATGGGTGATAGATCTTGTGAGGCTCAAAACGGGCACACTAGACAGAACAACCCAAAGGGAGTACTAATGTTGGTAGATATTCCAGTTCTTTTTTCCTTCTCCTCCCTCTTCCACAACTTTCAAGGATATTTGTCCCTTCTCAGAGCTGCAGGTTTGCCTGCGAAGATCTTCACCCTTTGCTCATGTGAGCCACTTTCTATCTCTCTGACTTCCTGTTACCTTTTTATTTGTTCCTTCTCAAAGAACGTATTTCTTCTACTGCTTCTTCTAGTGGACTTGGTTTTGCGGTTGTACTGACATTTCTTTCTCAACCATTTTGCAGGTTAAGGATAGAGTCTCCTCTGTACTATCCTCCGGTCACAGGACCGAGATGGCGAATCTGTGCTTGTGGAAACATTCAGCAAGGAACTTCCCTGCGTGAGGCAGAGTTGAACTCATCTAGCTACGGCGAAAGGAAGAAGAAATACGATGGCGCCTACATCGACAAAGATGGTGAGGCGCGGACCTTCGATCGGAAGAAAATATCTCGGAAAAGAGGTGATTGCCCATCCTTTGCTTGGTTTACGCTTGTGTTAAAGTTCAGTAACCGAGGGACATTTCCTTTGCACGTATCCTGTCATTGAAATGCTTTTATAACAGGTTTAAGTCTCATGCAGGGGGTGCAATGAGAGGCCGAGGTTGGAAGTATGGTTCTGGTTTTGTGGATGGGGTCTTCCCCGTGCTCAGTCCAATGGCACAGGACATCCTAGAACTTGTCCAGAAGGGAACAGACGTTGCCAAAGTCTGGGAATCACTGGACAACATCCCTCCCACACACAGTCTGTGGGACGACATCCTCAATGTCGCCGTCCAACTCCGGCTGAACCGGCAGTGGGATCCTATCATATCAGTAGGTCTCCAAACCAGCACACCGCCGTCGTTCATCGCGTTTAAGCATTTCAGTTAAGCCCTGATCAACATCTTGATGTGTGATTTCTCAGAACTTTCTGTAGGTCTGCGAGTGGATCGTGTACCGGAGCTCTTTCCGTCCCGATGTCATCTGCTACAACCTGCTCATCGACGCGTATGGCCGGAAGCGTCAGCTGGACAAGGCGGAGTCTATGTACACTGCTCTTCTAGAGGCTCAGTGTGTGCCGACAGAGGACACCTACGCCCTCCTTCTGCGTGCCTATTGCAATGCCGGGTCGCTGCACAGAGCAGAAGGCGTTATCTCGGAGATGAGGGAGCATGGGATCCCTCCAAGTAGGCACTCCAATTCTCGTCTGAACTTTCTGTCACGAGGAGGAAGTTTCAGGTTAATAAGACAGTCACTCACAGAACGAATTGATATCTTTTTCCCAGGTGCAACAGTATACAACGCGTACCTCGACGGGCTGCTGAAGGCGAGATGCACCGAGAAGGCGGTCGAGGTGTACCAGAGGATGAAGAGGGACCGGTGCCGAACAAACACAGAGACATACACCCTGATGATCAATGTGTATGGCAAGGTCAGGAAATTTCGCTAGGTAATCACCTGAATTTTTTTTTCAGGCAGTGGCTTGCGCTCATATTTCTTGGGATTTCTGTCGCAGTCGAAGCAACCGATGTCGGCGATGAAAGTCTTCAACGAGATGCAGTCGATCGGGTGCAAGGCCAACATCTGCACCTACACGGCGTGGTGAACGTTCGCCAGGGAAGGGCTGTGCGAGAAGGCGGAGGAGGTGTTCGAGGAGATGCAGCAGGCCGGGCATGAGCCGACGTCTACGCCTACAACGCCCTCATGGAGGCTTACAGGTGATCATCTGTAATTGAGAAATTTGTTCATTTTTTTGGATTCAAAGTCCGGTTAGAATGCATGTTTGTGAACTTCTGTCGATGTACCGCAGCCGCGCAGGGTTCCCGCAAGGCGCTTCGGAGATCTTCTCCCTGATGCAGCACATGGGGTGCGAGCCTGACAGAGCTTCCTACAACATCCTGGTGGACGCCTATGGAAGAGCCGGTCTCCATCGAGGTAACTAACCAAATTAGTTCCAGCCAGCGTTCGTGCAGAAATGAATGCTCTACTCCGATGAGATGTGAATCCGACCGCCATTGAATTATTTTGATGGATGCAGACGCGGAGGCTGTGTTCGAGTCGTTGAAGCAGCAGGGGATGGCGCCGACGATGAAGTCGCACATGCTGCTGCTTCGGCGCACGTCAGGTCCGGCAACGTGGCGCGGTGCGAGGAGGTGATGGCGCAGCTGCACAAGTCCGGCCTCAAACCGGACACCTTCGCTCTCAACGCCATGCTCAACGCCTACGGCCGCGCCGGACGCCTGACGACATGGAGCGCCTCCTCGCCGCCATGGAGTCCGGCCGGGAGGATCGGCGGCGGACATTAGCACGTATAACGTGGTGGTGAACGCGTACGGGCGCGCGGGGTACCTGGAGAGGATGGAGGCGGCGTTCGCGGCGATAGAAGAGAAGAGCGGGCTCGCGGCGGACGTGGTGACATGGACGTCCCGCATGGGCGCGTACGCCAGGAAGAAGGAGTACCGGAGGTGCCTGGAGATCTTCGAGGAGATGGTGGACGCCGGGTGCTACCCTGACGCCGGCACGGCCAAGGTGCTCGTGGCGGCGTGCTCCGACGAGCGGCAGGTGGAGCAGGTCACCGCCATTGTCAGGTCCATGCACAAGGAGGCCAAGACGTTGTTCACCATATGAAAGAGACGGAGAAAATGTTGTTCAACAGTAGTTAGTGTACATCGAAACAATTAGCAAAGTGACATGTGCGTTTAGGAAACTACGTTTTGTTATTGTTAATGTTTTTGATAAGCATATTCTCTAGAATGCAAAATTCTTTTACATTGTCAGAGCATCTCCAATAGGTGACATAAAATAGCGGTAAAAAAAAGCGTGGTGTAAAATATAAATCATAAAAAAATCATGATTTTTACATCACCGAGAAGTGTCCAACTCCAACAGGTGATGTATTTTAGAGCACGAAGTACCCAGTAGGTGCTGTATTTTAATCACTCAAGCTTCTTCTTCTTCGTGATCTCAATATCGACGGCTCATGTTTCACGGTTGGTGGAGGCTTCGGCGCGTAGCCTCGCTGGCACGGTGGCCTTCTTCTTGCCCTGCCCGACGGTGGTGGATGGCCGTGTAGGTGCAAATCCACCTCCTCTTCCATGGCCAGCGGAGGTGGCGGCCGCGGTGGGAGGAGAGGGAGTGGTCGCGCCGACTGCGGAATTGGGACAGGGACGGACGCGGCAGCGGCGGGGATGGTGGGAGGCTACGACAAGGCTGCGGATCGCCCGCGAGCGGCCGATCGCAGGCGGCGCGTAGGCCGGGGGAAATTTTAGATTGGCGGTTATGCGTACGCGGCTGCATACGTTTTAGGGCACGACCCCTAGTGAGGTATATTCACATCACGACAAGCAAATTTTACATTGCAAGGTAAATTTTTCTGGCGAAAATATGCATCACGAACAGTTGTTGGAAACCATTTTTTGCCTGCAGGTGATGTAGAAACGGTTTAAACCTATTTTACATCACATACTGGAGATGCTCTCGCGGTAGTCTTTTGCGCAATGAATTATTACAATATTAGTAACACAGTGGAAAACGATATTACAAACATGAATTTATTTTGACGGAAAACAGTAGGAAAGGCACCTAGTGCGTCCATTTCAGTTATGGTTATGTACTGATTGAAAGTAGAACACAAAAGTTTCTAGTCCTTCACAGAGCCCGAAGGTTTTCTGTAGGCCCCCGCGCTCTCTCCCGAAGCCTCCAGCTCTCTTCTCCACCGCCCCCGTTGAGAGTCAGCCATGTGAGCCCGGCTTGCTCTCCTTCTCTCTCCGGCAGCGATGCTGGCCGGTGTGGTGAAGGGAGCAAAGCTCGGGATTCCTATGTACATACTGAAAGTAGTTGGAGTAGTAGGTTTAGATCTAGGTTTTGCTTAGCCTTTATGGCTGTTGTTGCCTTTATGGCGGTTGCTTGGAGCTTGGCCATGGCGGGTGTGAGCACCGCCTCATGGCTGCGGACTCTCCCCCTTGGTGGCTGTCCATGGTGGCTGGCGACGGAGGAGGTGGATTCCGGCGTTGTCTCCATAAATAAGCTCACGGGCTGGGTTGGAGCTTTTCTTCCTGCCGTGCGTGCTCGATCTGGCCGCCGTGGAGGCGGAGGATGGGCTGCGGTGCCGGAAGCTGGAGTTCCGGTGTTTTGGCTGTTCCTTGCTGCGTTCTTTAGCAGGAGCGCGTCGGCGACGCAGACGGGCAGCGTCGGGCGACCTTCGGAGCTTCTCTTTCATGCCATGGTAGAGTGGATCTACGGGTGGCAAGCGAGAGCTGCTGCGGCGTCTTCGTTAATAAGCCCGTGGTTCTCTTGCTATTGGGGATCTTCGGTGTGCAGGTTTGCTCGTTCTTCTCTGCGTCTCCATGGTGGCGAAGGGGAGAGGACGGAGGCAGAGCTGTGCAGCGGGAGCTCTGATGGCCCTGGAGCAGTGATGCTGAACAAGAATGGTGAGCACTCTCGGCGCCCCAAGTTTAGGCGTCTGACTTTGAAGACCATCTGGTGGTCAACGATCCCGGCGAGGTTTGCCGGCGTCAATCCAACCTCCATGTGGAGGCCCTACATCAAGCTCGCGATGGCGCTCCCCGTCCTACTGGGCCCAAGTGGTTTCGTCCCTGGAACCGGCATGGATGGCCATTGCTTGAGCTTGCAGTTTCCCGGCAGAGGCAGAAGACCCAATTGCTTTTTCAAAACCTTGTTTAGGGTCTTTTTTGTAAGATGCAGGGACCTGGTTGTAGTTTCTATTTCTTCTGAGGGTCCTTGTGTAATTTGTACCTGCACCGCTTTTAATCAAAGAGGCATCTAGGCCCTTCGGGGCCTCTCCAGTTCAAAAAAAAAAAGTAGAAAACAAAATAAGGATATTACAATGTATCTACCCAGTGTTGTATGCCCTCGTTAAGGCTATGTTGCTCTATGCATAACAAGAGTAAAAGATTTTTTGGAGAGCCTAAGACGTTCCAAATGATCAACCATTAATTTAAACATGTTTATGTGAAAGCGTAAGGCGAAAACGGGCAGGCCCAGTGGCAAAGGTAGTAGTGGCTAACCACACCAGAGTTTAATCCCTGGCAACGGTAGTAGTGGCTAACCACAGCAGCCAGAGTTTAAGCCCCGTCGGGGGTGATTTTTGACAAATGCCGGCATGACGCGAGTTCTAGAGGAGCACTTCACCTACTTCAAATCTTTGGAAAGCCCAACTCGCTCCTCCAATAGTGGCTTGGCTTCTCCCCCTTTCATCGGTGGTGTATGTTGCATGTGGTGCGGGGGTGTGATGCCTTTGCGGTAGTCGGTGGTGTGCTGGCAAGTTTTGTGGAGCTTTTCTTGCCTAGATTCCATTGCTTCGGCGGCCAACGAGGGACTTTGTGCCATTCGTATCTGGTTTTGCCCAGTTTCTCCACTAAACTGGGCAACTCTTTTTATGTGTGACACAGTTAAAAATTCAACTATTGTGCATGAAAGGTTTTCCTTTTAGTTTTAAATCTCGACGGCCCTGGAGAACATATCTTAAAATTAAGACATTTAGAGCAACAAAATTTCCACCATTAATTTTCTATCATTTAAATATGATAGATAGTACGGAGTGGGTAACTTTGGCTCCCTCGTGCATATGCTCCTGATATTTGAAAAACACATTTCAAAATGTCAAAAAGTTCTGAAATAAAAGTCACGGATATATCTTTACATTCTACATGTTCACTGACTCGTTTTGCGTATTTAGCACCAAAATTTGTTTTTTTACACTGGCTGCAAAAAAATATCGGTTTTACTTGAAACAATTTTGTGAACATATAGGATGTTATGATTTATGAGCAAACATGTTTTTGCCAAAAAGAAATTAACATTTCGAAATGGTTATAAAATACATTTTAAATAAATGGTACATATGCAACGGGGAGTCAAAACTAAGAAATGTGAGGATTGACCAGGTTCTTACTAAAAATTCCATTCCGAACAACTGTACAAAAATCGGATGGAATTCCTTCTCGTATGCAAAGTAATTCCTGGGCCGTTATAAATGCCAGAGGGCGCTAGCTGGGGACGCGGCTTGCCTGCGGCGCGCTCGTGCGCCCATCCGTGCGCCCATGCCGTTAATTAATCATCCCACGGCTTATGGAATTTTGCTCTCCCGGTTCTATTTTCTTGCTAAATAAAACACACACGGAAATATTGTATTTCCTTTCCCTTAATACTCGCACCCCAGCAAAACCGCAAATACTTGCATCTGGAGAGAAAATGTCCCCTAATCTCACCACTGATGCATAAGAAATTGCTGTTGCTGGAGTCCGGAGACTTCACCAGATTAGTCAGGGACTTCACAATATGCAGACTAATTCTTGGTTGGGACGGCGGCGGTCCTTGTGGCCGGCGAGCGTCCAGACCTCCCAGGATCGCCAGAAGAAAGTGAGGCTTGTGAGAACGTCAGGGAAGTTAGGCTTCAGTCGACGAAGTCGAGCTAGTTTAGGGCTGCATGTCCACTTGCCCAACAGACTTCACCGAACAGCCACCGTCGCCGTCCATCTAGACCAGCGAGGGAGTGCGCGATTGAGTTCCGCTGCTCTTTCGCTCAGGCGGCGGGTCAGAGTCGAGTCGTCGGACATGAGGCTGACAACGAGGCTGCTGATGGTTCTTCAAAAGACGGTGGTGAGAGCGGCAGGACGTGGTGCATGTGGCCTGCCTCGCCGGGCGCCCGTGACCGGCTTTTCGTCCGGCGAAACAAGAAAGGGGACAACGGCGGGAGTATTTGCGGCCTGTGCGAGAGAGAAACGGTGTCTGGAGCTGGGAGGAACGGGGACGCGGCGGAAGGCATCACAGAGTTCATCGCCTTCGCCCTCCATGTATCCATGGTCTGTCCAGCTTCGAGTCTACAAGAAGAGAAGATGCAAAGATAAACGGGCGCCGCTCGTACAAGTCTTTTTTTACCCAGCGAAAAAAACAACGCGGGGAACCAACAGATGAGCGACACGTGCACGGGCGCACAGATGGCCGCACGGGCGCGGCACAGGCAAGCCGCGTCCGCTAGCTGGTACCAATGGCAAATCTTGTTCGCAATGACAAACGCTCCTATCGGGAGTCGGGACTAGGGTCGCTTCCTCTCCGCAGCTACTCACCCAAGAAAGCCGTGTTCGCGCTTCCCGTCACGGTAGTTATTATACCCAGAAACCCAACAGTTCATCGCCCTCTGTATCAACCCTTATATATGTGGATTGGCATTCTCTACTAAAATACCGGAATTTAGCAATACTCCAAGTTGTTCGACTCCTGCTTCATGCCGTTCAAGCTTCACTATTCGGAAACAAAAGACCTTGCCGTCGACGACGTCGTCTACGCTGAGCCCGAGGTCTTGTCCGCCGGGGGATACCTCTGGAGTATTTACTGCTATCCGCGTGGGCAGAGTACAGAGGACAGCAACACGGGCGACTACCTCTCCATCTACCTCGAGCTGGTTAGCAATGCCATCGGCGTCAAGGTCATCTTCGAGGCCTTCGTCCTGGACAAGGACGGTGAACCATCATCCCTTGAATATAGGCTCCTGCAAACTTACCCATCTGAGGGCTCGTACGCTTGGGGATGTTCACAGTTTGTAAAGCGAAGCGACCTCGAGTCTCAGTGCGTGACAGATGGCTGGATCACGATTGTGTGCGGAGTTATAGTTGTGGGCGACGACGACCACCTAGCTGTGCCGTCCTCTGACATCGGGGATCACCTAGGCCGGCTCCTGGACTGTACCGATGGTTCCGATGTTTCATTCGTTGTCGACGGCGAGGACTTCGCTGCTCACCGGGCTGTGCCGGCCGCCCGCTCGCCAGTCTTCAAGGCGGAGCTTCTCGGCTCCATGGCGGAATCCACGATGTCGCGCATCACACTGGATGATATTGAGCCTGCAACCTTCAAAACTTTCCTCCGGTTTATGTATACAGACACAGTGCCTGGAGATGACGAGCTCGGAGATTCGGCTACTGAGATGCATCAGCATTTGCTGGCCGTCGCTGACCGGTACGCCATGGATAGGTTGAAGCTGATGTGTGCCAGAAAGTTGTGGGACAATGTCACTGCGGACACCGTTGCTGTGACCTTATGTCATGCTGAAACATACAACTGCTCAGAGCTGAAAAGCAAGTGCATTGCTTTCTTTGCGGAGGAGAAGAACTTCAGGGAGGCCGTGTTGACTGATGGATTCGTGGAGTTGGTGCAGAAATTCCCGTCGATTATTGCTGAGCTAAGGGAGAAAGCTAAGAACTAGTGAGATTGTTATGTCTAATTGTTCAGATTTCCAATTCAGGTGTTCATTTCTAGCTGAATTATGTGTTAAACCGTTTCTTTACTTTGGCAATTATATGCAATGTCCATGTACTATTTCAGAATTTTCGATCCAGGTCTTCATGTGTACTTGATGTGAGTACTGATTACGGCTAACTAGTGGAGTGGGCCGCTTTGCGCAGCTAGATTTACTATATAACGACGTATTTTCTTGTGTATTTCTCCATTTGTCCATGATTCAATATAATTTCCATTAATTAATAGATATATAGTATCTTCCAAGATGCTATGCAGTGTACTCCCTCTCTCCCAGAGAGAATGTATTTTCAACTTTTTTTTGAAAATTCTTTAAGTTTGACAGTACTTATGCATAAAAATACACCAACGTTTATGTCACGAAAATTAGTACCCTTAAAAAATTGCATCGTATATCTGTTTAGTTTCAATTGTTTTGTTATGTTTTGGTATAAATCCAATCAAACATTGAAATAGTTTGACTTTTTAATAAAGCTTGAGGTACATTTTTATGGGATGGAGGGACTATATAATTTCTAAAACATTATTGGATTTGGTCAAGATTGATTTTGTTCATTGAGGTCAGCGGCTAGACATTCTTACTTTTTTTAACCTTTAGACATTCTTACTTATCTACAATGTACATCCTCCGGTAATGATCTTACTGTGTTTCTACTGTTTTGATATTTATTTCTTCTTGCAAGTTCCCCACCATAAATTAAGTTTTAACATGGCAGCCAATACATAAACCTTGTATTTTATTAATCCATAGATCATTATTGGATTTATTGTTGTTCTGTTTTTAATTAAACATCTTTTGTCTCATGTCATTTTGCTCGCCTAGTTTGGTGGACAGTTCAAGTTGCTTTATATTTACGACCACCAACTAGCATAGGGAATATGTTCAGAAACTGGTTGCAGTAGGTTTTGATCGGCAGTTAAAACTTGGATGCGAGTGGGATATAGGTTTTATGTGGGGTCTTATGGATTAATGAATTGTTGCAATGGTGTTACTTTTTAAAAGAAAAAGTTTCACATTTTTTGTAGACTACCCAACGGATCAATACGTGGTCTTTTCTGCAGTGTATGAAGGCACATGCGTCTCTGGACTCTTGGTATGGACCTTCGGAGATAGTAGCACGAGGTATGTTCGGACAATATGGTTGGTGGTCTAACGATACGATTTATGCTGCAAGATTGCACTAAACATTGCATGCGCATTTTATGTTCTTGTTTTTAAGATTTACTAGAGATTTTTGCAATGTATGTGGGCGTGCATGGACCGATCTATGGAGTTTTCCCCTTTTCAAAAAAGTACCTCAAGTGCTTACGCTAATGTTGCTTATAATTGTATTTTTCATTTAACTATGTAAGGCATGTACTTTTGGTGAACAATCATCAAATATTGCTAAAATATTTTCTTTCACCCACTTTCCTCCTAGCTTTTTTATTCTTGCACAATTGTTATCTTATTTTTTGAGATGTTCAAATCTAGTTTAAGTTCACCTACCATATTTGTTCATTTTTTAACCAGGTGTTTTAAATAGTTCAAATAAAGTTTCTGATAACATAAAACATTTTTTCAATTTCTTGTATCTTGGTTGGAATGATTTAAATATAGCTTATGTTTACACTTTTAAAAATTTTGTCTCCTACACTTAAAGCGTTCAAACATAGTTTATGTTCTCCATATATCTAACATATCTTTTAAATCATTCAAATATAGTTTATGCTTACCCTTAATATTTTTAATTTCTTGCATCCCAACTGGAATCTTCAAATATAGTTTATGTTCACACTTTCAATTTTTTGGTCCCCTATATGGAAACCGTTCAAACATAGTTTATGTTCAACATATATATTACCCATATTCTAAATTGTTCAAATTAGTTTCTGTTCACCCTTAATGTTTTTCAGTTTCTTGTAACCCCGTTGGAATCGTTCAAATATAGTTTATGTTCACACTTTCACTTATATTTGTTACCCTAGATATAGTCTATGTTCACCTAATTTTTTTGGAGATTAGCGATCGAAGAGATATGATATCTATTCCCTTGTTCTGATCTTTTCATTTTACGTACCCATTTGTTGGATAAAATCTATTGGAAAATGGATTGGTTATCCATAAATGAGAATAAAGAAAGCTATATTTTGGTTCCGCTTCTTGCTCTAAGCAGAAAGACTTGTCGGAAATCGCCTCACACTGCTTGGGAGCTCATCATGGTTTCACGTTCTTTTTAACTACCCACTGGGGGTTCTTTTCACCTTTTACTCACGGTACTACTTCGTTATCGGAGGTCTATTTGCCTCTGCCATTCCATGAGCCGCTTCCTTTTTGCGTATGGCACCCCCACTCCCTTTGACCTCATCTACTAATGTAGAACTTAATTTGAAAGCCATACCCTCTTTTAGCTGCTAGGTCCATTTCTTTCTTAATTAAAGATCCCTCTTATTAACTGGAATAAAAAGAACTAGTAGAAATCATGATTATTACATTGTTCCAGGAATTTTTTTTTTCAAAAAATGCAGCTTTTTATTGCATAATTATCTCTACTTCTCGAATTTGCACCCCCATATCTGCAATATATTTTGGCACGCTAGGCTGAACACTGCAAACACTTTTAAACTATATTTGCTGAAAACAGTAACAAAGAAATAAGGATGAGACGTCAAAGAAAACTCAGCAGCAAGAGCACGCACGAAAGAGCACACACGCAACCCAGTTTTGTTTTTGCTGAAAACAGTTCCAGGAAAGGGAGACTTGTCGACGCGTGGCAGCATGCAGGACCCTTCCGAGCTCTCAATGCGTACCGAGTGAAGGCTTTCACTGCACTGGTGAACGCTCGTACGCGCTGCTCTTCTGGAACCGCAGTTCGTCCTCCGATGGCACCCGCGCCATGGGCAGATCGCACCGTGTACTCCTATCTTAACCACACCCGCACATGCACCCGTTGGATATAAATTTTGTACCATACCCGCACCCGCGTGGGTATTAAAAACCCGCGGGTAAACCGACCAAACAAGTCAACAAGTTAATATATAACGATAAAACATATAAGAAATCCATCAACATGTATGCTTATTTATCCACTGATTCAGTAAACAACACATATATGAAAAGAAACAATAAATAACACAATGTATATGAAAAATGCAGAATAATCAGTTTAAGTCATGCACAAAATTATACATTATTGCAAATTATGTTTGAGTCTTAGAAAATCTACAAATTGATACATCTTTTGAGTTTTGAACATAACATCCACAAAATTAGTCAAAGACACAATTCACCAAAAATAAAATCTTCCAGAACAACTATATATTACCATGCATCTACATGTCATAAACAAAAATAGGCGGGTATGTGGATATGCGGGTATGGGTACTACTTAACTATACCCACACCCACAATACCTATTGGGTACATACATTTTACCATTTATTTACCCATGGATAAAGTATTTTTACCAAACTCTTACCCTAATGGATAAATTTCCACTGGGTATACAGGTAATGGGTACCCATTGCCATCCATAGTTCGTCCTCGCATTGGAGCTGAGGTGCATGCATGCATACATGTTGGAGCTCGAGAGTCAGCTGGGATACAATCGAGAGTCAGCTAAGATGAATGGAAGTGCTCCGTGGGAGATAAAATCTTTGCTCTATTTTACTTCCTTGTTTTTACGGAGTATAAACTAGATCCCATGTAGGTACAAAACGAAAACGAAGTACATGTACACTACACTAAAAAGACGCGTACAAGCACACAAAAATATGGAATACAAAGTATACAAAACATACACATAACAGGGATTATAAGTTCACAAAAATATAGAGTAAAGTACACACGCCGTGGAGTATAAAGCACACAAAAGAGTGATTACAATTGTAGAAAAATACCGAGTACAAAATACACACAAGACGGAGCGAGTACAGAGTGCACAGAGGACGGAGAACAAGAACACACAAACACGGAGTATAAAGTATACAAAAATATAAAGAACAAAATAAGACGGAGTACCAAGTACATAGACAAAGAAAGACGGCTACAAGTAAAAAAGACGAAGTACACCTAGAAAAAAAATGGAGTGGTACTACAGCGGAAACAAAGTACTAGTACAATGAAAAACAGAGTACAAAGTGTTTTAAAACCCAAAGTAAAACTTAACGGAAACCCGAGTGTCGACGTGTCGGCATCGTAGATAGTAGACGCGGACACTTGATGAGAGCGTGTGCAAAGGATTCTTTTTTCCCTATGATTTCGGGCTCTTCCTCCTCGCATGCAATACACAAGAAAATCAGAAGCGGGCTGAAATCCCAGGCCATTTCCCCTCGTACTAGGCCCCCATCCCTGATAAATGGGCTGCTAGCCCATTCTGGTTCTCGAACGAACCTGCAACCCGATCCCCGTAGGCCGTAGCAACGGCGCATCAGCTCGACTCCTATCGCCGCCGCCGCCGCCGCCGCCGTCGCCGCCGCTGCGCCTCGCGCGCCTCTAGGTCCGCAGTACCGCCATCTCTCGCTCCCGGCCTTCCCCCAGCTGCTTTCTTGCGTAGCTTCACCTCCCCTTGCCTGTGGAGGCCGGCTGGATTGGTCCTCCAGACCTCCACTCCTCCTTTTCCTCCCCAACGGTGCTCTGGATTGTAGCGTCGACGAGGTGCCTAGATTTGGAGAATGCCACGGTTTGTTTATCCTCTGCTGTTTGTTAGCAGTGTTCAGTAATCTCTGTAAACGATTCATAAGCCGAAATCCTGGATTTGACCAAAAGTAGCTGGACGGTGTAGTGTGAAAGGTCGCTCAGTCATAGGGTAGAGAAAATCGCATCTCCTTATGATGTCCAATTTAGATTGAAAGTAACCCTATTGCTGCGGTGAAGGTTATATGATGAGTACAGCTAGTGTCTCCATGATCCTTGTGAAAATTATAAATGACGCGCTCATGGGAGCTCATTATTTTGGAGTGAAAATATTTATTTTCTCCTGATATCTGAAATCTGTCTTCATTGTTAACATCCTGACTTTCTTACTGTAAGCTTATGCCATACTCTTATTTTCCAGATCGCATAAGGAAAGTCAAGAACACAAATGATTTCTTCACAGGAAGGTGATTTCATCTTATTTTTATTCTTCGCAAGCCTTAACAGCTACTTGCTATAGTGCCTACTGTACCTTGAAACTTACTTTATCAGTGTAAACATGTCATGGTATTTCTAGAGTAATCATCTGCATACAAGGCACTTCATATTGACACCATCCATACTTATTCTTGCATCTCACACGCCAAATCCTTGATGCATCCAAATTGACTTGTATGTACCTCTGTTTTTTTTTTTGCGGGAAGCGTTCTCTGTACCTCGGTTTATAGCATATTGTTTAGAACAGTTGGCTTTCGCACTTCACATTGACACCATGCATATACCATTTTGTTACCCTTTGGTTCACATTTAAAAACCTAAGGTATTGCAGTATGATTTGGCTAAGGATCCTCTTGTTATGTTATACATCTGAAATTGTTCTTCTGTGTGGCTCTACCCAGAGGATACGTTTACCTTCTCTTTCAAGGATGGTAACAGGCTGTGCGCTCTCTTTCTGCGTCAGCAAGGTCTGGTCAAGAAGAAGCGAAGGTCTGTGCTTGCTGTCCTCCCCTATATACATGTCCCCACTCCCTCTTACTCGCACCTTACATATATTTTTGTGTTCTATCTATGCAGATGGCTGGCCTCGTTGAATCCTGAATCAGGTGTCCCCTTCAGACTTAAGCGACCAAAGTTTCTCAAAGACTTGTAAGTATTCTACTATATTTGCTAATTATTTCTTGCTCTAAACCAGCTGCAGTGTGGTATTACAACTGATGGAGCTGCATATTTCTCATTTGAAAACAATGTCCTGTAATATAGTGAGTTACTTCTATGGCTCCATGCTTGAAGAATTTCTGCCAAAAGATTCTATAGAGCAAAACTCACTCTTCATGTATGCGCAAAAAATAATCCACAGTCTGAGCCACGAGTCTTGGGCACGTGGTCTTATTTTATAAAAAATGACAAACCGCCAGTTTTTCAGTCATCTTGCTTCTATTAATAAGGTTATTACTTAAGCCTTATAAAAAAAAATCTCTGTTCTACAGCTACTTGGCTGAATCGGATGTCAGGACTGATGAAGTAAGTTGTTCATACTTTAACAGAACATACAGTTTACAATTTTGTGTATTCCCCTTATTAATTTGCCTGCATAGCCACTTGTGTGACCCGTTGAGTTTATAAGGATGAGTGATGCATAATCATATTTCTAGTGTTACAAGTAGTAAGAGAACATTTAGCAGATTTAATATGTTGCGTGATCAAATATGTTGCTTCATGTGAACCCCACATCAAGGGGATTAAGCATTGAACGGAGTAGAGAGACTATATTTGACATAAGAGAACATCATAGAAAAAATGACTAACTCATTGTTATTACCTGGTTGATAATCCATACTTGCTAGCTCTATCAGTTTCATATTAATCAGTAATCACTTGACTTAATCCTTGAGAAATACTAGAGTATCTGTAAGAGAAGTTATATTTAGTACATTGAATGTAAGACATCTCTTGATACATTGTCTCGTTACCATGTCTACATTGTCTCGTTACCATGTCTTAATTTGCCTACTTTCTTTATTATGATACTATCTTAGTGACTGCTTTACCCTGTCTTGTGTTGTTTTAGTTAACATCCATGTAGCAAAATATGCCAGTAACTGTGCTCTGTGCATCTTATCGATAAATGTGTATTCCAGGTGTCCAGCGAGAGAGTAAGATGTAACATCGAAAAAAGTTTTGGTTTGCAAACGAATTGCTACAATCACCACATAGTTCTGGATGGTCTCGAGCTTTTTAAGTTGCAAAAACAGAAGGATGGCTCTCTCTGTCCAGAAAGCTTGAAGATCATGCACCGTACAATCAGCAAATTAAGCAATGGAGCACTTGATTCAGTAGCTAATGTTGTCGCCCACAATGGCACTAGTTTCAGAAAAATTAGGCCTTCAATGATGAAGATCGTGAAGGACCACCTTCCAAAATACTTGGCCGAGTTGGACAGTGAAAATAGCAAGATTCTATTGTCTGGCATTTTAACAAGTCCATGCAGCTATCAATCTGATTCTGTCTGCCTTGCAACACCTGTTTCACCAATGCTTCTGTCATCTATAAAAGAAGCTTTAGCTGGGCTGGATGGAATTTCCCAGCAAGCTGCTATTGCAATCAATAGAAAGCTCATTAGAAAATCATGCCCCCCAAAATTCCTGCATGTTTCTCGAACTTCCAGCAGAGGCCATCTTCTTAACTTGATAAGGGAAAGATGTGAAAATATGATAGCGAAGCTTCAGGAAGGCAAGGATCTACCAAAGAACTTCGCAAAAGCACTGTCAGTGATGAAACTATATCAGAAACTAACACTAAGGAGCATGGATATCTCACAGTCAGAGTTCTTCCCCTTTCCGCGTGTAACTATGTCACTGCAGCAAGATATCCTGAATGCTCTTTGGTCGCTACCAGATTTCAATACTAATGATATGAAGTTGCTGCGTTCCATTATGGGTCAAGTTTCTGAAGTTAAGATGGCATGTTCAAAGCAAGTGTGAGGAGGTACTTGACAGAATGCTTGTTTGAGTGTGATGATGGTAATTTGCCAGATTTGGCACTACGTGCAATCGGTTTCTTAGTTCGAATGTCTCCTAAGTGCCAGCAGGTTATTCTCACAGAAGAGAGAACGGAAGTTGAAGTAGATGCTGTCTTGGATTTAAGCAGTCGCCTCAGATCTTTTGCACGTGGTGCCACAGAAGAATGCCTGAGTGATGACGAATTTAGCTTAGAGAGTAGCTGCAGCGCAGGTAACGATTTTGTACTCACTGGGAGCAACTACTCCGGTTTTCGTTCGCAGCAGCACATGGATGAGGGCTGCTGTTCAAATTTTATGATCAACGGTGCTGAAGATTCTGAATGCGTGGGTGGTGCTGGACACTATGGAGACAATGAAGCTCCTGGTAGTACGGAGGATCCTAGTTTGAAGAAGGACAATGTGAAGATGACTAGATGCTTTGAAGTAGATCTCTCTGCAGTATGTGATAACACTGCAAGTACCGCACACAAGTTTATTGGGCAAATTCTTAAAAACATGTTGACTGAAGATGAGGTGGTTGATGAACTCACCGGATGTTATCTTGGAGGCAGTTCTAATTCTGAAGATCGTCAAGGTACAGTCTGAAGCCACCAGTAAAACTTTTCTACTTGTTTTTCTGTTTTCAGTCTGTGATCCCCTTGTAAGGTAACAAAACTTTTTGCCATAGTTCCTGAAGCGAAGAACCAAAAAGCCGACATTGTGATGAATGCTGTCCAGGGTCTCTTGCCCAATCTGCCAAAAAGGTCCTTTCCCTTATTATCCCTCCCTCCCTCCGCTGTGCACATTACAGTTTAATAGCTTGTTGTCTTGTGCGCAGCTCCATGGACAAAGTTAGAAGGATACTGGATGGTGCTGAGTAGTAAGGATGGTCAGTCTGCAAGTACGTTTATTGGCTTCTGAACTCGTATTTTTCCTTTGCGTATTCTGCTCTAGGTATCACCTACAAATTTGTACTAAATATTTGCACATTCTTAGGTGTTGAACCTTGCACGGTGCTGCAAATTGGGCCATTGAAATGAAATGGATAACTTGTGAGCAGAGTGATCATGACTTAAGTGGAACTCTTAGTTGGTCTGTTTTGTTTTGCTGGAGTGGGGGAAATGTGCATGTAGTAGACATTTGTTATGCCATATCATACTAGAAAGCTATGCTATGCTGGGTTGTTATATGATATGGCGATTGCATCGAGATATACTTTTGTTGAATTAAACATATAATAGTAAGTCCTGGTAGCCTTTTATACTGTTTGCAGCTGCAGCAATTTGGAATATCTAGTCCTGGACTTTAGTTTTACTGTCAGTTTTTTTGTGGGAAGTTTTTACTATCACTTGGGTAATGTGTGGGTCACTTTGGTTACAACATTTTGATATTAATATGTGCAGACCCGCATGCAGAACACCACAAAGCTCAAGAAGATCATCCAGGATTCAAAGGAATTGGTCATGGAGTCTAATATCCGTAGCAGGATGCAGGATTTGAAGGATCGGTTAATTGAGGCTGTAAATCATGCGCATAAAGTCTCTGAACTTCATGTCTTTGTAGCCATATGCCGAGGCCTTTGGGACCGAATGGGGAAGGTATCTCAGTAGCACCATTGTTTTTTTTCTTATCATATGAGTTACTAATTTAATCTTTGTTTAGGATGTCTTGAGTTTCTGTCAGTGTTACTCCTTTTTGCAGCTGTGGTCATATATACATGTTACATGTGATGTTGCAGGTTCTTGACGATACATTTGCATCCTAGATGCAGCAGTTGCTTGGCAATACGCTCCAGCAGAAGGACCTGGAGCTACCTAGGTCAATAATGGAAGTTAGGTCGATTCTCTGCAAGGATGCGCCTAGACAGAAGAACTCTAGCTTTTATTGATCATTTTTTGTGTACATAGGAATGAATTATGCGCATTAGAATGTGCAGCTTTCACCTCATGTGGTGAAAAGGCAAAGTGATAACAAGGAGATCTTTGTAAAGAAGACGAGACAATAGAATACTAAGAAATAGAATAGGGCTACTGGTTAAATACATGATCCGGGAAGCTAGCCTATCTTGTTGATCCATCAAATAGTGCTTTGCTGGTTAACCAGGTTCAGTATCTTCCCAATTTCTGTGGGATTGGGAGGCTAGATTGTACTCCCTCCGTTCCAAATTAGTTGTCTTCTATTTGTCAAAAAATGGATGTATCTATACTTGTAACATGTCTAGATACATCCACTTTTTGTCAAATGGAAGACAACTAATTTGGAACGGAGCGAGTACTTCATAGGGTGTAGTTTAAGTTTTACTGGTAGCACCTAGCTAACTGAGTTTTCGCAGTTACCAATCTTGTTTTCTGAACATGTAGACTGGATTATATGGATTTATTATCTTGGTAAAATACTAAAGTGCAAGACCTGTGATGATCATCGATGGCCTTGTATAGTGAATTCATGGTTGTCTGGTGAAAGCGCATTGGTATATTTACTTTTTTTTTTTTTGCCTGGAAAACGAGATTGGTATATTTACTTCATAAAAAAAATATAGATATGAAATGTTCCACCTTTTCAAGCAAACTGTTTCTTAGGTTATCGTGTCTAGCTAGCGGAGAAGATTGATAGAGTTATCTCTATTCTGTTGCCTCGTTCCCAGTAATAAATCGATTACATATACTAGCTAGGTAGATTTACACATTTGCTGGTCGTCAGATTTACAAACCGAAAGCATAAAAATCACTTTCTCTAAATACAACTTGCAACATCTAGTCATTGGATACATCAGCTCGTACAGAACCAGATAGAAAAAAAAAAGACATCCATCACAGTACCATGCACTGATGCAGAGGCGAGATACAAGATCTGTTCACGTTGGAATCAGGACTACGGAGCGACCTAACTAAACCCAGCAGCTAGCCCGGAGAGTAGACATGAGGGCGCGCTTCTCGGCGATGGTGGCCGCGCATCGGACCTCGTCGCGCCGCCGGATGATCGGGTGCTGCCTCTTCCGCCGCTGCTTCGCCATCTCCGGCGCCTCGACCACCTGGATCATGCGCTGCCGCTTCGCGGCCTTGCAGACGTCGTATCGCTCCTTCAGCCTGCGCTTCGTGGTAGCCAGCGTCGCCTCCTCCATGCTATGCTCCGACGGCTGCGCCAGTGCCTTGTCCCTGTCTGCAGCGGCGGCCGGAGGCTTCGTGGAGTTCTTGCGCGCGAGCTCGTTCTTGACCGGCGCCGTGGCCTTCTCTGCGGACATCGCTGACGGCCCGTCCACCTTCTTGCTCACGGCAGTGGACCGGCATCCCTTGGCACCTCTGCTCTCGTCGGCGTCGACACAGGCGAGGATGCCCTCGGTGTAGAGCCTCTTCGCGATCCGTTCGCGCCTCTGCTCGAGCTCGGCGGGGCGGTCCAGCGCTGCGACGGCCACGGCGGCGTCGATGATCTCGAAGATGTCAGCACCGCCGGCGCCGCTGAAGAATCTCCTCCACTGCGCGTGCGCGCTGCCCTCGGACGACGCCATCTCTGCTCGATCGCGGGTTGCGCGTTGGGGTGGAGGCAGCAGAGTGTGAGATGCGGAGGAAGGAGGAGACGGCGAAGGGCCTTTATCAGGGATGCGGCTGCGCGTCGCGGCGACTCCGAGTCCGACTTTGTCTCCAGGTCGGTGATGCAGGTTAGCTTTGGCGCCAAGGACATCAACGATTGTTTCCAATTCCAAATCTAGGTGGAATCCGAGTCTGGGGTCGGTCGGCCTTGTTTCCAAATCACTTTTCCCGTGCGAGGGGCCACGCGCGTGAGTCTACAGCAAAGAAATCTAAGGAAAGGCGCCGTTGCGCGCGTCCTCCCGAGCGGCGGCTCGTCAAGATTCGGAAAAACGCTTGCAGCTCTCCCGTGTCGCTCTCCACCACCACGTCTCTCTCGCATGCGGATAAGGTTCGACGTGGGACCCACTCGTCAGTGTAACCTGGGACGTAACGGTGTACACGATTTTGAATTTCGGGAGTCGTGCGGGAGTGGGGAGATTAATTCAGGTTTTTTTTTTTGCCCGAACCGCATTTCCGTTCCCCACGCTCTCTCTCCTCACGCTGCTTCTCTCTGGCGATCCGCGAGGCGATTCGCCGTTCCTCGCCGCTGCGAGCGCCGTCCGGCGGTTCCTCGCCGCTGCGAGCGCCGTCCGGCGGTTCCTCGCCGACCCAGCACCGCGCCCTCGCTGCTCCGCTGTCGGGTGAGTGCCACCGCTGGTTAGCTCCTTTCCCTCGCCCTTCTCTCTCTATCCGAGCCTCGCCGGAAGTACTGGCCAGTCGCCGTTCTTCGCGCGCTGCCCACGGACTCACCACGACGGGTACTGCGACCGGCTTATGCGGTTCGCACATCCTTATGCGGTTTCTCCGCCAGCGACCGGCTTCTTCGTGACTGCTGTTAGGGATTTTGGTTTGTAGCTTGCTCAGTGCGACCGGATCTGCAATCGGAGACGGGCGCCATGTTCGATTTGTAGAGATTAGGGTTTTTAGGCGCGTTGTTTGCTTGTGCTGTCGATTTTTGTGGTGGTTCATTCGCTTTTAAGGTAGATTTAGTTAGGTTTTTAGTTCTTATGCATGTGATTTTTGTGCTAGGCATTACCGATTTGCATGCTTAAATCCCTGATAGCTAAATTGTTTTGCATGCTTAGTCAGTGCAGATGTTTAACCCTGTCAAACTGTGGGTAGTTGAGGTTCTGGTGTGTGATTCAAATTTGCTAGAACATCATAGTGCATATGTGTTTATGCTGGTGATGGTAGTGTAGAATTGCTATTCTGTTTTGTGGTCCTGATAGCTGTCAGTAATTTGATAGATGTCCATCATGTTTTTAACCTGTTAGTTGTATTGTATTTATATGGTAGCTTAGACTTGTCGAGCCCGGTGGTTTGATGTTTTTTGTTTACCTTGCTGATTTTTTAACCTAGTATGTATGATCAATTAACTTGATACATTCGTTCAAACAACCTGATAGCTAACTTGTTTAATTTACTTATGTGTTATATACCTATTTTTGTAATTATCAGTGATTCTAGAATTTTCTGAACCTTTTTTTTAATAATTTGGTAACTACAAGCAATTAATTTGGTAGCTACTACTTATCTAATTGATAACCAGACATTTTTGTTAGCAACAAATGCGTCAGCATTGTTTATTAATTTGGTCACTAACACTGAAATATGTTGTAGCTTGCACTTGATAATATGGTAACCATTCATTTTTTATTAATTTGGTCACTCACCACTGTCGCCGTCGATGTGAGTGGTGTAGTTGTACGTTGGCTCGTCGGCGCATTTCTCGTTGATGTATATTTGCATGATGGATTTTAATTTGTGCTTCTTTTGTTTTCTGTTTCCATCAAGTTGTACACATGATTAATATGGTTCTGTTTTTTCCTAAACAGGGTTAGTGCGATGTGTAGGAGGAAGGGCAGCCGTAATAAAGCAGGTGGTGATGTGAAAGCAAAAGCCATAGAGAAAAAGCGTGAGGTGAGTTGTTTCCCTTGTTGCTTACCTTTGTTTTCTTGATGGGAATACTAGTGTAGTTGCCAAGTTGGTGCAAATGCACTGATGTAGTTGTCAAGTTTGTGGGTTAGTGTTGCAGTATTATGTTGTTTATTAGTTAGAGTATGTAATGTTGTGAGCATATTTAATTTACTTGGATTCTCAAACTGAATTTTTTGGGTTACTACAAGCAGTGATTTTAGATTTTTCTAAACTATTGTTTTTCTAATTTGGTAACTACAAGCAATTAATTTGCTAGCTAGCACTGATATAATTGATAACCAATGTAGTTGTACATGGTGTGTTGGGACTAGTTAGCAACTAATGCGTCACCATTGTTTATTAATTTGGTCACTAGCACTGAAATATGTTGTAGCTTGCACTTGATAATATTGTAACCAGTCATTTTTATGTCGCAGGCTACTCGTGTCGATAGGAATAGGGCTTCTCCACATGCTGTCACACAGCTCTATGCCAGTCTGACCAAAGATCAGCGCGATGCCATAGTTGCTATGGGGCAAGGATCTTTCCTGGATATCAAGTGTAATTCCCTTCACAACCCACTGAACAGTTGGTTTGTCAGGTGCTATGATCCAAAGAGGAGAGCATTTGTTGTTCCATGTCGAGGTATTATCCCTCTTACAGAAGAGTCTGTTGAGTTATTGACTGGGCTTCCGCGTGGTCCACTGGAGGTGAAGTACTACGTGGATGGCGAGTTGGAGGAGCAGATTTCCAATCGCCTTTTCCGTGGTGAAGGCAGTAGGCCGAAAGTATCCGATGTGGCGAAGAGAATTTCCCAATACAAGGTTGCGGACAAGACTTTCAAGGAGCTATGGATGGTTCACATAGTGTCTGCTCTATTGGCACCTACTCTTGATAACCATATCAGCAACAGCATCTATCCCATGCTGGTATAAAAAAATATTCAGATTATTTTTTCTCTTATTCCTTGTTGTTTTATTGTATCATCAAGCGCTTACAAGTGTGCTGTTTTTTGATTTATATGCGCAATTAAATAGATGGATATAGAACAAGCTTCAGAGATGAACCTCTGTAAATTTGTTGTCGACCAGCTGCACGAAAACTTCTCTAGTGGGAAATATGGAAGGGGTTTTCTGTTATTCTGCATGGTGAGTCTCCCCTACCCACGTCTATTTGCTTTTTTTCTTTTTGTTCCTTCAGATACTGATATATGTGGGTTTATTTCCTGATATCTGTGCTTTCATATCTGGTAGTTTGTGAGCTCAAATCACGGTAGCTGCATTTTTTATATTCGTTTTCGGTGTTTTTGTTTTATGAAAACTCTGGTAGCTGTGCACTAATATCCCGATAGCTGTGTATTCATAATCTGGTATCTGCGTATGGAACATCTAGCATCTCTGACCCTTTTTAATTTTACCTTGAACAGCTGCGATACATTACTGCTCTCAACACTGATGATTTGGTTCTGGAGTTAGAAGATGCTCCATTTGCTATTAATTCATGGACAAATGATGCAAGAGATGCGGTAGCTGCCTTAAATAAGCAGGAGTATGATTCAACCAGTTCGGAGCAATGCAGGTTAGTCTTTGGTTATGTGTAGTTCTAGCTAGTTAGCCATTTTTTGTGCATGCAATTATGGTACTAAATCTGTACGTTTCCTCTTCCTTGTTATGCAGCTCAGGGATGAGTTCAAAGATGTTCTATCTCGAGAGATGGGCCTCTTTGGTGGGCCAGATGGTTTCGAGTCTTGGATGAAGCTGAACCTTCATCCAACATGCACAATGAGGTATAACTGCATGCTTCAATTGTTGAATGTAGTATTTTACCTGTTGTTTTCTCTTGCAGTGGTGGATGCCTACCTTATACCTTTTTTCCTTCTTTTTGTTCATGAACAGCAAAGCAAAAGAGCCCACTCCCTTATGTTATCTTTTGCTTCAACGGTCAACGGCGCCTTAATCAATCTCATTCAAGGGTTCACTGAATCGCTTCCTTGTGAGAGATGTGCAGAGGCAGATGCTCTGAAAGGTGGTGTGAATACATCAGAGGTAGAGTCAGATGGTGTTGCAGAGGTAGATGCTGTAAACAAGGACAACAATGGATCAGATGTAGAGGCAAAATCAGAAGACAATGATATTGGTGTTGGAAACAGTGCATCTGATTCGGATGCAGAGGCAGATTCATCTTCGTCTGAAGAGGATGAAGAAACTGAGATAGATGCATCTACTGTCGCAAAAGAAGACCCAGGGCCAAGTACTAGGGCATCCCCTGATGATCAAGTTCGAGAGGGTTCTAGCGCATCCCCACCTCAATTCCACTCACAGATTTTTGTTCCATCAGACAGTGAACTTTATGGCTCTGAAGGTGGTGGATGTATTGGTGGTTTTGCGGATGATTCTCTAACTGTGGGCAGCCAGCAAGTAGATGATCAGATCAGAGGGAGTGCAGCAAAGCTTGCCTCAAATCTTAGCAGATCAAGGCTGTTGGGTAGAAATGAATGTGATTCAGAATTGTCAACACTAATGATGAAATCAAACGGCTTGTCGCAATGGAGCTGAATCTACCTTTAGCTAGCCTGCTACATGCTAAAGATGGCCAACCCAAACATGGTGCTGTAGGTGTTCGGGTCACCAGGTACTTGTTAACTAAAAGCCTGTTATTTTTTTATTCTGATAAGTACTCATTTTCTACCTGTCAGCTTGTTTCTACTAATCTGATATCTGGGGTTAATCCATAATTTGTTGTCTACTTTTTTCTACCTCATACTAACCATAGCTTTTTTTGGTCTTATTCTCTGTGGCAGGGATGTCGAAAGCATTCCATCTGGTGGTGCTGGCATTGTTGATCAGCCCCATGGCGTCGACGGCAGAGCAGTGCAAATTCAAACGGTCGATAAGCATGTTGCTGCCAAGCAGGCCGCCAGCGACAACGTTGTAGCTGAGACGACGAAGGCGGTTGTAACTCTCGTGATTTGCCACAGTACAATCCTCTGCACAAAAGGTTTGTTTTTTGCGCAACTAGTTTTTTTTAAAAAAAAACGGTAGCCAAGATAAAACAACCTCGTAGCTAGGTCGAATTAAACTGGTAGGTAGTTTTTAATTATCGTGGTATCCATCTTTTTTTTGAATTAGCCTGCTAGCTACTACCATAGTACTTTTTATATTTTGTTTTTTGTACTAACTAGTTTTTTTGTATATTTTTCTTCTTTTTTTCTAGGAAACGTGTTGTTTCATCAACTTTGTCTCCATCAAGGAAGTCCCCCAGCAGTGTTAAGCAAGTCCAAAGTGGGTCCTCAAATTTGACTCCATCAAGGAGATCCCCTAGGTTTCAAG
The DNA here is from genome assembly GCA_947311845.1 of Poa pratensis. Taxonomy (NCBI): domain Eukaryota; kingdom Viridiplantae; phylum Streptophyta; class Magnoliopsida; order Poales; family Poaceae; genus Poa; species Poa pratensis. The sequence continues at coordinate 14,889,239 of CAMZMU010000099.1, read as the reverse complement.
AAGTTCAGAGTTCCTCATCAACAATGTCTCCATCAAGGCTGTCCCCCAGGCTTCAGCAAGGCAGCATAAAGGATGCTACCATCAAAAGTGGCGATACACCTGAAGCAATTGTTGACAGCTACGAAGAAAGACAGGAAAAGGTGCAGGAAAAGTGACTTGTCTCCATCAAGGCAGTCCCCCAGGCTTCAGAAAGTTCAAAGAGAGAGTAACATTGGCAAATCCGTACCCGATGGGACTACCGCCATGAGTGCTTATGTTCTTTCACCTACTGTCACCGTTCCGCCGAAGGGAAGCATGTCTGATGGCAAGAGTGCGAAGACTGCATTTGTTGTCTCGCCGACAGTTAGCAACCCACCCAAGGCAAGCTTGTCTGCTAGCAAGGTGGGCGCACTCAGTGATGGGAAAAGTAGTTCCAGTGCGATTCCCATTTCACCGACTGTTGCTGAGCCCAAGAAAGCAGACGGTACCCCGGAGGAGAATAGGTGCAGGGATATTGTTGTTTCCCCACAAGCACTGCACAGTAATGTTAAGGGCAGAGAACAAGCATTCATGCGCATCTGCGGGAATTTGGTTCAGGTGGGGCCACACCAATTACCATTACGCCAGAGATAGCAAGCCTTGTTAAGGGCCTATCAGATTCATTCAACAAGGAAGAGCTGAGAAAGCAAGGACTATTGGTAAAAAGCCTTTGTCAGATGGGACGAGTTCTCGGAAAAGGAAACGTGATGAAAAGGAAAGAGATAATCGTCCAGGGATGTTCACTCCTCCTGGCTTTGATCTCATGTTTAGCTCCCAGGAAACTTCTACCCCTGACGAACCAATTGACGCCAATCCATTAGCTTGGGCAGCATCCCAAGGTACTTCCTTCTTTGGTAGACTCGTTGGTGTTATCTGGTAGCTGTTTTCTCTTTTTTGATAACTGGCAGTAAATTACATGGTAGCTTCAATCTGGTCTCACAATAGATTGATGGTTTTTTCCAAGTCATGGTGTCTTTTTAGTTTACTTGGTAGTTGCACCTCTTTTCAGCATGGTAACTGTGTAACTTTTATATGGTTTTGCTCTATATTTTTTTGAGTGTGTCCCTTTTTTCTGTTTGTTTGGCAGAAGAAGATGTCTCTCGAATCGAAACATCTGATGATGGCTTTGAGGAGTTCAAATTGTCAGAGGAGGTACAACAATTTATTGCGGGAATTTCAACAGAACTCTCTGCTGAAGGCGAGAAGGAGCTCAGTAGATATGAGGAGGCTGTCGAGCTTTCTTGAAAAGAAAGAACGCTATCAAAGAGAAGGCCAAACCAGGGCCCACTATTGGTGTTCTCAGCTTAACACCGAAGGTTAATCCACATAAAGCTAGAGTGAAGAGGTGTCCCGTTTCCAGAGCTCACCATATGATTCATCATTGACGGTCACACCGGATCAAGAAGATGTTTACAGGAAGATATTGCTCAGCACTCCCGTCATAAAGACGACTCATCAAAGTTAAAGAGGTTATAACCATCTGCTCTTTGTTCTGTTCCCATTTTTTGTCACATTTTCCCTGTGTTTTCTTTTCTGCAAATAGCTGTTTTGTTAGTACTGAATGTTCCATTCTTCCCCGCTGTTTGTCTAATTTGAAACAGTTTCCGGATAATTGTATACAAGAACTGCTGGGTTTTCACCGTGATCTAGCTGATTCTATCCACGCAAGGGGCGAACTCTCCAACAGTTGCATGGAGGTTGGTATCGAGTACCTCCAGAGAACAAACACGATCGAGGGAAAGTAATAATGCCGTACATGATATCAAAATATTTGATGGATCATGAGATGATGAAGCCTCTTGTAATTGATTCTTTCAAAAGGACCCCGACCTATTCACTGAGTGTCATGAAAAGAGTAAGGATAAGAAAGTTCTGCTTCTGCCAGATTTTTTTCCTTGTACATTCCATCAGCTATTTCCTGCCTACCATATTTTTTGCTCTAGCTAACAGTTTAATTGGTTGTACTTACCAGTTTTTGTTTGTGTTTCCTTCTTTTCACTAGATTCATTTCCCAGTCATGCATGAGATTGCGAGAGGAGAACCATTTGGGAACCACTGGTACTGTTTGTCTTGAACTTGGAGGCTGAAAGATTTGAAGCGCTTGACTCACTTCGTGGTGAAGGCAACGTAGGCCTCCTCGGTCATGCAAACGGTCTCATCAAAGGATTAAGACACTATGGTCTACCTATTATCGAGATTCCAAGGTACAGATTGAGAATTACGAGCTCAAGATCATTGCTGCCCCTCGACAGTTTGGGAAGTACGTGTGCTTTTCCACTCCATCTTTGAACTTTTTTGTTATCTGGTAGTTATAGCTGGATAAGCTGGTAACTGTGTAGTATTTATGTTGTAGTTGCACCAGAAATTACTTGGTAACTGTGTTTTTTCAATCCATTTTTTCTATTTTTTATGCGTGCAGCAAAGATTGTGGGTACCACGTGCTTCATAATATTGAGAAATGGGATGGGCAGAACATCCCCCAAATCAACAAGGATGACGTGCTCAAGATGAGGAAGCTGTTCCCCTATAAGTGGGCTACTGCCTCTTTCAACGAGTCGAAGAATTGGAGGTGGCATCTTGACAACAACAAAATGTGAGGTAAACACACATGCCACAAAAGGAGTACAATTTAAAACATGAATACAGAATATGTATTACACAATCAGGTGTCAATTAACTTAGGACCACAATAAGAATTTTTTGGGGTTGACTCGTCTGGTCTCTATGTTGTTTTTTGTTCTTCATCCGGTAGCTCCCCTCTTTGCAAGCAAGTCCTGTAGTCGTGAGACGTTGACCCACATTGCTTGCAAGTCCTGACCTCTTTTGGGTTTATGTTCAACGGGTTCTGGAAAGCATGTTTCCTTTTCCTTCCTTTTGTGTTTGATTTCCGTGGATCACGGATGTCTGGAGCCTGCGATGAATCAGAATCTGCTTGCATGTTAGGAACTGGATAGCCATCTTGGTTTGATTCACTTGTAGGGCCAATGGGGCCAGGAGCTGTGTTTTGGGAAGACCTTGTTGCAGCAGCTTTAGTCGGCGCCTCTAGGAGCTGCCTGTGGTCCTGATGCTGCTCGTCTCGTTGGAGCACTTCTTGTAGCACTTGTTGTAGGATTTGTAGCCGGAGGCGGTCCATTTGGAGCAGTAAGCGGATCACTTGCAGCAGCGTGAGCATTTGCAGCAGCAGTAGCCTTCTTTGCCCTTTTTGCTGCCTCCCGCTTGAGATCAGCCAAGTCTTTCTTCAAACCTTTTAAGTGTGTCTTGACTAGCCTCCTGCCGTCTTCTGATTGGTTCCCTTGGATTGCTAGAGTCTTAAAATCGGCGCACATCAGCGCCAGCGACATGAGCTTTTTTGATTCCTCTGGCATCACAGCTGGTCTACCTGGTCCTTCTTCGACCAAGTCTTCATCCGCATCCCATGTCCACCTTTTCAGAATGTAGGCATCAGGCATCTCCACCACCCCAAGCTGTGTCATTGTCTGCATTTTGTTCCAAAATAGAGAAAAGTTAGTGTTTTTCATATTTTTGAACTTTTCTTCTTATTTAACTCTTTATAAGATGGTAACTGGACAGTATCAAATAGGCAACTGTGTAGTATAAACCTGGTATATCCTATTTTTACTTCCTTTTTCCTTACCCTTAGTATGTGGCAGCAGACGATACCGTCTCTCTCAAATTTGCAGCACGTGCATCTGTACTCCTTGTTCTCAGGATCTGCATAAACTTCATATGTGCGGTTGTAGTAGTTTGGCACGTATTTTGTTATGCACTCAGCCTGATACGTCTTCTCGCCTGTTTGGTCTATGCTGTATGAATACGCTGACTGCATTTCGTACTGGAAACGGTTATGTATTGCGCGTGTACACCTTGGACAACTGGTTCTCTATGGGGTGGTAGCAAAATGCACGGGCCGTTGATACTGCACTGTCCACTTCCTCCTTGTTTTCAGACTTCATTATCTTTGCTTGGATTTCAGAGTATTGGTGAACAAATTCGAGGACAGAGTTGGTTGGCTTCACATATTTCTTTAGGACAGCATTGAAGCCTTCACTCCGTTGAGTTGTTTGCATGAAAGGGTAGAAGTTCTTCATGAAGTAGGCTGGCACCCAGTAGCTTCTTTTGTCATACAAATCTGCTAGTCTTTTATGCCCTTGAACACCGTACTTGTTGATCATGTCATTCCATTTTGCTTCAAATTCTTGCGGTGATAAGCTGCTGTTCAAGCAGTCATTGAATGCTTGCCGAAGTTGCTCATTTTTGCGAAGGAATGGCCCAATATCTTCTGCTACCTTCTCAACAATGTGCCACCTGCAATTTCGATGGCTTGCATTTGGGAAGACCTTGTCGATTCCTGCTCGCATCCCAAAGTCTTGATCTGTGATGATATTTAGTGGCGCCAATCCATCCATAGCCTATAGAAATGCCTCAAAGAGCCAAATAAAATTTGCACTTAGCTCCTGCCTAGAAGGCCACACCCAAACTGAATTGATATACCGTGGTTATCTATCCCGATGAATGGCGCGCACGGCATTTGGTAGGCGTTTGTCAGGTATGTGGTGTCAAACGACACACAGTCATGGAACCTCTTGTAGGCCCTTCTGGCTACACCTTCAACCCAATACAGATTCACTACCCTTTTCTCCTCATCAACTGACATTTTGTAGAAGAAGTCAGGGTCAGTTTTCTTCATCAACTCAAAGTATGCCCTTGTGTCTTGCATGTCCGTCCACTTGTTCTCAGCCCGAAGTGAGGATCTGAAGTTGGCCACATCTTTCGTGGTGTATCCTAGGCCGTCAAGTGAAGCGTGCAACTTCGTCATGATCTGCATCTGCCTGCTCGTCTCCAGGTTGCACGAATGCAGCAGAGTAATGAATTCCTTATCTTCTTCAGGGATATCTCTGTGACCTCTTAAGAAACCTGTCAGTGACCACTTTTTGATGAGTGGGTGGTTGTGGTCGTCACTGAAGTCTGTCACGAGCCAGCTACCATCTCTGAATTTCACGGACATATGAGCCGGGCAGTTAGTTCTTGGATGTGTGTTCCTCTTTCTTTCAGGCACAACTGGTTTCGGGTTCTGCGTGTCCTCTTTCTTTTTTGGCGGATGCCCTGCCCTGGTGCACACAATGCCTGCTCTAATGAATTCCCCTGTAACTTCAGATGGTTTCCTGTAGTCATATCGTATGTCGAAGCCTTTCCTTCTTGCATACCTCCTGTAGTGTCTCTCTGCTTCCTCCAGTGTGTCAAACCTCATGTGGGGCGCTGGAGGTTGCGGTGTCGACATTGCTTCTATTGCGCCATCGTTTGTGTTGTTCCCTTCAGCTCTGGGAGTATGAGTACTAGATGCAGCGTGGGTAGTCTCCATATCAATAGTTGCTTCTGGTCCCAACTCCAAACCTTGTCCATCAGCACCAGTATTTGCATTTCCTATAGTTAATTGCATGCAAATAGAGTTTGTGTAAGTAACTGTTCAAATAATAGGTGGTATTTGCTATCAAATTATGTGGTAGCTCCTAATAAACTTAGCAAATAAGTATTCTGGTAGCTAGAACAGTCTAAACCTGCTTTTGTTATGTTTTTTACTGCTAGCTAGCATGAATCAACATGGCATCTGTTCTCAGCTATTCTGATATGTATTACAAATATATGGTAGCTAGTATTTTTTTCCCCCTAATATCTACTGCCAGTGAGTTAACCTGCCAGTGATTCAACAAACAATTATTTAATCTGGTAGCTAGCATCAATGAAATTGGTATTGTCCTTCAAAATACATGGTAGCTAGCACATAATATACTTTTGCATTGATTCTGGTAGCAACCAACAAGTAAATTGATATCTAGCATTCAACAAATTTTGGAACCATTGGTGTATCTGGTACCTTGGTTGCTTGACATACTATTGCCAGAAATTGGCATGTTTTGTGCACCGATTGCTCTGTCCATGTCCATCTATTTTTATCTGCAGGCATGAATTGTGAAAACCATGTTAGTATTGCTAACTCAAGCATTCTATGCTTTTTTTTCATGCAACAGGATGTGAATGGACATGTTGCTGGATTCTTCTGTCAATAATGAGTTGATGCCATTATGTTTTTCTGGCTGTGATTGAAGAACCAAGAGTAGCGAGGCAAGTTTGCACCTGCATGTCCTTTATGCTACCATGCTTCTGGAGCTAATTGTGAGCACGTAGCTACCTATGTGTAGAAGTGGTATCTGTGATCTCTATTAGCTAGTGGTACTCTAAATTTGCTTGATTCATATGGGAGAAGCAAAAAGATTCATGATATTTGTCTTGAGTAGATCATGTTGCTGAATTGTCTTGAGTAGATCATGTTGATGAATTCGGTGAGGAGGAGAAGCAGAAATACTAACCTGATCTTGCTTCAAAATTTGTTCCTGAATTTGTCTCCTGTGATTTTCTGTGTGTGTCCTGAATTTTCTGTGTGTTACTTGCTATGCGAGATCGCTCAGGCAGAGCGCCGTGATCGGCGGCGGCTGTCTGGAGCTGGGAGGATCGCTCGTATTAATTAGGTCAGGCTAAGCCTGCGACGGCCCAGGAAGAAAGCAAAAGCTTGCGCAGCGACGGCCCAGCGACGGCGCGCGAAACCCGTCTCGCGCTTGCGCGCCTCCGCGCGCGCGCGCTCGCGCGGGAGTTCGATTTTTCGCGCGGGAGCTAGCTTTTCGGGCGGACGCGCTGAGTGGTGGACCGCCGCTCGGGACGACACGGGAGCGGCGCCGCTCCATAGTCAGAATTTGGGAAGTGTAGGTCATCTCTGCACACTAGTAGAAACAACATCTTTCGTCCAGAGCAAAATTAAACTCTAGTACCGGATTAGCCACGAGCCCGGACTAGAAGGGGAGACTAGTCCCGGTTCAAATGTTACGAGGCCGCAACGGACTCGTCCCGGTTCGTAAGGGACCTCTAGTCCCGGCTCGTAATACGAACCGGGACTAGAGGAGTGGTGGCAACTGTTTGCCTGGCGCCAGCACCTCTAGTCCCGGCTCGTAATACCGCCCGGGACTAAAGATCCGAACGGTTTGCCTCCCACGCGCAGCCCAAGAGATCAAAATGCACAGGAACCGCGATTGCTACAGTAACCGCGGCATTTCTCTTCCTCTTCCTCTCCCTCTCCTCTCTTCTTCTTCTTCCATCCCCATCCGATCCCCTCCGCCATGAATCCTGCACCACCGATCACTCGCTACGGGCAGGTGCGTGCACATGGCAGCACCTATCTCAATGTCGTGTACACGAACGACAGCGCTAAGGTGCCGGGTTTTCTTTCCGATTTCAAGTATTGGCTTGACGAAGCTCGGGAGCAAGACAAGTTCATGGGCCTTGATCTCGAGTACACGGCCGATCAAAGAGATGTTGCCGTCATCCAACTTTGTTTCAAGAAACATGTCATGGTCTTCCAGTGGGCAAGGTAATATAAAAACTTGTCGTCATAACAATAACTTGTAATTCTTAATCGGTTCACTGTACGGATGACTTGTTAACATGAACCGGGATCTTTGAGAGGAGTCGGATTTGGAGGGGAGAAAACCAATAGTTTGGATGAATGTGGCAAAACGTTGAAACCACGCCCGTGGTGCTTGTTTGAGACCATACAAAGATTTGTTGAGAAGACAAACTAGATCGGGATGAGTAGGATCTTCAAAGCCGAAGGGTTGTTGACAATAGACGGTCTCATTGAGAGTGCCATGCAAAAAAGCGTTTTTAACATCAAGTTGATGAATCGGCCATGAGGAAGAGACAGCAAGACTTAGAATAATGCAAATAGTACTTGGTTTGACAACGGGCGAAAACGTTTCATCGAAATCAATCCCTTGCTGTTGAGAGAAACCCCGGCAGACCCAACGAGCCTTATACCGTGCTAGAGACCCGTCAGAATTATATTTATGGCGAAAGACCCACTTGCCGGAAACAATATTTGCACCAGGAGGTTTAGGAACTAAAGTCCATGTGTTATTTTGAAGAAGAGCATCAAATTCGTCGCGCATGGCAGAGTGCCAAAGTGGATCAAGAAGGGCTCGTTTGTAGGAAGTTGGAATTGGAGAAATATTTGGGGTAGCATTGAGGTTGAGAAAACGACGAGGAACATGAAAGCCCTTTTTGCCATGAGTACACATGACATGGTCGTTTTCAGGAATAGGAATAGGAACGGCATTAGGAGGAAGTTGGGGAGTGGGAGAGAGAGAGAAGCTGTACTCGGGGTAATGGGATTGCTGGAAGAGGACGATGAAGGGGAAGCGGGCGTCGCGGGAGAAGAAGTGGAGGAAGTGCTGGTCGGTGCGGCAGGGGACGCTGCCGTGGCAGGAGAAGGGGCGCGACAGGCTGCCGTGAGCTCTCGGCAGGCTGCCGTGGAGACGCGGCAGCGGAATCGGCTGCCGCGGCAGAGGTGGTCATGGGTGCAATGGTGGGTATGAGTGTGCGCGGCGCAGTGGTGGGTGGCGGGGATGGTGTCGTGGTGGATGAGGGTGATTGGACGGTGGCATAAGGGAAAGTATTTTCGTCGAAGATAACATGACGAGAGACGAGGACACGTCCAGTTGATGGATCAAAACATCGTGAGCCTTGTGATCATCGGAGGGACCGAGATAAATGCATGGCAATGAGCGAGGAGCTAGTTTATGAGGAGCGGTAGCGGCGGTATTGGGAAAGCAAAGACAACCGAAGACGCGTAGTTCAGAATAATCGGGGTGGTGAAGAAAAAGAGATTGAAAAGGAGTGTAAAGTGGACATGTTTTGGTTGGGCGGATGTTGAGGAGATAGGTGGCGGTGCGTAGGGCTTTAGCCCAAAAACGCGGTGGAAGAGAGGATTGGATAAGCAATGTGCGTAGGATGTCATTGATGGATCGAAGAGAACGTTCAGCTTTTCCGTTTTGAGGAGACGTGTATGGACACGAAAACCGTAAGAGAATCCCTTGAGATAGAAAGAAAGTTCTATTTTGGTTATTATCAAATTCTCGGCCGTTATCACATTGGATGAAGCGAATAGGGAGACTAAAGTGTGTAAGAACATATTGCCGAAAATTGAGAAAAACTTTATGAACGTCGGACTTGGCACGGAGAGGAAAGGTCCAAACATAATGGGAGTAATCATCGAGAATAACTAGATAATATTTGAAACCAGAAACACTAGGTATAGGAGATGTCCATAGATCACAATGCAATAATTCAAACGGAAAAGTACTATTTTTTTATTTTTTTTGACTGTGAAACCATAGGGGAGAACCCCTACGGTATGATTTTTCAATTAAATAGGAATGTTACAAGTATTTACAAAGGTGGAAAAAGCTCAGCAGTACATCAGGGGGGGAAGAAATGTGCTAACAAAGGAGAAGCTATCAGAATCATGAGAAAGTAGCCAAAACCCAATCCAAAAGGGCCTGCACACAAGAGGGTTTAACCCTATACTGGTGAAGCAATAGATCACTGTGACACCTGACACGCCATCTGGTAAAGGAGCATGGCAAATCGTTGAAGATTAAGTCGTTACGAATTTTCCAGATATTCCACGCAACACAAGTCACAATCTCCATGAAGCAAGGGCCGTTGAAACAGGTTTTCGCCGCAGTCAGGCGGTCAGAGATTGATAGAGAATTGTCCCACTGAATACCCACTTTGGTCCAACATTCAGTCGCAAACGTGCACTGAAAGAACAGGTGGTCACGAGTCTCGCTGACTTGATCTTCACACAGCACGCAGAAAGGACCCCCCTCCACATTCCAGTTTTTCCTGCTCACCCATATCTTTGGTATTGAGGCGATCCAACATGAGAAGCCAAGCAAAGACCCTCAGTTTCGGCAGGCATTTCGACTTCCAGATCGATTTGAGCACTTCATCTTCCCGGAGGGCACCAAACATGAATTTATATAATTTTGCCGATGTGTACTTGTCATTTCCCCAAACAAAACGACGAGAGTCAAGAGCTCCTTGCTGAATATCCGTATCAGCTATGAGCTGTAGCAGCTGTGTGAGCTCATCATAAGCTAGGTTTGACAGAGGTAGTGCAAACAGAGAAAATGGATCATTAGCCGAAATCAGCTTTCCCGCCGAGACATCAGTGTCCAAAGCAAAAGAGCAGAGTCTTGAAAATCTGTCACACATCAGAGTGTTATCTTTCCAGTAATCTTTCCAGAAAAGAACCGTCGAGCCGTCGCCGATATCACATGAGGCAATCCCTCTGTACAGATCAATCAGGCTAAAGATATCACGCCACCAAAAAGAGCCACGGCGGGACTGTGCATGCGGGGGGCTGTCAGGGGAGTACAACGCCCAGACTAATTTCACCCAAGGTATGTCTGACTTTAAATAGAATTTGTGCAGCTGTTTAAGTAGCAGGGCCTTGTTCTGAATTTCCAAATCCACAATTCCCAGTCCGCTTTTTTTCTTCGGCCTGCAGACAAGCTTCCAGTTTGCCAAAGAGTGGACCGAGGTGGGGTCCTCTTCCTTCGCCCATAAGCAGTGACGCCGCGCTCGATCAAATATCTTGATGATCGTTTTGTGAATTTTCAGCGAGCAAAGGTAGTGAGTGGGCAACGTGGACAAAACAGAGTTGACAAGTTGTAGTCTGCCGCCATAATCTAGAAAACGGGCACTAGCATTCAGTCGTCTTTCAATCTGATCAACTATAGGGGTGAGGTCCTGAACTGTCGGTCTCGTCGTGCCAAGAGGAAGTCCCAAGTACGCAAATGGCAGAGAACCAACCGCACAACCGAAGACACTAGCAAGATGCTCCAGCTTCTGGTCGTCAATATTAATAGGCATGAGACAAGACTTAGAGTAGTTGACACGCAGGCCAGTAGCCGAGGCAAATTGTTGAAGCAGGATTTTTAAAGCAGCTAATTGAGTAGGACATGCTTGTAGAATCAGCAGAGTATCATCCGCGTACTGAACAATTGGGAAGTCGGTGTTTGGGATAGGCAGGGGAGGAACTAATGTACCCAGCTGGACCAAATGGTTAACCATGGACTGGAGGAGATCAGCTCCAGCAACAAATAAAATGGGAGAGAAAGGATCGACTTGGCGAACCCCCCTTCGACAAGGGAATTTTTTGCCCGCCACTCCATTCAGTAAGATCGAAGAGAACCCAGTGGAGAAGATACATTGAACCCAGGCAAGCCACCTGTCATCACATCCCCAACATTTCAAGATTTCAATTATAGCTTGGTGTTCAATCGTGTCGAAGGCCTTGGCAAAATCTAGCTTTAGCACCACTGTCTCCTTTTTTGACTGTTTACATTGATGGATGTACTCATATGCCCAGGCCACACAGTCCTGGATAGTTCTAGTTTTCAGAAATCCATACTGATTTACATGTACTAACTGAAGAATTTTTTCCTGTAGCCGACTAGCAAGGATCTTGGTGAGAATCTTCAGGCTAATATTTAGAAGAGAAATTGGACGGTAATCACTTGGAGTTTCAGGGGAATTCACTTCGGGGATCAAGGTGATAAAGGCATCTTTAATACTTTGTAAGTTGACTGAACCCTCCCAGAATTCCAAACAAAGCCGGTAGAAATCATGTTTAATAATCGGCCAGCACACCTTGATGAATAATCCAGAGATGCCGTCAGGACCAGGCGCTTTATCCACAGGGAGCTCTTCAACCACTTTGTCAATCTCAGCATGCGAGAAGGGTGCAGACAGGGACTCGCGATCAACAGTTGGGTGAACATAATCTGAAAACTGAAAGAGGGCATCAATAGGGGTGGACGACCCAAGGCGGTCTCGATAAGACTGCAGCAGTAGGCTTGCTTTTTCATGATGTTCCACTGCCAAAGAACCGTCATCTCTTCTCAAGGTAGCAATAGTGTTACGTCTGTACCTAATGGTGGCCATGGAATGAAAGTATGCGGTGTTTTCACTTCCAAATTTTGCCCATTTTATGGTACAACGCTTTTTCCAATAATCCTTTTTGCAAGTGAGCAAATGGTGAAGCCTGGATTTCACAATATTCCTGAAATTCCACTCTGTGAGAAGGAGAGGCCTAGATTCCTCCAACTCGTCCAGCATTAAGATTGTGGTATTGCAATTTTCAATCAGTCTATTTATCACTGAGATGCTAGTACTCCATTTTTTTAAAGCTTTCCTCAGCAATTTAAATTTAGAGGAGAGGCACTTAGCACTGTCTACGGAAAAGTACTATAGGTAGAGGAGGTGCCAAAAGGTAATCTAACATGTTTGCCGCATTGACAGGCATGACAAATCGATGAATCATGAGTAGAACTAGAGCTAGGAAGACTAAATTCTTGAAGCAAGGACGACAATGTGTTTTTATTGGGGTGGCCGAGCCGACGGTGCCAGAGATCGACGGAGGTGAGCATGGCTTGGGGTGTAGAAGTTGGTGCGCCATGTAGAGGATATAGATCGCCCGAGCTATTGTAGCGAGCGAGGACCTCCGCCGTGTTCAGATCCTTTACGGACAAACCAAAGGGATCAAATTCCAAAGAAACATTGTTGTCAATAGTGAATTGGCGAACGGAGATGAGATTTTTGATTAAGGATGGAGCAACAAGAATATTGCGGAGAACAAAATTTGTGTTAGGATTAATGATGTAGGATTGACCGGTACAAGAAATAGGGATTGAAGAACCGTCACCAATAGTTACGGAGGAAAAAGACGAAGGCGAACAAGCTGACAGAAAATCCATATTTGAAGACATGTGCGAAGATGCACCAGAATCGAAAATCCAATCCGTACCTTCGTGATTGTTGAGCGTAAAGTTGTTCATGGCAGCGATGAAGGCGGCTTGATCCCAGCTTGGTGGAGCGGTTGATGGCGATGACGTCGTCATATATGGAAGTGCAGGGGGAGCACCGTACATGTAGGGCGTCGGGGTTGGCGAGGCCATGTAGGGTGAGGGCGCATGAGGCGCCATGTAGTATGACGGCGCAGGAGGGGCCATGTAGGCTGTCGGTGGATCCTGGGCGGTGTAGACTTGCTGCGGTGGCCTCGATCCGAGGAGGCCGAGAGAGCCGATGGACGGACGAAGGTCGGGACTCCATGTCCCAGTATAAGCTGGCGGGGCTCCGTAGGTGGATGGCGCGGACCACGGCATCGACCAAGCCTGGACGAGACCGGTCCATGGATCATGCGTTGGGCGCCATGTCGGTGCAGCTGGAGGAGCGGTTGGTGGCGCCGTGAATGCAGGGGCCGCCGGCCAGAGAGGAGCCGACGGCAGCGGCGGCGGTGTTGGCGGTGGAGCCATCCCAGGTGCGGAAAACCTAGGCATCTGATACCATGATATTTGGGAATAATAATAACTTGTATTGATTGATCAAGAATACAATGTTTATATAGAAGAGGGGGGAGGAGACCGGCCGGCCTAGGATTTGGCCTAAACCGACTTTGACTCTAAGAGTCCTATTCTAATACAAACTCATATCTAATACCATGTACACAGCAAAAGAGAAGCTGGGCACACACCTCCATCATCAGTGTGTCTCTCTGCTTCCTCCGACGCCCCGTCCTCCTCCTTGTTGACCAAGAGTTCTCTCCTCCACCGCCTGGCTTCTTTAGCCGGAGAGCTTAGACTATCTGAATGAAAGAAGCGTATTTTAATTTCTTATTGCTTTGAATATTCAAATTCAAACAGCATATACTAAGAAGGACGCAATGTGTACATTTGATATGTGTACTAAGTTTTCCCCAGTGCATCTATGGGTCGACGAGAGTACGGCCGGTCACAATATGGATCCTCCACAAGGGACTTACTGGAAAGCACAAATGGAATTCTGCTGTGGACTAGACAAACAACCGTGCGCACCAAATCAGTTAGCCACAATGTCCTCCTCTTCTCACCTCCTCCTACCTCTACTCTTCTCCTACATGCTTTGCATGTATAATGTATAAGCGCAATGCTAAACCGTTATGATTAAAAATAAAGCACCGTATTATGGTAAATTTATCGTGGAATTTTCAAAAGGGGATTTATATTATCAAGGAACTCGTCGATGTTTCTCTTTTTTGCATACTCATAAAATCATAATAGTGCAACAATTCTTGCTATGGAGTATGTATCAGGAGCAACATTTGTTCTTACGGTTAACTTTGAAAATTCAAACTTGAAATATATGAAAAAAAGTTTGATGTAATACTATTTCACTTTCTAACCTTCTACTCATTTCACACCCTTTCCCATAATCTCTATTCTTGGGTTCTCGATATCATGGTGTAATAAACAGACTTATGGCATTCCATTAAGAAAATAAAGATATTGAAATTTTATTTTTCTCAGATTGTTTGAACATTCCAACCTGGTGCTGCTAGCTCCATGCTTTTACTTTCCAGATACTTCTAGTCTCTACTGTGTTGTCTAGCATGGCCAGCTCAGCACATCGTTTTTTATTCCCAGTTCACCGCATTGCTAGCCCTTCACGTGAAAGTTCTGGAGTGTACTGCCAGGTTCAATGAGCAAGGGCAGTAGATACTGGACTCCAACGCGAATCCCTTGAATATAGACCATAGGATTTGCTAGATCCAACGGCAAATGTGACACCACGTTGTCTCGAATTCAAATCAGTTAATAAGAGCCATTCTTTTTTTTGCGCAGAAAGAAACGATAATATTAACCAAGATTCTTACAGAAAAACCCAGAAACAAAGAAAATTACATAGAAGTCCTCCTGGGTCCTAGCGTCTTCATCGTCGAGCAACACGCTCCGCCGGCGGATCCCGCCGCCACTCCTCCACTCGTAGCTTGGACTGGGAGGAGTCCCCATGCGGCAAGGAAGTCGACGGTCCTCGGCACCAAGGCGCCTCCATCCTGCTCCACGAACGGGGCCAGCTTGGTCAACAACATCGTCTCCATCAAGATCTTCACACACCGGATCCACCATCTCACGGCCTCCGGCACGGGGAAGCTGCGCTTCACGACTCCGACGAGCCGCGCGCGCGGTAGGAGCAGCAGTTCCGCCATGGAGCTCCACCGGAGCACCCAGGACGGAGGGGAGGACCGCCGCTCGCAAAAGCCTCACCGGCCACGCCACCACCTCCTCAGCGACTCCGGCAGGCACCCTACAAAGACCTAGACTATGTACACACCGAGATCCGCCGATCCCCCAACCTCCCGCCGCCGAAGCGGCCGCCGGAGGCAAGGAATCGGACGGATCTACGGCGGCGAGCTGGTCAAAGCTGGGGGGAGAACAAATCTCCTTTTCACTGTAGAGACGGGGAAAAGGGAGTTAATAAGAGCCATTCGATCGTAAAGATCCAACGCTTGACATGCTGAGCTATTTGCACACTATATTGTGGTATAGATATTTAAAGATGGATTAGTGATACTAATTAAGTGTCATAGATGTTCCTAATTTTTCCTATATTTGTTGTTTAAATTCTAATACTATCTGTTTTAATACACTTATTCGCGGGCGGATGGAGTACGAGAGAAAAAAAAGAAAGGAAACCGGGTGAGATGCAGGAGAAGAAAATAAAAAGAAGAGCTCACATCAAATCGAATGAGGGAGAAGAAGAGCCTCGTTCGTCACCGAGACGGCCGCCTAAGAGCGCCGGCGCCGTTCTTCTTTTCCTGTCGGCGTTGCGGCCTACTGGCCTAGTGTGTTGGGAGAAGAGAAAGTGGCGGAGACAAGCCCCAGGCTGCCCTGGCCGTCGCCCGTGGCGTGGCAATGAATTCCAGGCTTGACTGTAGCTACAGTACAGTGAAGGTGGCCTGGGGCGTGAGAAAAACCTGGCTACGCAACTGGTGCTGGATTTTTTTTTTTTTTTTTTTGAGATTTTACAGCCTTCGTGTTCATCCAGAAACAAGAACAAACACCCACACACCCACGCACTCAACACCGACGAAGACAACAAACCAGCCGCCGCTGGACCTCTACACAAACACCGGAGAAGAAGAAGAAAGACCGTCTTCCTTCCCGCTAGGAAGACACCGTCGAAGATTAGGAAACGCCACATGAGTCGCTCGCCGACGAGCGACGAGAACTTGGTCGATGAACGCATCTGGCAAAATCTTCTCCTCGTCCAGATCCTGTACCAGAAAGCCAGCAGCAGACCGGCAACGCCGTCGCCGGAACTGAGCGCGAACCTTCCAGACGACCTGCAACAAAACAACTCCATCTCCCGGCCAGACGGAGAAGGAGGACAGAAACTCCAAAAGCTCCCCGATGGAAAACCCCTCTGGCCGGACTCCAGCGGACGGAGGGGAGCCGGAGAACAAGCTCGCCGCACCACGCCCTCCCCTCCGCAGGAAGACGCCGTGATCAGGCCACAAAGCAACAACGACACACCCACGTCGCCCAGGACCCAGCACCGGCAAAGCCAGCACCAAGGAGGAAGAAAGGCGACGGACTTATTCCTCAACGGCGACGAATCCTTCCTCAACTCGACGCCGGCAGGAGCTACATCTACCCTATCTACAAGCCGGGCATGGGGGAACGGGATCCCACCCTTCACCCGCCGCCGGAGCGACGAGAGGAGGGCAGGATCCACGCCCACGCCGGCGAAGGAAGGGGATCGCCTGTTCTCCGCCTCGATCTACTGTAGGGGAGAAAGAGAAGCCGAACACAACTGGTGCTGGATGTGCAGCCTATGAGTTAAGGCCCATCCAGGTCCACTAGTTCTGCCTGGATATAACAATCCTATAGCAATTAAGGTCCAGCTGGGAGGGCCCATTACATGTTTCTTGCAAATACAATCTCCTAACCAAAAAGCATCCAGTCTCTGGTACAGTGGTATACTTGTTATTTTCAGAGTATCATACATTCATCCAAATTTTCCATACCTCCTTATTTGTTCTTTTATTTACCGCAGCCGGTCAGCTTTGAAGTATTTTCTCAAGAAGATAATGAAGCATTAGTTAAGTCAGACAGTGAATCACACTTGCAGTTATCCTAATTCAGTCATTTTAAATAGGATGAATCTACCAGAACTTGAATGCTGCTTGTTCATACATTTGCCAGAGCCTACCCATCAGTTGGTACCAACTCCTTACTGAACCATTATGTAAAATAGACAGACTGTGGGTTTAGACCTACACATTTTACACCGGTGAACAAGAAGACACTTATCTCATAATGGTACAAGCAACAAGCAGGCATCTAGCCACAAGGCTGCGGCGCAAGGAGACTAGACAAGATAACTACCCCGCATATAGGTTTTCTCCCTTCAACCACAGTTACTTGAGGGAATGCAGCTCGCTCACTGCTCTTCCTCGATGGTGTCTTCATGTAGCATTTCTGTTTCAAAGAGAGCAACAGAAAGGTCAGGAAGGATAATTAAGTATGGATAACCAAGACAAGTGTCTAGTACAATGAGAGTCAGATATGAATATTATGCACACTCGGAGGCCAAATGATGCATATGTCCCTAACAAATACTAAATGTCTTCAAATCCCAAACAAGAATATCCCCATTATACATTTTACGGTTCAGTAAAACGAATCTCTGATCATAGAAGGACAAATGCCACACAAACATAAATTACCCACTCTTAACTTGAATGGCCCACTGATAATATCAATGTAAAATTCACCGTGATACATGTGAATTTGGAATCATGCATAAGCTGAAGCATGCTGCCTCATGCCAACGCAGATTTTCAAGTATTTTAACCATTCTACGGAGTCATTTGACGTAGCCTGAAACTGTATACGCCTAGCAAACTACAATGACACCTACCATCGCATAACGAAATACAGTTTTGTAGCTAGTCTGGAGTACATAAAAATTGTGACACAATGAGCAACTCTGTTCATGTGGGGCCAAAGGCCAAAGGTACATATACAAGTATACATGTAATGAACAGTACTATACACATCTAACACCCCCCCCCCCCCCCTCAAACTCATGGTGGGTCAACAACACTGAGTTTGGAGAGGAAGAACCCATGCTGTGCTCGAGTCTGTGCCTTCGTGAAGAAATCCGCCAACTGTAACTCGGAGGGCACATAGTGAAGAGCAAGAATCTGATCCTGCACAGCAGCACGCACAAAGGAGGAGCGTCCGACCACGAGGTGAGGTGTGGACAAACAGCGCAGGGTCATGGTCGCTAGGCACAAAACCAGCGGCAGTCACCACAGAAGCGAAACGCTCAAACCAGGCGCGAGGGGCTTGTTTAAGGCCATAGAGAGAGCGCCGAAGACGGCAAACCATACCATCAGGAACAGAGTATCTCGGTGGTGGCTGCATATAAACCTCCTCACGCAACTCACCATTGAGAAAGGCATTCTGGACGTCAAGCTGAGACACAGACCAATGACGAACAGAAGCCACAGCGAGAAGAGTGCGAACAGTGGTCATGTGGGCAACAGGAGCGAATGTCTCATCATAATCGCGTCCCTGCTCCTGCTGAAAGCCACGAGCCACAAGACGAGCTTTGTAACGCTCAAGAGAACCATCGGAGCGAGTCTTGATCTTATAGACCCACTTGCAAGTGATGGGACGAACACCGAGAGGAGGGGAAACAAGATCCCATGTGCCAGTGCGCTCAAGTGCAGCAATCTCCTCAGCCATCGCAAGCTGCCACTCAGACTGAGCCATGGCATCCCGATAGGAAGTGGGCTCAACAGTAGCAGAAAGACCGTACTGGGAAGGAGAATTGCGAGCAGGAGACCGTAAGGAAGGGCGAGAACGAAGGTTATGAACCGGTGTAGACGGGGAAGGTGGCGCGCCGGAAGTAGAGGGTATGTCAGAGGAATCATCCACAGTACGAGGACGACGAGTGTAGTGGAGAGGAAAGGGAGAAAGGGGAGGACACGCCGGAGCGGGAGGTGAAGAGGCAGGTGACGAGGGAGGAGAGGAAGGAGGAGGGGAGGGTGGTGTCGGTGGTGTATCAGAAACCGTGGGGCGCGGCGTAGGTGGAGGTGGAGGAGGAACAATAGGCACAGAGAGAGATGTGTCGGGGAGTATAAGGAAGGAGAGATCGTCAACTGAAAAAGAGGAGGTGGTAGGGCGCGGATAGTATGGACGAGACTCATCAAAAGTCACATCACGTGAAATACGCAGGCGACGACCGACAGGATCCCAACATCGGTAACCCTTGTGCTCATCACTGTAGCCGAGAAAGACACACTCAACCGACTGAGCAGTCAGTTTGGTGCGTTCTCGCGGAGCAAGAAGGACATAGCACACACACCCAAACATACGAAGAGCGGAGTAGTCAGGAGAATGACCAGAGAGACGCTCCATAGGAATACCACCCTGTAAGGCAGCCGAAGGCTGGATATTGATAAGATAGGTGGACGCAGAAATAGCCTCAGCCCAAAAGTGGGGAGGAAGAGAGGCAGCGATCATCATTGCACGACTCGTTTCAAGCAGGTGGCGATGCTTACGCTCAGCAACACCATTCTGAGCGTGGGCACCAGGACAAGAGAACTGGGCAAGAGTACCCTGCTCGGCAAGGAAACCACGCAACATTTGGGAGATATACTCACCAGCCGAGTCAGCACGAAAAACACGGATGGGCGTGGAAAACTGGGTGTGAACCATGGCAGCAAATCGCTTGTATATGGAGAGAACCTCACTGCGAGATTTCATCAAATAAAGCCAAGTATAGCGAGAGAAGTCATCAATAAAAAGAACATAGTAGCGATGACCACCTTTCGAATCGAAGGGAGCAGGACCCCATACATCAGAATGAACTAAGTCGAAAGGGCGCTGAGAGACTGACTCACTCGTAGGATAAGGTAATTGAGTCTGTTTGCCAAGTCTACAACCATTACAATGTAAAGATACATCGCCAGAGACAGACCCTAAGACTCCTTGATGCACTAGCGAGGATAAGCGAGAGCCACATATATGCACTTCCGCTTCGGTCCTTGCCCCCCAGACACATCAAGGGCCGAGATTGCACGATACCCCTTCACTAAACGTACAATATGTTCACCAAACATATAATATGCTCTGTATAGCTCACTGATACGGCTCGAGCCGAGCCCGACAAAGATTGAGCCGGACCTGGAGGGCACCAAGTCAGCTCTACCTGTAGACTCGGCCCTAGCCCAGCCGGTGGAAAAAGTATGCAAATTGGTGGCCACAGGTACTCGAACCTGGGTCTCCCAAGGGCTGCACATGGAGCAAAGCCAACGTACTGACTTTGTCTCTATGATGCATTACCCATCTTATTAGAAATATATAAATTATCTACGATGCTAAGTTAAACCTAGGCAAACCTGAGCGTACAGAACTACCGAACCCACATGACACTAGGAAGATTCCATCGTTCTTTCACTGACTAATCATTAAAATTGAGCACCAAATAATTCAAAGCTAATTCTAAGAAATTAACAACATGAAATTAAAATACAAATGAACCCATTTTATAAAAAAGTTGATAATTAGAGCAAGTGATTTTTTTGACCCGTTCGAAATGATCCATTATTTTTTCCTAGTATAGTATGATCAAATTAGGCATACTTGACAAGTATTATTATTTTTTGACTAGTTCAACATATTATTAATTTTTTTCTCAACAATTGTGTCAAAAAGGGCATTTTGGCACGTGCAGCGAATATTTCGACAACTGAATTTCTATTTTAGGTTCTCACATGCGCTTGTATGACCTACCCACACACATTCAATGAGCAAACCCAATTGGTCTACCCCATTCGATATCGGTCCAATGGGTAGATAACACACGACGGACTGATCATCAGGGTTCCTCATAAATCTATGATAGTATGCGCTGGGACCACTTAAAAAGGTGGACTTGAGCATAGTATTCCAATATAGGTGTGCCGTGAAGTTGAGGAGACACTATACAGTCTTTAAATTCACAGAATTATCAGTTTGTCCTTATTATCAACATGTTTGTATTGAAAAATGAAAAAAAGTATGAAAATATTGCCAAAATTTAAAATAACATTACATTAATGCCTAATTGTATTTGGTCTAGCTAGCCTATAGAGAAAACTCAGGTCATCTCGGAATAAGATTGCCAAAATGCAAAATAACATTGCATTAATGCCAAACATAGCTAGAACGGGTCTATTTGCAAGTGATTTTTTTAACTCCTCATAATGACCCATTATCTTTTCTCTAATATAGTATAACCAAATTAGGCATCCTTTATTTTATTTTTAAAGTCCAACATATTATTTAATTTTTCCTCAACAAATGTGTCGAAATAACGGCAGTCTGGCACGTGCAGCGAATCTTGCGACAACTAAGAATCACGTGCTTGTATGGCCTACCCTGACACAGTCAATGAGCAAGGCCAATTAGTCTAACCATTTCAACATCGGTCAAAGGGGTAAACGACACACGACAAACAAATCATTAGGGTTGATCAAGAATTTATGATAGTATACATCAGAACCACTCAAAATATTTGACATATCATAATATTTATATGTAGGTGTGGAGTGAAGTTCAACAGACAATGTCCACCCTCCAATTCACAGAATTATCATTTTTCCATTAATCCCATCATTTTTGTATTAAAAATTTAAATACTCCAATTTTGCAAAATAACATTGGATTCACTACTAATTTGGTCTAGCTAGATATCTAGGAAGATATCTAGGAGTGTTGCCTTTGGACCCACATGTCCCAAAGTATCAACCACTTTGGGACATGTGGACCCCCACGCAACACACCTGATTTTGTTGCATGTTGTGGGATCCACATGATAGTTCTAGTTTAAACTGTTTAGGGCTGCATGGTGCGTGTGGGTACGGCTTTCTAGTAGGTCATGTAAGTATGTATCCCACATTTGGGACAAGTGGACCCACATGCAAAACACATAACCATTTTGACCTAGCATATTTGAGATATGTGGACACACATGCAACACTCATAACTATCTAGTTGTATATCTGCCATCTTTGGGACATGTGGACCCACACGCACAATGCTAACCATGTTTCATGTTATGGGACCCACATGATAGTTCTAGATCAAGTTGTCTAGTGCTGGTGTATGTGGGTCTATATGTCTAGTAGGTCTATGTATCTATCATCTTTTAAACACGTGGACCCACATGCAACACCCCTATTGAGCTAGCACATCCGGAACATGTGGATCCACATGCAACACTCATTAATCATCTAATGGTATATCTACCACATTTGGGACATGTGGACCCACATACAACACTTCTAACCATGTTGCATGTTCTGGGACTCACATGATAGTTCTAGATCAAGGTGTCTAGGGCTCGTGTATGTGGTCCAGATGTCTAGTAGGTCATATAGGTTTGTATGTACTACCTTTGAAACATGTGGACCCACGTGCAGCACCCCCTAGCCATTTTCAGCTAGCACATCCGGGACATGTGGATCCACATGCAACACTAATAGCCATCTAGTTGAATATCTGTCACCTTTGGACATGTGGACCCACACGCAACACTCTTAAACATGTTGCATGTTATGGGAGTGACATGATAGTTCTAGATTAAGGTGTCTAGGGCTGGTGTATATGGGTACAAATGTCTAGTAGGTATATAGTTATGTATCTACCACTTTTGAAACATGTGGACCCACATGCGGTACCCCTAACCATTTTGAGCTAGCACATCCGGGGCATGTGGACCCACATCCAACACTCATAACCATCAAACCATCTAGTTGTATACCTCCCACCTTTGGGACATGTGGATCCACAAGCAACACTCTAACCATGTTGCATGTTATGGGACCCACGTGATAATTCTAGATCAAGCTGTCTCGGGCTTGTGTATGTGGGTCCAGATGTCTAGTAGGTCATATATGTATGTATCTACCACCTTTGAAACATGTGGACCCACATGCGCCACCCCTAGCCATTTTGAGCTAGCACATTCGGGACATGTGGACCCACATACAACACTCATAACCATCAAACCATCTAGTTGTATACCTACCACCTTTGGGACATGTGGATCCACACGCAACACTCTAACCATGTTGCATGTTATGAGACCCACGTGATAATTCTAGATCAAGCTGTCTCGGGCTTGTGTATGTGGGTCCCGATGTCTAGTAGGTCATATTGGTATGTATCTACCACCTTTGAAACATGTGGACCCACATGCGCCACCCCTTGCCGTTTTGAGTTAGCACATTCGGGACATGTGGATCCACATGCAACACTCATAGTCATCTTGTTGTATATCTACCACATTTGGGACATGTGGACCCACATAGCCTTTGAAACCATTTGTTTTTTTCTAGCAAAGAACATTAAAGCTTTGTTCGGT
Organism: Poa pratensis; assembly: GCA_947311845.1. Lineage (NCBI taxonomy): Eukaryota > Viridiplantae > Streptophyta > Magnoliopsida > Poales > Poaceae > Poa > Poa pratensis. Next base: position 14,866,088 of record CAMZMU010000099.1, on the reverse strand, counting down.
AATATTGATAGCTCTATATCAAGCTGTATAGGTCTGGTGCACCCAGATATCTAGTACGTCATATATGTAGGTATCTACAACCACAAGAATAGCAAGGAATAAAGGCGACGCCGCGATGCTCCCGCCGCCGGCACGCCTCGCCCCATGCTCCCGCGAGGAAAGCATAAAAGATGCACACAATATGTTTTATTTTTTATGTTTATGAGTGTGCTATAATCATCAAGGTTTTCATGAAAATGGGTTTATCTATATTTTAATTTAATGTTGTAAATTTCTTAGAATTAATTATGAATGATTCAATACTCAATTTTTATGATTAATGAGTCGAAGAGCGATGGAAATCTTGGACATGTGTTACCCCCGTCGTATATGTATGTATTCAAAACTATGTATTTAAGTTTCGAAAAAATGTGTAAAAAATCCTGAATGTCAAAAATGGTTTGTGCTGTGTGAAAATGAAAACTTTCTGAACCTGAGACGTGAATAGTGCAAAATTTCAGATTTTGTCAAACTTTATCATTTTCGTGTAGGCCGGAACACAAACTATTTCGGGTTGAAATTTTACAGAACCGTATGATACATAATTGTCAACGTCTATAATGTTTTGCAGAATTTTCGGAAACACTAAAACGTCGATTTATATGCACCATGGTCCATTGAGTCCGTGCTCCAAATGACTTTTCGGTGGTCTATCTGTTTCCCTTAACTCTGAAGGGCACGAGACGTTTATAGTACTTAATAAATGTTGAGTACGTCACAGACACAGATGTAGCTCAACGGTTTTACTCTGTGCGCGCACCTGCGAGGCCTAGGTTCGATTCCTAGCAGGCACCAATTTTACCGTCTTTTTTCTAGGCTTGTTCAGTCGGCTCGGCTCTAGTCTCCAGGTCGGCTCCACGGGGAAAAACTTCTCAGTTCAATATGTACGGTTCATTATACATTTAGGGGGCAAGGACCGAAGCAGGGCTCACATATATGACCAAGTCGATGATGCCATTGTTGGAAGGACGCAGAGGAGGAGGTAGCAAGAGCATGCGAGCTGGCGAGTGTGGTGGCAGCGGAAGGAACACAAAGCCAGTCGACCTCCCAAAGGCCCTGAGCCTCACGGCGCCGAGGGCCAGCTCCAACTAGAGCCTGGGTGCGACGATCCTGAACAGAGCAAGAGTCGGTATCAAGAATGACACGACAGCCAGAATCAGTAAGTTGAGCAGCAGAAAAAAGATTCATGGTAAGGCGGGGAACATGCGAAACACTAGGAACAGAGAAGGACGGAGTAGAAAGAGTGCCACGACTAGCAACAGGAAGAGGTGTGCCATCGGCAGTGAGAACATTGAGAGGAGAATCAAGAGGTCGAAGAGAAGACAGAGCAGAAGAATCAGAAGACATGTGAAAGGAAGCTCCAGAATCCAGAACCCACGGAGATGTACCTGACTGAGTAGGCGGTGGTGGCGAAGTAGAAGCAGTCAGCGAGGCAACGGTGCCCGTCGAAGAAGAACCAGAGGAAGCAAGCATACGCTTGAGCTGGGCAATATCCTGGGCAGTGAAGGACTGTGCTGACGGAGACGCACGAACCGCAGGAGAGGAGCGACCCATGTCACGCTGCTTCTTGAAACAATCAGACTGTGGATGGCCCGGCTTCTTGCAGTAGTCGCAGAACATGTGAGAGCGAGGCCGACCCCCCTGCAGAGGGCCGCCCGCCCCCACCCCCGTGAAGGAGTGGGTAGTAGCGGTGGAACAGACGACACCGGAGCACGGGCAGCAAGCACAGTGGGAACCACAAGCAGCCCAGCAGAACGGAGCCGAGTCTCCTCAGCGCGAAGCTCTGCAAGTACCTCTGAGATGGGAACACGGTGACCACGGGCAAGCAAGTGTGCACGCCGAGGCTCAAACTCGGGACGCAGGCGAGACAAGAACTCATGGACACGCTGAAACTCCAAATCTGACCTCACTGTCTGACAGCAGCGACAAGTACCACAAACAACAGTCCGCAGAGAGTCAAGCTGACGCCAGATGGCAGAACACTGTGTGTAGAACGCATCCACAGTGGAGTCACCCTGCTGAAGATCATGCTCCTGACGGACCACAGAGAGGTAGAGAGCATCACCCGAGGGCTGATAGCGCTGACAAAGGTAAGTCCACATAGCAGCAGAAGTGCCTAATCCCATGAACCCAGAAGCAAACTGAGGCAGAACACTCGCAGTGAGGACAGCAGCAGCACGAGCATCATCATTGCACCACTGAGTGTAAACAGACAGAGCATCCCGATAAGGAGAGAGAGAGTCCGAGTAATCCGATACCTGCTGGTCATAGGCTTTAACTGCAAGATCATCAGCATTCTTGGCGGCAGCACGATCAGCCTCAGAAGCATCAGCGGCAAGCGCGGGTGGCACCGGTGTAGTAGGAGCCACAGGAGCAACGGGGCACGGCGGACAGGAGACCTCGCCAGAGAGAACGCCCCACAACAGGAGGCCGCGCATGTGGATGCGCATAAAGCCCACAAACTCGGCGTAGTTGGTGCCATCAAAGATCACAGAGCAGCTGGGAACAGCAACATAGCCCGAAGAGGACATCGCGGGCTCTCTGATTTTTTTTTTTTTTACTATCCGGACCAGAGACCGGTCAAAGCCGGACTGAGAACCGGGGCACCAACAGAGGCAACCGGCAGAGGGGCCGGTCAAGACCGGGCGGGAGGCCGGTGCACCACCAGAGACAACCAGCGCGCAGGCCGGTCAAAACCGGGTGGGAGGCCGGGGCACCAACAGAGACAAACAGCCCAGGGGCCGGTCAAAACCGGGCGGGCGACCGGATCGAGTTCGAGGCAGCCCCGAGCTCACCTGCTCGATGCGGCCAGGGGCGGAGGAGAGGGCGGCCGGAGGGCGGTGGCCGCGACGGACAGGGGCGACGGCGGCCGCAGGCCGCGACGAGGAGGAGCGGCGAAGGCCGGCCGGAGTGGCTGCGGCAGCAGGCCGCGACGGGGCAGGTCGGCGAGGACCTGCCGGAGAACGGCAGGCCGGGACGGCAGCGCGCAGGCCGGAATCGGCGGCGGCAGGCCGGGGACGACGGCCAGAAGCGGCGGCGGCGACGCTGCAGGCTGGTGACGGCGGCAGCGGCGCGGCAGGCCGGCGACGGGGAGTTGCTCCGGTGGTGGGTGCGGGAGGAGGAGGAGAGCAACGTGGCTCTGATACCATGTGACACAATGAGCAACTCTGTTCATGTGGGGCCAAAGGCCAAAGGTACATATACAAGTATACATGTAATGAACAGTACTATACACATCTAACAAAAATATCACCAGCTTCGCAATTAAAAGCAATGACACGCTGGTAGCATTGTTGGATGACAATATACTGGGCAACGCAAAATTACATAGGAGCAATAATTGGCAATACTTGCACAAATATTATATTTCAGAGTCTGCAGGAAGTAAGAGCACCTAACACTAAATGATACTGAACTAGTATTCCTAAAATGGCTGAAGAATTATATTATATATCCCATACCATTGCATAATTTATACCAAACAGTATGATGATTGATGAACTACGAACAAGAATGACACAACATCACAAATGCAGCAAGCGAATTCATGCCACAGTAATCGGTTATGATGGTGTATTGATGAAAGCTACAAATTTCAACTTTAAAACGCATGGCAAAAATAAACTGAAAACAGATTAACACGATGTACATTGCAAAACATTGTAACCTCAACAAGAGCACTATAAATATACAGATCATCTAAAGTGCAAAAGGCAAACCTTGCAAGATCATCCTTGAGTGTAGGGAACGTGGGAGGCCAGATCATCATAAAGGGATACTAGTTGAATTTGGCGTGCCGTCACGGCACGCCCTTGATGTTTTTTTTTATGTAGTATGTATATATATTTTTTTAAACTAAAATGTTAGCTAAACTGGTATGTTGGAAAATGTTTTTATTTTGTCATGAATAGGTAGTATTTTCTGTGTGCATTTCAGATATATTGTATATAATATTCAAATATTCGGTGGATTGAAATGGTTTCGTTAATTGGATGCTTGTATTCGTAATTTTAGAATTCTAAAAGTTGATCATTTTGACGTAAATAGATAACATTTATTTTCGTGACCATCTCGCTACATCTTTCATATTTTTTTGCGGTGCGTAATTTTGAAGTTACCGAATTCATAATATATTCATAATATATTCATCTTTTGTGTTTTTTTTTGTAAAGTAGTAGGGACCACCTGTCAGATTTATTCAATTATTGCGCGGCGTCACGTCGCGCTTTTGGTGGAAATTTTTGTGTGTGGTTTGTTTTATCGTTTAAGTTACATAATATATTTTTGTAAGGAAGAGTAGTGGTTCGTACTAATTTGCATAGTGCATTTAGGATTTTCATTAGCCGAATCGCAAATGCATATAGTACACGTATATATACATCATTGCATAGTGCATTTAGTATTTTGGTTAGCTGAATCGCAAACTTTGAAATGATGTAGTAAATTTGTTTTTTGTTTTTAAAATGTAAGTTAACTCTTTACGTTGACAGCATAGTCAGAGGGATTATAGTGTAGTTATATCTAAATATTAGCCAGTTGGAGTGTTTATTTAAGTTGTATGCATAATTAGAGAGGTTGCAGTTACATTATCTGAAAGTATAAATTAATTTCATATGGTATAAAATTCATGTTAACTCCACATTCGGAGGGAGTACATTATGTGAGCATTTATTTAATTTAATTCGTAATTGAAGGGGATGAATTTAGATTTTCTCTAAAATATGCAAATATGTTTGTAATATGGTATAAACAGTTAGCATAAATATTTTCTCTAAAAATTTGTTTAATTAAGTTGGGCCCTAAAAATCTATTAGTTTTGATAGTTTCGAAAACCTTTGAAATTTTATTTGCATTATTTCCATGGAATTGCAGTACAAATCGAATAGCAGAAGATGTTGGCATTTAAAGTTTAATAGTCTAAAAATCCAAGATGTCTAAGAAATCCTAACATATTTGTTAGAGCGATGTAAAATTATTCGAAGAAACATTCATCTCATGTAATGCTTTATTCTGATTGTTTGATTTTAAATATTTAACTTTTGGATATCTTTGTGTACCCAAGTTCTCATTTGTGAAGTCTTTTAGTTATTAAAAGTATGTCTTTTTGTTTAATGATTGTGGTTGACAAAAATATTTACATTTAAGAGTTTGATAACCCCATAGAACAATCTATATCTAGTGATTTAAATGATCTAAATATTTCTATTTGGAACATAAGATTGGAATAGCTATCTGTGAATATTTGCAGTTGTTGTATTTTTTTTAGATTGTTTAGATGGCTTGTATAGCTTATTCAAATTCTGTTACTTTGTGCTTTTTAAATGTTTTGAAAAACTTGCGTGAATATAAATTTGGTGAGGAAATGTAGTCTATGAAATATTATTTTTTGGAAATTGAAATAAAGTGCCAAGTAAGGAAGTACGTAGTATTGTTAATTTATAATTTTGAAATGTTTTGGAAAATGTGGCTGAATATTTGGAATGGTATGCATGATTGTTGCAAATATTTAAAGATTTGTTTCAATTTATGCAGATGTTTAAATTGTGAAGAAAAATGAGAAGTTATTTTAAAAAAAGTGTTCCACATTTGTGTCTGTGTTTTTTAGAATATCTAAACTGAGTATTATTGTTTGCATTCTATAAATTTCAATTGAGGTAGGAGCTGTAGGTTAGAGAACACTATTTTTTTTTAATTTGAAATAAACTTGGAAGTAAGCAATTATGTAATTTTGTTAATTTGTGTTTTTTTAAAATGTTTTCAAAATTTACGTGAATATTTGGAATGGCGCTTACGATTGTTAGGAACATTACAAACATTCGTAGATTTGTTTGGGAAAAAAATCAGATTTTGCTTGAAGCTATTTGTTTTTTATTTGGGAAGGGAAAAAAAATGGAAAACGTGAAGCGGGAAAAAAAAAACTCTGCGCCGCTGGCAGCGGCCCAGCAATGGCCCAGCCCAGCCCGTGCGTGTACTGCGCCATGGTGACGTCAGCTGCCGATCCGCCGCGCTGGCGCCGCGCTCGCCGGCGGCGACCCACGGGGTTCCGGGACGCGGGAGTGGACGCGCCAGATGCGCCTTGACGCGGTCGACCCGTCCGCGGCGGCGACGCCCCTCCTGGGTCGCTGGAAAGGCGCCGGCGAGGACCGAATGCGGCGGAGTACGGCGGAAGCGGCGCTGGCGATTCCGGCGGTCTTGCGGCGTCCTGGCTGGTGATTCGCGGCGACGTAGGAGTAGCGGCGGTGTCGGAGTCGTCGGTGACGTTCGATCCGGCGGGGCGGCGCGGCGGCGCCCGCGACGATCTCCGGCCGTCGGGAGAGGGAGAGAGGAGGGGGGGGATCGTGGCACTTTTACGAAAAGAGTCCCAAAGTTTCGCAGATTCGCAAGTAGACCCTCGCGACGGAATTTTCTGAGAAGAACGTGGAATTTCCGGGCGACCTCGGATCTCGCTGCAAAAAGTGGCGGCGCGCTGGGAGGCTGACAGGCGGGCCCCAACGTGCACTATAGAACACTGTTTCAATTCTACAGTAAGCTACAGTAACTTGGGGCGCTCTCAGGCCGCGGAACGGCGCAGCTTTTATATAGTTAGTAATTTTTTTTGCTGAAACACAGTTTGGGATATATGGATTTTCCAATATGCATTAGTTTCAGTAATTGTATTAAATACGACACTGGGTCTCAGATGTCCCTTTTTTTTCTGGAAATTTAGTTATTCGCAAACTGGGAAAAATATTATTGTTGATTTGGGTAAGATCTAAATAAAATTGTGGTGTAACTAATCCTTCGAACAATTTACTCATAATTGGAACCATTTGTAAAAATACCGTAGGGGGGAAAAATGTTTGTGATATGTGAGTAAATTTCAAATTTAAATATTTTGAACCTTTGTTTTGCAAATTAAAACGGTTTTTTTTTGTTTATTCTGTATTTTTTTTTCTGGTGTTGGTTTGTTGCAAATGGGGAAAAAGGGAAAAATTGCATGGGAATATTTTTTTTTTTTAAATTGTGGTGTACCATTTTTTTGTTTTGAATTACAGTTTGGAAAATATGAATTTTTCAATTAACAGAAAATGAAGTAAGTGTTTTAAATTTGTTAGCGGGTTATACTCCTTTTTTTTGTGAAATGTAGCAAAACTTTTGAATTTTGCAACTTTGTACATATTTTACTTTTTTTTTTTTGTGAAATGTAGCAAAACTTATGAATTTTGCAAGTTTGTACATATTTTATATTATTTTGAAGCTTGTCACATTTTAAAGTCTTCCAAAAGCAGAAACAATGTTTAATTTTGGATAGGAGACATTTTTCTGATATGAAAACATATTTTAATTATTTAATTTTGAGTTAGCATTTGAAAGTTACAATTAATTTGAAAGCAGGAACTTGAAGGTGGTAGTTTTGAAATTTCAGGGTTTTTTGTGCAAAACTGTGGAGATCTAGATCTGGAATTTCTTTTTCCACCGACGAAAAGCTAGCCAGAGTCAATGACATGCGGGCCCAGCGTACACGCGGCGCCGACTTGGCGTGCGAGCGCTGTGCTGGCGACCACGGTCGCTGACCAGTGGGTCCCAGCTGTCAGTTTTTTTTTTCTTCGACGATGTCAGCGGTGACGTCATATGCGGTGGAGACGGTGGAGCGGCGCGGCCCGCCGGAGCGCGGCGGCCTCCACGGCCAGCGGCGGCTTGGGAGCGCACGGATGCGCGGGAGGAGGTGGAGGGAAGATGATTGGGCGGCGCCGGTGACCATATGGTCGCCGAAGCGGCCGCCGGCGGCGGAAAACACGGCGATGGATGCCGAGCGTGGCGGCGCCGATCCCGGGCCGAACGCGGCGTCCCAGCGTGCGATCTCCGGCGAGAAGGGTCAGGCGGAGACGGCGGAGCGGCCTGCAGGCATCGATTCGTCGGGGGAGCGGCGGAGGAGCGGCGCGCCGCGTCGGCGGTGGCGGCGGGCGCGGCACCGCGCGGGGAAGAGAGAGAAGGAGGGGGGATGTGTGACACTTTTTCAGAAAGGTCCAGGAAATGCGCGAAATTACAGATTGGTCCCTCGCCTCGTTGTTTAGTGGATGGCGGGTTGATTTGTTGATGAAATAAGGGTTTTTTTGCAAAAACGTCACGAACGTGTCGTTTGGATCGCTGGATCGCCAGCGGACGGCTCGGATCGATTCACTGTTCAACACTGTTTCAATTCTACAGTAGTACAGTAGAAGGGGCGCTGAGGGATCGCCATTCTTCCCAACTTTTATATAGTTAGTAATATTTGATCTGACAATGAATCCTGCTCTGTCCTCTCATGCACTTCACGCAATGTCCTGCACTTGATATCCAAATAGAGCGTGGATCGGCCCATTTTCAAGAACATAAATTCAGCATTGTCTCCCACTCTGTTTATCTTCACATTAGCCGGATGCTCACCAACAACCGTGCTAACCGACATCCCCAAATTAGCAACCATCTCACCAGCAACCAGTTGTCCCCTCTGTGGAGCCAGATGCGAAGTTCAGACTTCAGTTGGATGAGATAAACTTCATTACCATCATCGCACCGTGACAACATAAAGTCCGAAGAGACATACTCCACTCCTGGTGGGAGCTGAATTGGGAGACACTTGAGGTCGTTAAATCCAAGACGATAATGTCTCTCATCCTACCCGTCAAATAGAATTTATTGTCGACCAACACAGCTTGTAGTAGCGACTGGGAGGGAAGCTCTATTTTGACCGATGTATGCATACACCAGACTCCATCTTGCAACATATAAACCGTAAAATACGTTTTCTCACTGGGGAACCCAACCGACACATCCATGTACGACAGGCCTCCTTGTTCTTCTTCTTTGGAGATGATTCCAGTAGCCAAGGTAGTGTGTTGGCAGTGTAAGAGCGGTGGGATGACGGCCACGGCTCTGTCCGGGCACAGCGGGCTGTGTACTCCAACAGTGACTTCGCTTCCTTCTTTAGACGATATGGCGTAGATGCTGGCGTTCCGGCAGTCCTTGACCGATATTGTGTCCTCGTCGCTGCCGAGGCTGTAGCTCGCCACTCTTCGGACCACAGTAGCCAGCTCCGGGGGCTGTGGCAGCATAGGGACGAAGTGGTCGCCGCGGTAGTAGCCGAGGAGGCGGGGCGGGTGGAGCTTGCGGAAACGGCGGAGGAATCCGCTGTCGGAGGCGTGGCGGAACCATCGCCTGCAGACGAGGGCGGCGCGGACGAGGGTTGTCGGGAAGGCGACACGGAGGAGGATCTCGATGAGGAGGTCATCGTCGTCGAGCACATTCGATACGGCGGCGGATGAGCCTTCCATGATGAGCTGACGTCTGCAGGTTTGGGCGTCAATGTAGAAAAAACGTATCAGACACGACTGAGTTCAGGCAACAGATTATTGGTCAGGTTGTCAGTGTAGGAAAAAAGGTATCAGAGCTGACGACTGAATTCAGGCAACAGATTGGTCAACAGCTCGCATTACACAATGATGACTAGTGATCTGGGTGTAAAATAATACTGCATGGCTAGTGAATAAGATCTGGGCTAAACGAGAACATTGCAGGGGGATTATTCGGAATCCAAGCACGATCAATCATCAGGCAATCCAAAAAGTCCATGGGATTAGTCGGCAAACCCTAGCTAAGAAGGATGGTTACCTCAGTCCAAGTCGAGAGCCAGCGGCAAGCCCTAGCTTGACGGGGCCAACGCTTGAAGGTCTTGCGCCGGCGGGAGGTGTTTCGTCGGGCGGGGTGTAGCGGCGGAGAGGCGACGGCGCCGGTGAAGAGTCGGTCAGCGAGGAATATACCGGGGGACACGACCAGAGTCAATGGTGGTCAAGTTTTCTTTGACCCGGCGCGAGGAGGTGTAGGGCCCAAACCCAAGTGAGACGCTGAGTTCTCAACTTCGGTTAAATTTTTTTTTTTCCTTGTTCTAAAAAAAATTGTTTTCCAGATGTCAGAAAGTTCATACAGATTTTGGAGATGGAAATGCCTAAGTTTTTTTTTTCTGTGTGCTTGTTAATTTTTGTGTTTACAACAATTAAGTTCTGTTTAATTTGTGAAGAACAAAATTAGCTCTTTGACATCAGGTTACTTTAGGGCATTGCTTTTTTTCTGCAGCGAAACATGTTTTCAGAATATAAATGTTTTCAGTAAATTCAAATGAGGAAATTTTAGTACAGGCAACAATATAAATGTTTTCCCCTGCAAAAAACAATATAAATGTTTTCAGAATTTTTGTACTCCCTCAGCTTCCAAAATAAGTGCGATTGTTGTATTATCGCTAGCTAAAAACCGTTTGAAATGGTGAACAAGAACACTTCTCCGAGTGCTATGAGTTACTAGCAGGTGCAATCAAGGAGTAGCCGCCCGCAACTGTGGTTAATAGGATGCTCGTAGGCCACTACAGGTTCTGCGATTTCTGTCAAAATACATGTTTAATAGGATGCTCTTCCTTATGTTGCTTTGTTAATTTACGCCTCATCTCTGCTTCAGCTGTGTTATAAGCATCGTCGCCGAGACAGTAACGGGATTTGCTAGCTGTTGCGCGAGCGACGGCTCGCGCGGTTGCGCGCGACGCAGAGACGACGCAGCACCACGCGCAGCACGTGGTGGGTCCCACCCCCACGTGGTCTTCTCCTTCCTCTTCCCAGCCCACGCAGAGACGACGCGCGTGGTGCTTCCTTCTCCACACCAAATTGGACGCCGGAGGGGGTGGGGGTGGGGCGGTTCCCCACTTAACGGGGGGGTGGGGGTGGGGCGGTTCGCCGCGGCGGAGGCGGCTCCGGCGACGAGATCGGGGCCAGGCCGAGCCGGAGCCGCCGGAGGCGCGGCTGGCCGCGGCGGAGGCGGCTCCGGCGAGGAGCAACCTTAACTTGGGGGGTGCGGGCCGGGCTTAGAGGGATGGCCTTGGGCGGCGGTGGATCGGCGGTGGGGGGCGGTTGGAGGAGGGCGGAACGGCGAGGCGCCGCGGGAGCGGAGCCGGCCGTGGGTGGCGGTCGCCGGCGGTCTGGCCGGCGCCGGCAGCGGGGGGATGCACACGGGGGGAAGAAGAAGAAGAAGAAGGCGGGGCGCGGCGGTCCGGCAGGCGGGGGCGCGGTGGTCTTCTTCCTCGCGTCGCGGCGGCGGTCGTGCGGTGCGGTTCCGACAGCCGCACGTGCGGCGCGGTCGGAAACCGCGCGACGGCTCGCGCGCGCGCAAGCTAGCCCTGCCCGACAGTAACTGTGTAAACACCATGGATTCAACAGCCATTATGCACCTGACTAGCGGTACATAAGCTGCACGAAAAATAAGAACCAAAGGACTCCCCGGCTCTAGCTGACATTCATCCTGTTTGTGTAACCTCATGTTACATACAGATTGCCTAGCAACTTTTGCACTAAAAACGAGCTAAATGTGGTCAGCAATCACAACAAAACATCGGTCAAATGTTGATTTTGAGATGGACAACTTAGACTCTAGTCATTAGGAAAACACTAAAACTAGACGTTGCATACATGCTCCTACCGACTACCGTTGAAGTTACAACTGAGAATAAACACTAACGACTACCGTTTTATGCATTCGGCATTCCCCTCCCTGTGCAGTTACATAGAATGTGGCCTCAAAGAAAGTTTTTGGTTTTCTCTTTTACTGCTGCATTTGAGCTTACATATCGCTAAGTAACAGAAACCAATATTGCAACGGTGAACAAAAGGACACTTTCAGCGAATGCCACGAGCAAACAAGCAGGCACGCAGTGGAACCACACGACTGCAACACATGGGAATCAGACAAAATATCTAGTGAACATAGAGGGAGTCTTCTTGACATAACAAATGATTCGGTCCGAAACTACCGAAGGAGTACTTGCTCCAGTTACATAGGAACCCGCTTAGAAGTATCATAAGGGCAGATAGAACTGCTACATGCCTACAGCTACTTGAGAAAATGGAGCTCACTACTAATCTTCTTTGATTCCATGCTTCCCTGTTCTTCACATCGCATTTCTGTTCCAAGCAAAACCGAGGAAGGATCAGCATGGGGATGATGAAGTGTCAGAATATCAAACAGACACAAGGATAAATGGTTAGTACAACCATAGTCGAGTATTATGTGCACTCAAAAGTTGAAATAATGCATTTGTTCTTGCAATACAGTTTCTTTTTTCATTGCAAAATCACCAGGGATTCATGGCAAAATATCTGATCAAGATCGATAAATGCCACACGCACAAACTACCGCTGTTAGCTTGGACTGATCACGTGTGTCATAAAGGAAAATCTTCATTGTGTATGTGTACCCGGTAAAGTATAAAATCAACCAAAAAATAAATAAGCAATAGACTGCCTCAACATAACAGCAATATTTGGAAAATTCTAAGTATTAAAGATCTCAGACATGATAGCTTGAGGTTCACAGTTGAACGGTACAGAGCTGACCCATGACCACATTAAAAAGTTAAACCATTATTAATTCTGAGAAATAGGAAGCTAATGTTTCAGGCTTGATGGGTTTGTGATAATATTTCAGGACAAGAAAATACAGTGGTCAACAGGATAAAAAGTCTAGGCACCTTTCAGCTCTTATACATGATGTTTTGTACTTCTGCAAGTTCATTTGTAGTCCAGAAAAAAATGATTATATCAGAATACAAGGCTAGGCATCTTTCACCTAAAATGATGGTTAGCTAGTATTCCTACAATTAGCTAAGGAATCAAACACTGCAGTTATACCAAATATTGATGGCTGACGAACAACTAACACCAGTGTTGGAGCATCACAAATGCAGCAATGCCAATTCTTTCCACAAGTAAACGATTATGGTGGTGTATTAGTGAAAGCTACAAATCTGAAATGTAAAGCGTGTGGCAATAACAAAGCAGAAAAACAGGAAAGAAAATAACAGTATGCAGATTGGAAATATTGGTAAACTCAACAACATCACTATACAAATTATCTAAATCGCAAAAGGCATACCTTGAATGAGTATCCTTCAGCGGAGGGAAAGTGGGAGGCCAAATCATCTTAAAAGGATAGATAGAAAAGTAGTAGTAATCTTGATCCTTGTCTGTCATCTCATACATTTTATGCAATGTCCTGCACTTGATGTCCAAATAAAGTACGTATCGACCCATCTGCAAGAACACAAACTCAACGTTGTCCCCCACCCGCTTTATCCGAAGAACATCAGTTTGCTCTTCCTTACCCGTCCAATCAGACATCCTCAAATTAGCACCCATGGCAACCAAAGAGATGTTGTCCACCATCAACCAGGTGTCCCCTTTATGGAGCCAGATGCGAAGCTGAAGCTCCTTCGTTTCGATGAGATATACACCAGATTCATCATCTGCCCGTGAAAACATAGTGTCTCTATCTCCATAATCCACCCCTGGTGGGAGACGAATTGTAGAGAATCTCGTGGCCATCAAATCCAAAACGACAATGTCGCTTCGGAAGCCTGGCATATAGATTTTATTGTCGATTAGCACGGCTTTCTTACCCCAGTGATTAGTGAGCGGGTCTGTGTCCAAGGTAAGACGTCTGCGCCAAATACCATCACCAGGTCGCAACATATATACGTGAACCACAGATTTTGTTTGATCCTTCTTAGACTCCACCAATACATACAAGTAGGACAGGTCGTTGCCTTCATTTACAGAGAAGTGATGAGTCCAAAAATAATAGTCGGCCCGTGGTCGGTAGTGTGGGAATGGTGGGATGATGGACATGCCTCTCTCAGGGAACAATGGGTTGTACACTCTATGTGTACATTCAGCTCCTTCGCAGTGCATGGTGAAGACCCTACCATTCCGACAGTGCTTTATGTAGGTCACTACCTTCAGGCCACTGTCCAGGCTAAAGTTCGCGCGGCGGATGATGGTAGCAAGTTCTGGGGGGTGATTTAGCATCAGGACAAAGGACAGATTGTACTGTGGCAAAAAATTGTTAACGTAGAAGCCGAGGAGGCGGGGCGGGTGGAGGTTGTAGAAACGGCTGAGGAACTTGGGGTCGGATATGTGCCATAACCAGCTTTTGCAGACGAGTGCGGCACGTACGAGGCTAGTAGGGAAGGCGACGCGGACGATGATCTCGAGCAGGAGGTTGTCGTCGTCAAGCACCTTCGATACAGAGGCAGACGCTGCCAGCGGTGACTGCCTCTCACCTTCCATGCCGAGCTGGTCCCTGTGTGCGACTGGAGGACAGTGTAGAACAGGGGATAAGTGCTGCCGACTGAATTCAGGCAATATATTAATGAAACAATCTGCATTAAACAATGGCTAGTCAATCTGGTTTGGGCCAGGAATACTCCATGCTAGCGAATCTGACTAATTAACAATTTGCACTGAACAAATAGCTAGCGAATCTGATACTCCATGGCTAGCCAATCTGATTCGTGCTGTCAACTGAATTTAGGCATAGAGTAAACAACAGTTTTGCATAAGACATTGATTGGCTAGTGAATCTGATTCGGAACTAAAATTACTACATGGCAATTGGATCTGATGGGAATCCAGGCCCAGCATATACAAGAAGATACCATTGATCCATCCAAGAATCCATGGGAATCTACGGTAAACCCTAGCTGCGAAGGATGAGTACCTGAGTCCAGATGGTCCGGCGGGAAGCCCATGATGCCCGCGGGAGTATACTGCTTCGCGTGAGTGCCGGCGAAAGGCGCCGCCGTCGGGGGGCGACGGGGCGACGGGGTGCGGTCGTGCGGAATCCACCGGGGAGGAGTGAGCCTGGGGGCAGGCTGTGACGTCACGAAGTTTACCTCTCTGAGTGACGTGGAGGTGACGACGTGACTAACTTAGCAGACTTGGCGGCTTAGCAGAAAGCAGAGCCATGAACTGTTAGGCCCACCTTAACTTTTCTTTGAGGCAGTATATGAAAATTTGAAATTTGAAACTGAACTTTGGCAACGTATTCGAAATTGAAATAGTCGTCCGTGTGGAAAGTGTTTGGTGCATCGATAATCTCATTGATCGTGCACTAGGCACATATATAGGTACAGGGGTGTGACCGGGTCTAGTCTCCCAATAAATACAGGGGGAGAGAGACGCTACAGGTACGACATACAAAACCCAAACCTATACACGTACAAACATGTTCAACACCCCCCCGCAGTCGAAGCGTCGCCGGTGACGCAAAGACTGGACCTGAAACCTTCGAAAGTCGAGGTAGGAAGGCCTTTCGTCATCACATCGGCGAACTGCTGATCGGTGGGCACGTGTAGAACACGAACACGACCAAGGGCGACGTGCTCCCGGACGAAGTGAATGTCGAGCTCGATATGCTTCGTCCGTCGATGATGAACAGGATTAGCTGAAAGGTACACCGCGGAGACGTTGTCACAGTAGACAATCGTGGCCTTCGGTATCTCGCATAGCAGTTCCTGTAGTAGCTGTCGGAGCCAGGAGCACTCGGCTACGGCGTTAGCCACAGCCCTGTACTCAGCCTCGGCGCTCGAGCGTGAAACCGTGGGCTGTCTCTTGGACGACCACGAGATCAAGGAGGGGCCGAGGTAGACGCAATAGCCGGAGGTGGAGCGTCTGGTGTCGGGACACCCAGCCCAGTCGGCGTCGGAGTAGGCGACGAGGCTGGTGTCGGAGGAAGCCGTCAAGGTGAGGCCCATGGACATAGTGCCACGGATATACCGAAGAATCCGTTTCACCAGAGCCCAATGAGAATCACGCGGAGCGTGCATATGGAGGCACACCTGCTGGACGGCGTACTGGAGATCCGGCCGCGTCATCGTGAGGTACTGGAGGGCCCCCACGATGGAGCGATAGAAGGCAGCGTCGGACGCCGGAGAACCCTCGACGGCGGACACCTTGGCCTTGGTATCTACAGGCGTGGAAGCAGTCTTGCAATTTAGCATGCCTGCGCGCTCCAGAAGCTCATGCGCATACTTCTGCTGATGCAAGAAGAAGCCAGTGTCGCGGCGGACGACCTCGATGCCGAGGAAGTAGTGGAGGGCCCCCAAGTCCTTGAGGGCAAACTCAGCGCTGAGCTGAGCTGTAATCCGCTGCAGAAGAGCCGTCGATGAAGCAGTCAGGATGATGTCGTCGACGTACAGGAGCAAGTACGCGGTGTCGGCTCCCTGGTGGAACACGAACAGGGAGGCATCGGACCGAGTGGACCGGAACCCCTGCTGCTGAAGGAAGCCCGCCATCCGCTGGTACCAGGCGCGAGGCGCCTGCTTCAACCCATAGAGAGAACGGGAGAGCAGGCACACATGATCCGGGAAGGCGCTGTCGACGAAACCAGTGGGCTGCTGACAGAACACCTGCTCGGCGAGATGTCCATGCAAGAACGCATTGGATACATCGAGCTGGTGAACCGGCCAGGCGCGGGAGGCGGCGAGCTGTAGGACAGCTCGAATCGTGCCCGGTTTGACAACCGGGGCGAAGGTGTCGGTGAAGTCCACGCCTGCTCGCTGTCGAAACCCGCGTACCACCCAGCGCGCCTTATGGCGCTCGAGTGAACCGTCGGGGCGAGTCTTATGCCGAAAGACCCACTTGCCAGTGATGACATTGGCGTTGGGGGGTCGCGGGACAAGCTGCCACGTGCGGTTGCGCTGTAGGGCGTCGAACTCCTCTCGCATAGCGGCAAGCCAGTTCGGATCCCGAATGGCGGCGCGAGCGGAGGAGGGCAGCGGCGACGGAGTCGACGTAGACGGGGTCGATGTAGACGCGGCGTAGGAGAACGCGGGGTCGGTGTAGCGGGGATTGGGACGCCGAGTCCCAACCTGAGCACGGGTGACCGCACCGGTGAGGGGTGCGGCCGCAGCGGGGGGAGCCGAGGCAACCGGCGGCGCGGAAGGCTGGCCGGGCGTCGACTCGGAGGGCGCGACGGGGGGTGCTGCCGGGGCCACGGTGGGCGCGGGCTCAGCCGGGGCCGTAGAAGGCGCGGGCGGAGCCGGGGCCGCAGGGGGCGCGGGCGCAGCCGGAGCCGCGGCGCTGCTGGAGGAGTGTACCTGCTGAAACGGGAAAACCAGCTCATCAAAGTAAACATGTCGCGAGGTGTACACGCGATGGGACACGGGATCATAGCACCGGTAACCTTTGGTGTTAGGGGGATAACCAAGGAAGACACAAGGGACCGACCGTGGAGCGAGTTTATGAGGAGTGGTGGACGCGGTGCTAGGATAGCAAAGACACCCGAAGATCCGAAGATCGTCGTAGGATGGGGGTACACCGTAGAGGAGCTGGTGAGGGGCATAGGTCCAGCGAACACGACAGGGACGGATGTTAAGGAGGAGCGTGGCGGTGGCGAGAGTGTCCGGCCAAAACCGAGGAGGGACGTTGGAGTGGAACAACAACGTGCGGACACAGTCGTTAAGAGTGCGAATGACGCGCTCAGCACGGCCATTTTGCTGGGACGTGTAGGGGCAAGTAAGACGGAGGACGGTGCCGTGAGACGCGAGGAGGTGGCGGACAGCAGCGTTGTCAAATTCTTTGCCATTATCAGTTTGTAGCGCGAGGATGGGACGACCGAATTGTGTGGTGACATATGAATAAAAATTGGTGAGAGTGGCGAGAGCGTCGGATTTACGACGGAGAGGAAACGTCCACACATAATGAGAGAAATCATCCAAAATCACCAAATAGTATAAATAACCCGTGTTGCTAGCAACCGGGGACGTCCAAACATCACTATGCAACAACTGAAACGGAAAAGTAGATATAGTGGTAGACTCGCTAAACGGGAGACGAACGTGCTTGCCGAGACGGCACGCCTCACAAGTATGGTGTTCGGCCTTATTACATGAAAAGAAAAACTCTGTAGAATTTGGTGCAGGACGGTGGAGTTGGGATGACCGAGACGAGCATGCCAGAGATCGACGCTAGCGGCAAGGGCGGCTGGACGGGTGGTGGCGGTGGTGTCGGTGGTGGAGGAGTGCACCGGGTAGAGCTCGTCCGGACTATCACATCGGTGGAGAACCATCCGTGTACGGGCGTCCTTCACAGAAAAACCAACGGCGTCAAATTCAACAGTAATGGGATTCTCACGAGTAAGACGACGAACAGAAACAAGATTTTTAACTAAGTTAGGGGAGACAAGGACATTAGACATGGTGATAGGGGTAGACGTGGAGGGAAACGACCTATGACCGACATGTGTAATGGGTAAGGAGGAACCGTCACCGACGGTGATGCGAGTAGAAGTTTGAACAGGAGTGGAAGACGTAAGGTTACCGGGATGATATGTCATGTGAGCGGTGGCGCCCGTGTCCATGTGCCAGTCACCGCCGCCACCGTAATGGCTCGGTGATGGCGCCGAGTGCAGCGCGGCGAGGAGAGCTGGGTCCCACGGCGGCGGCACCTGGGGAGGGTACCCTCCGGATGGTGGCGCGGCGGCGGTGTAGCCAGCAGCGGTCGGCGGCGCGTAGTAGGCAGGCGGTGCGGCGTCGTAGGCCGGGTAGGAGGCGCCGGGGGGCGCTGCAGCAGGGCCGGCGAAGTACGCCTGATGGCTGGACGGGTGCTGCCCGAAGATGCTCGGCGCGGGTGCCCGAGGCACCGGCATGGAGTAGGCGTGGACCACGCCCGTCCACGGATTGGTGCCGTAGGTCCAGGGCGGGGTGGGCTGGTTCGGGCGGGGCGCCCCCCCGTGCGCTTGTCCTCCTCAGTCGCCTGCTGTTGAGGCTGCTTGCGGCCCCCGCGACGACCCCCGCGACGGTTACCGCCGCCTTGCTGCTGTTGAGGAGCGGCAGGTGGGGCGGGATTGTGCCACGGTGGCGGAGTGGCTGCTGTGGCGGCCGTGGAGCGGGCGGGGCAGGAGGCGATGGAGCGCCGCGGGAGGTGCCGGCGGCGAGGGCTTGGTGCTGCGCGCGCTTCTTCACGCCTTTCATCCGACGTTCCTCCAACTTCAAGTATGCCACAAACTTGGGAAAGGAGGGATCCGTCATCAAGGTGAGATTACCGGCGGCGTTGCCGAAGTCCTCGTTGAGGTTGGCGGTGAGCGTGGTGAGGAGGTACTCGTCGTCGACCTTGGCGCCGATGTCGCGGAGATCATCCGCCAATTGCTTGAGGCGGCGGGTGTACTCGTCGATGGTCTTGTCGTCCTGATGGCAGTCGTTGAACTCTTGCTGCAGGAAGACGCGACGCTGGAGCTTGTTGTCGGTGAAGAAGCCGTTGAGCTTGATCCACACGGCAGCGGCATCATCGCCCTCAGCGACGACGGTGTGAAACAGATCGCGCGAGATGGTGGTGAAGAACCAGCGGATGAGCGTGGCGTCGATGGAGGTCCACTCGGGATCGGCGGCCATGATGCGCGAGTCGGTGGAGCCATCGATGTGATCCAGAAGATTCTCCTCACGGAAGAGAAGAGAGAAGTAGGTCTTCCAGGGGTAGTAGGAGGCGTTGGAGGAGTCGAGGGTCACGGGGACGCGATCCCGGATGCGAATCTCGCGGATGGCGGCGGGATCGGGGCCGGCGAAGGGGTTGGTCCGGGAGGAGGCGGCGGGTGACGACAACATGGTAGATCGAAGAGAGAGCGGCGGCGCGGGAGAGAGAGGGCGCGGCGGCTGGGGGGGAGGTGCGGCTGCGAGGAGGGGCAGCGGCAGGGGCGGCGGCGGCGTGGGGCTACGGCGGCGGCGGCGGCCAAGAGGCGGCGGCGGCGGCAGGGTGGAGCCCGAGGCGGCGGCGGCTAGGTGGGGCGGAAGCTAGGGTTAGGGATCGATTTGGTGTCTGATACCATGTGGAAAGTGTTTGGTGCATCGATAATCTCATTGATCGTGCACTAGGCACATATATAGGTACAGGGGTGTGACCGGGTCTAGTCTCCCAATAAATACAGGGGGAGAGAGACGCTACAGGTACGACATACAAAACCCAAACCTATACACGTACAAACATGTTCAACAGTCCGCATAGAGTCGATGGACTTTAGCCTCAAGACTGACAAAAGGAGTTGGTTGAATCTCCATAGCTTGGACCCAAAGTGTTTTTTTTAGGGTAAAAGCTTTATAAATTAAATCACCAAACTTGACTTCATCGATCATCAAACTGCAGCTTACATTGGCGGTTTCAGGCTACGATCCTTCGCACATCGTCCGGCAATTGGCACACGCGGAGGCATTCTCTTGCTTTGGAATGAGGACCACGTTGACATCTCCAACATCCACATCGGCAATTACCTGATCTGGCTGATGTTGTCGTCCGAGCTTGTGGCACCTCGTTCAAGCTCACCACGGTCTACGGTCCTAGCGTTGATGCAGATAAAGGGGCTTTTCTCGCGGAAGCTATCGCCGCCAACCCTGCTGAAGATACGAAATGGCTCATCATTGGAGATTTCAATCTCATTTACCAAGCGGAGGATAAGAGCAACGACAACTTAAACTTTCGCCTTATGGGACGGTTCAGACGGGCCCTCACCACCTGTCTAAAACAGAAAGTACACATGGAGCAATGAGAGGGAAACACCCACTCTTGTGCGGCTTGATCGGGCTTTCTGCAACACGAGTTGGGATCTGACGTTCGAAAATCACGTGCTTCATGCTCTGTCGTCCTCTCTATCGGACCATTGCACTCTCCTGCTCTCCAATCAAAGTGGCCCTCGGAAACCGCCTTTTTTTCGCTTTGAATCCTTCTGGACTAAGGTGCCGGGCTACCAAGATACGGTTCTGCAAGCTTGGACTGCGTCTTCAAGCCACACTCAGCCAGTTCATGTCATCAATCACAAGCTGAAAACCACGGCGCACAGTTGAGATCTTGGAGCAAAAGTCTCTTCTCCGATTGCAAGCTTCAGCTGCTTATGGCCCTTGATGTCATTCTCCAGTTAGATGTGGCACAGGAATCCCGGACCCTTTCTCACGATGAAAGGAATCTTTGTGGGTGACCGGCGCAAGCCACTGCATGGTGTAGCCTGCAAGTCATTGGCATAACACTCACAGAACATCCGTTCCACGAATATTACACCCAACAGAGTGGTACAACAGAAACATCACGGGTCCAAGGTATAACTATAGCATTTAATCAAAGGATCCTTTACAGAAGATCAATTGAAATAGTCATCCGCATAGAGTCGATGGACTTTAGCCTCAAGACTGACAAAAGGAGTTGGTTGAGAGCCAACCTGTGGTTGGATGATTAGGAGGGCAGTGGTACCCCCAGCCCACCAGAATTCAAACCCCAGGTTAAAAGGCGGATTATTCTTCAGTGGGAGGAGACGTTCCCGTTGACGGCGAGGCGCCTGTGGTGACTTCGTCAATCTCAAGACCCGTCGATCAGTCTATCAGACTCAGTCTTTCGGAGGTGCTCATAGGGGTATGGTATGTGTGCGTGCGTTCATAGGGGTGAGTGTATGTATGCATTTGTGAGCGTCTGCGTCTGTACTGGGTTTCGCAAAAAAAAGGAGTTTGTTGAATCTCCATAGCTTGGACCCAAAGCTTATGATCCTTCAAACACAATTAACTCTAGGCTAGAGATAACGAGAGAGCATGGACATACATTGGTGATTGGTGTGGATAAATATCATCACTATCAAAAGTCATCAAAGGAGAGGCTTCCGCACACAGTAATTGTGGAAAAATACGGGAGAGACATTGCTTCAGTGAGGCACACGGGCCTCCGATGACGAGGGATTAAATATCTTCTGTAATAGCCTTTACCGAACCGTGCTTTCTAAGAAGGCCGAGGCCATCTTTGGACCATAGGAGTTTAGGTAGGATACCAAATGAATGGTGCCACCTAAATTCCCTCAATTCTAATCTATAAATGTTCACCACTTCCATGGCGTGTCCTCAGCCCAGTTACTGTTCCAAGGCAGCTTATCTCAGCCCTCCATTCGCACCGTCCTTTTACCTGGGGCCGTTGGATCATGGTTTTTTCTGTTTTGCACTCGCTGCCACACCCGGCAGGTCGATGACATGTGGGGTCTTCACCGGGTCGGGCCCACCTGCAGCACAGCGCCCGCGTCGCCCTTTCTTTTCGTAGCGGAGGGCAAGCAGCGAGAGCGGACGGTGAAACCCTAGCCCAACCCGCGCTCGCTCTCCTTCCTCCAATCCTCCCTCTCGCTCGCTCCCTTCCCCGCGGCGCCCCTCCTCGAGCTGCGCTTGGCGGCTCCGCGAGCCCTCACCGCCAAGGAGCCACGAGAGGAGTGCAGTTGTGCAGGTGATGGCCGATGCCGGCCTCGCGCGTGCCTCTCCGCCGCCGCTCCATCGACTCTTCCCTCCTCTCTCCCCGCTCGACTTCGCCTCCAATCTGCCCGCGTCCACCACTGAGGCGCAGGAGGTGGCTAAGAAGGCCAAGGGCGGCGATGGATGATGGCGTGGTTGCCAGAGATGCGGAGCGTCGGGTACACGGCGGCTGCAGCAAGGCGAGCGTGCGGGGACGCGGTCGGAATGGACCTCGCGGGTGGCCGGCGGCCTGGCCCTCGCTCGATCTGGGACGGCGGGGATGAGCTCTGGAGGTGGGAGGTCGCTGGTCGCCGGCAGGAGTTGTGGCAGGGGCCCACGGACTCCTGGCCTCGGTGACCTGGATCCACCTCGGGGAGGAGCCCCCTCTGCGTATAGCAGCCCGGGGCGGCGGTCAACACCATGCTTGGTGAGAGGCGGCCGTGGCGGATGAAGATGACGCCTGGGTGAGCCTTCTCACGATTCTTTTTCAGTTCATCGCCTCTGCTTGTGATTCATTGTCCGCTTCTGATCTCTCTAGCAGCTGGGATGGATTGATGATCATACTATTCAAGAGAATATTTGCAGTTTGCACTATAATATCAGTTGGAACAATTCTTATGTAGGTTTGCACACAATCGATTTGCTGCAGAGATTGGAGGCTTGGAGTTGGAGTACATGGGCGTCCATGACGAACTTGTTCAGCAGATGTGGCAGGTTGCAGCGAACTTGTCCTGCCTATATGATGTAGCAGCAGACGACCCAGTTACATTGTTGTTTAGATCCTCCATGCCTCTTTTCTTCTAGGTAACAATTCTTGTCCTTCAATTATTCATTTATATCTCCTTGTTGTATCTATGGCTACAATTATGTGAACTAATGGTACATAGCCATTGTTGAAATTGATTATAAAAAAATTGTATGGCCTTGCTCTAATAATATTTCCACGAAATATGATGCTCTATGATTTCGATATATATGGTTGCTGTTAATATTAGGAGATCTGTGATTGATTATCTGCGCCTGATTTATTCTCTCATGAAAGTCTGCAGGACCAAATCTTGGTTTCTGATTGCATTATGGAAACATTGGATATGGAGGTATGAAAACGTACATAAAACGTACTTGTTTTACTTTCTGTCATTGTAAATTGTACACCTGACTTCTCTTTTATCCTGTTAGTAAACATATTGGATATTTTCCTTTTAAGAAAGCAGGGTTTGGGTGCCCAGGAGATTTTACACCGCTGACGGCAGCGGCAAGTATTGTGTTTGTGGCGTCCTACTGCAGGTATTCATCCTTCCTACCCATCTCTTTTCCTACACCCCCTCATGATCTCCATGTCTCTTTCTTATAAGAATGTTCCACAAATTATTATTTTTCACAGATTTGTATGCCTTTCATCGGGCTGCAGTTGCCACTTCTGAAGACATGGAGAGGAGCAGCGGATGAGAGATATGCAGCCCAGGGGCAGCAAGGAGAATGCAGCCGCAGACATACACCAGTTTGACATGGTATTTTCTGAACTCGAGTTTATATGTGTGCTACACTTTATTCACTGGTGTAAATATATGGTTTTTCCACGAGCAATTGATTTTTGTAATGGTGTTTGAAGGTTAAGCTGAATTTAAAATTTGTTTGATTCAGTTTCTGTCGACGAAGCTCGCTACTCTGAACCAAATGATGATTCAGTTTCTGTCGACGACGCTCGCTACTCTGAACCAAATGATGGTGTATGAGCTTGGGCTGGACAGTCGCAGCATGTACCGCAGGTAATTAAATGGCAAGACGCCACCACATGAGGCTTTGCAGTTTGTGCAATCTATGCTTTAATCTTAACTTGGCGCTCCTTGCTTTAATTAAAAAATAAAATATGTGAGAATGATGGGTTAGGGCAATGGCAGTGGTTATTTTTCAGTGATTTGAAGTGTTGAAGTAATGGACATCACACTCTTCGCATCTCTGCAATCTGATCCTGTTTTATTGGTCATGTTAATTTTATTGTGGAAGCAACAGTGGGTACTTCACATTATGTAGAGGGTTGTAGCCTGTAGGTGATCAATTGTGATTTGCTATTACCTTTAAGGTTGCTTTAGTTCTGTTCGTATTACTGCAGAATTGTAGACTGGAATTTTGTCTAATGTAGACGTGTGGCTATTGTTGTTGGAAGTTGCCCATGGCTGCCATTGGGTGGTCATTGTGGTGAGCTCTCTTCCTCTTCAATTTTCTTTTGTGCCATGGCTTAAGCGACATTTAGTACCTGCTTATTTGAATTTTGTGATGGATCTGTGACTTTGTCAGAGAGTTTGTGCTCCTAGCGCTATAATTAGGAATACTGAGAAATCACTCATATTAGTTTGTCTTTTGTTATGTAGGCGAATCTTGGAGTTTGGTTCACCAGACAAAGAAATAATCTTATTCAGTTCTATCTAATTGTTCAGCAGCTTTAAAATACTATAATGTGCACTTTGTAGGTTGGCTGCAGAGTATCTGTTGTGCACCATATGTTCAATGAATTTGTTTCAATGAATTTGGCTGCAGTTCTATCTCATACATTCTGTATTATTCAATGAATTTGTTTTTAGATAGCATCTGTCTACACAAACGTTGTTCACAAGTTCAACCTAATGATTTCTTCTTATGTTGTACACATGGTGCTCTTTGTGTGTGATTAATACCGCCACAAAGACAATCTTAAATGTCGATCATTAAACTAAGAACCAACATATCAACTATCCGGTCTTCTCTTGTTTCTTTGTTCCTGCTCGGTTGATTTGGGTATGCACTTTTAGGTTCAGTTTGCAGATGTAGAACACACGTACTTGATACTTCAGTTCTTGCTTCCAGTGTGCAGTTGGTCACATGCTGAATGAGAACCTGGTGTTCGATGAATATGCCTTAGTGGGATGTGTGCTTTTGTTGTCTGTTTCATCTTGAAAGAATAATTCCGCTTGTCATTTTCGCAATAAGAATTTAGCATTAATACTAAAAATTGGTCAATAGTAAAAGTGTTTACTAAAAATTCGGTTTGCCATTTTCACAATATGCTTTAGTGGGAAAGACACTTGTGTGGGCTGTCTGAAGCAATATACCAGTTTGTAATGTACCAGTGTGCCATTGCTTACATTATCCAGCAGTGGCAATCATGTGGTTTATCATCATTTTTCTTCGCATGTTTAGATCACTACTTTTTTAGCTTATAAGTTTGACTGCTTTTTCTTGATTTCCTTTTTGGCTGTCAGAATGCTTTCCTGCAATGTGATATTACTCAATTTTATGATTCATCAAATGCTATTTGTTCTCTATTTGCATATCTTGACTAAGCCATTTTGCTGCTGAAGATCAGTTGCGTTCTTGTTTAATTTGTTTCTTACGTAGCTATAAGTGTCGCTGGTCGAACCTTGGAAATGAGCTGGGGAGAATTTCTTAGCTTTAGGTTTTAGATTTTTGGATAGATCACCCTCAGAATCTGAGTCAGTCTATCTGCCTAGCTCTGGTCATTGGTCTATTGGTTTTAGAATTAAAACTTGCATATGTGTTTTTCCTTGTGAGAAAGTTCGTTTGATGGTTATTGGAGTGGCGAAGTTGTGTTGACTCTAAGCAGTACTCTTTTATAGTGAACAAACACGATTATATTGGAGTGGCGACAATGGCTTAGCCCGTTGTTCATATTAGCTCAGCTAATATCAATGGTTTGAGCTAAAATGTAAAATATGAAATATCGAGCACCTAATGAGAGGGAAGCATATTTTATGGCATTGTTTTGCCTACGGCTTCATTAAATTGAGATGATCAACATTGATTTGGTGAAGGTCATTCTATGGCTGGTCACGAAGGGAGATGCAAGAGAAGAACTGGTGTACCAATTTAGATGATCAAGATTGATTTGTAAAATATGTTGCTTTCTTGATTTTATTGCAAGTTTTAGGTCACTGCATGAGATCCAATACCCACTCTAAAAGTTATGCCATCTGATGTTGCAATGAGGTGGTGGTGTCCATGATGAGCATCGCCTTCATCTTCTTTCCTGTAAGCCATTGGTCGAGTTGGGTTCCTGAGTTCAGCCATGAAAGGATTTTTATTATATGGGAACTGCAGATGATCATGAGCGCCTACTTTCTTATTGGTAGGTTGTTGCTACTTTCTTAATGGATGGTGGCGGCTGCCTCGAACGGCAGCCCCTTTTTTCCTGTACGCAATGTTAGCTCTACTTGAATTGATTTCCATTACTCTGAAGCTTGCATATTTGCACTAGGAAGCCTGATTTAATTATTCTCTGTCAATTAGTAATGGTGCTTTGGAGATCAGTTGTTGCATCTTTCTTGTATCATTCTTCTTGGTTTTACCTGTCGCATGCTTATTTGCTGTTTTTTGTTATCGTCAAGGAGGTGTGCTGATCTAGCTCGGTTTTCCGCATGAATGAGCACACCATCCTATAAATTGTACCAGATCTTGATTATTTTGAGCTTTAGAAAAGGAGATACAGATTATTTTGAGCTTTAAAAAAGGCAAATATAAATTGTACCAGATTGTGATTATTTTGAGTAAATTTGTTTTGAGTTATCTATTTCTGTTCTATACTTTGTAGGCAGTATATAGATGCTTAGTACTATATGTAAATAAGTTTTGAGTCATCTATTTTCTGGTCTATGCTTTGAAGGCCACTATACGCTTAGTGCTATATATAATCATGCAGTATTAATAAAATAATTAAGCTATATAATTGTGTGCTTCAACCTCCTTTGCATTTCAGATGGCCAACCATTAATTGTTAGAGATGAGGATTGGCTAACTTAAGACCAGAGGTTAGTATTTCTAAATCAAGGGTTGGTGCCAATGTTTAGCAATATGTGTTTAGTTGAAGAGTATCTTGTGCTCACTCTTTACATTTTTATTGGGTGCATTGACCATTGTGCATGTATATATGTTGTTTGTCGAGATATATACATTTTGTTTGTGTGATATAATTCTTGACCTGATATACTGCTACATCTTTATTTTCTCTGCATATATACTGCTACATCTTTTGTTTATCACTACAGCTGCTATCAGTTTCAAGTTTGCAAATGGCACCAAGGTCATATAGCGAGCTATGCCAGTATGGCTGTATCTAATAGTTTTTGGTGTCATTTCCCCTCCTCTAATCAACATTTTCCTATTTGTAAGAGCTTCAGTACAGTGAGCTGGAAGTGGTTTTGTTCTAGCTACTTGCGTCACTGAGGAAGAAATTGGTTATTCGTAAATGTGATATTGCAGCTCCAAGGTGAGCTCATCCTATTCTCTCTCTCTCTCTCTGCTTGTTCAAATTGGGCATCATAGATTGCCCTTGTACTGATGTTTGGCGCAGTTCTTGCTTTATCACCTTTTTTTACCTACTTATGTTTGGCGCAGTTCATGGTTTGACAAATTGAAACATCTCGATTCACGTCTGAGGCCTGCTTGTTCCTTGCTTATGTGATACCTAAGCCCGGTACCATTCGCCTTGCCTTGTTGTGGACTGATAGAGCAGATGCATTTGAATATAGTAACTTTAGGTGTACACTTCGCCTTGCCTTGCTGTGGACTGATAGACCAGATGCATTTGAGAAGTAAATTTAGGTCCCTTTCATGCTTTCTCCTATTATTTCCCTGCTTGCATTCTAAATGCCATCTATGCACTGAAAATAATATCTGGCTCTTTTTCTAATTATAGATACAGTGCACCTTACATGTATTTATCTATCTTCTTAAATACATTCTTAAACGCCAGTTATTAAACTAAGAAGCAATATTTCTACCACACATGGTGCTGGCAGTGCGCGATTAATTCTTAGGTTAATTCCATAAAGATCATATTAAATGTCGATCATGAAGCTAAGCAGCAATATATCTACTACACATGGTGTTGGCGGTGTATGATTAAGATGTAGGTTAGCTTCACAGGACTTCCATCAGATAGATACTCCTTAGAAATGACTTGATGCTATAAACTATTGGCTCTATTAAAAAGTTTCAGAATCCATTTAACCATGAGAAACAAAGGAGTGCCATCAAAGTGCTAAAATGCTGCAATGATACCTCGGACGAAGATCACATAATGTTTCCTTATGTCTGTGCTTCAGATCATTTACACGATTTTCAAAGATTCAATTTAGTCGGGTTGATCTCAGGTGTTATCTTTGTAACATCTGAATATTAGAGTCCATGGGTATAGTTGCTCTCCTTTCATCCATTGATAGCAACTTTTGTTTTATATACATATGGATATAGTAAAAGTGTCGTTCTCAGTACCATTGTTTAGGAAGCCATAGTGAACAACCACACCAATGAACATAAATTTGACTTCGATGCCTATGTGAATGTGGTGTCACAGAATATAATGTCTAGCGTGTTTTAATTCAGGTTAGAAATGAAGAGAAAGCGAAGAGAGTGTTGGGGCCGCATATGGGCTTGGTAGGTCACTTTAGTTGAATTTTCGGATTCAGAGTATCAGTCTTTGTCGTCAAGAGGATAGGTTGCCTTGCAGGGTTGTGGATGTATACTCTTTTCTGATCTTTTAACAAATTAGTTCCGTGTCTTTCTTATCAATTTTGAAATGCATTTTTGCAGAACAATGCTACACATTTTGGAAATATAATCGGATTGTAGAGAGAAATTATGTCTTGTTTAGAGAAAAATTCAAAATAGAATTTCCTTTAGATGAATTTTAGTTCGAGAATTGACATTCTCTTTAGATACATTCTGCAGGTTTATGGTTCTCTTTAGATACATTCTGCAGATTTATGGTTCTCTTTAGATGCAGTTTGACCTTCTCGATGAAGGGCTGTGCTGTTTTTCTTACCATGTTTTTTTACATATTTATATGGCATCTCATCTATATCGCTTAACAGTAAAAGTAGCTATACAAAAGGAGCTTCTTGGTCTTTGCATTATTGTCCATTATTATATACATGCTTGGAATGCGGCAAAGACATTTGCAGTACTTACCATCACCTTTATCTTATGTCACAATATTGTAGAGGATAGATGAGATGGTCAATTTTACTAGAAAAATTCAACACTCAGATAAAGTTTGGGCATCTCTCATCATTTCAAAACACCGCTACCTCTCGTGAATTTAATGGTCAATCTGGTCTTAATCTATTTGAGGTGAGAATGCTGCCATTAATATCATCTTTGTGAAATATTGACCAATATTTTTTTGTTTGGCATGCACATTGTAAATTACGAGGAATGTAATCCTATTTTTTTCCTACAAACTGATATGATGTTTAGTTATGTACCACCTGCAATATGCAGAAAAGAGATGTATAAGTATATAGCCTGAAGTGTGAAGATAGTGTGTTAGTTGTATCATGGGCACTACTTTTCGAACTTTATTCTACAGATGCATGTATCCTCTATGCCAGTCACTTGAAGTTATACCTCTCTACAGATTAATTGCAGCTTCTTATTGTTGTATATTTGCAATTATTTTCCTGAAGGCGATATCGTTCCTACCTTCTATTGGTCATAGGTATCGTTGGCGTGACTACCTGTAGTACTTGTGCTTCTTTAGTGCTGTCATCTGGTTCTTGATGTTAAGACAATACCAAATAAATGTAGGTTATGTGTTAGGTGCTACCCTTTTCCATGTTTTAATTACCTGGTTGATATGTTTATGCCCATTACCTTTTAAAGTGAGATATGTTTAATTGGACATTCTGCTGCATAACAATCCTAAAGAAAATGTACATATAGTAATGTTCAGATTCCTACAGCATAAGTCCTGTGTTTTAGTTTGCAAGTTCTGTTGTTGCCAAGTGTTTGTATTTGTTATATGTCTGCCTTTATTATTTCTCCCCCTTTTTTGTTAGCTTGCAAAGGTCGTCGATTTTGGCGGTTTACTGTTCTTCTGCTTAAAGGTGTCGTTGCTGATTTGTTTCTGTCTGGTGGTTTCCTTTGTTGATGTTGTCATACGCAGCCATTGGGCGGACGATCTTGTCAGTTCTATCCTACAGATGAAACACTCACGTTCTGCAAGTCAAACGGAAGGATGGAAGACACCTGAACCAGGTTTGGTTTACTGAATGTAGATGGAGCTTTTGCTGCAGTTCTATGGGCGGCAGTGCTGGAGTTGTGAGCACAGGAAGTGAAGAACAATTTGTTCATGCCAAAGCAAAGCAATATCCATCAGTTTCCAGTACTCTACTGGCTGAGGCCCTATACATGCCGACACGGAGTTCAGCTTGCTGGCCAACTGAATCTGCGGCGAATCGTCGTGGAGTGTAACTGTCAGGAATTGGTGAAGTTGTAGAACACTAGAACTGAACATAAAGCAACTATTCTCCATGTTCACGAGCACATTCAGAAACTGAGTGAGATGTTTGAATATTTTAAAATTTATTTTGTAAGAAGGTCGTTTAACTTAGCAGCTCATATTGCTGATAAGCAAACCACTTTGATGTATCCAGACTGTATCTGGCCCACCAGGTTCCTTTTTTTTCTCGCCTCCTGTGCATCAAGGCATTAACCATGCTCCATATAGTTTTAAACTACAACCCATTCATGTTACCACCTAAATAAAATAGACTTTTTTCATGGATAGTCAATTATACAACAACTTTGATTGCCCAAACATGACATAAGGAATGCGAACTGAGCCTAGCTCAGCTGGTTTGGTTCCTTGTGGTGGAACCGGCCCACCCAGGTTCAAGTCCCAGACTTAGCATTTAGCATGGGTGCTCGCATTTTCCTGAATTTTCCAGGATTTATCCGGCGCTATGCTTTCAGTGGTAGGTGACGTGCCCGTCAACAGCGAGGCGCCCGTGGTGACTTCGTCAACCTCAAGATCTGCCGGACCAGTCTCTCGGAGGTGCTCATAGGGGTAGAGTTTGCGTGCGTGCGTTCATAGGGGTGTCTGTACGTGCGTGTTTGTGAGCGTCTGCGTCTGTACTATGTTTCTAAAAAAAAAACATGACATAAGGAATGGAAAATTCGATCTTCACGTTAATACATATAAGCTCATTGCAAGTAATTATAAAATGTACTGCTTCGGTGGAAGAATGTGAAAAGGGGGCATCGGTGGAAGAATGGGTATAAGGAGAGGAGCCATGGAAATCCTAACGTGCAGCCTCCATGGTTTCGAGAGAGATCGATAATAACAGCACATATAGTAGCATACAACTTAAAGCTCCCTGGTTTCGAGAGATATCGATAATAGTGGCACAAATAGTAGCATAGAACTTAAACACCGACAACAATATACATGTAGAACTTATGACTACAATATAGTCTCGCTTCCAGTGTTTGCGCCAGGCATGCAACGGGTCATGATGCGTTTACAGGAGCTTGTATGAGCTATAGACATGATGCGTTTTGGGATGAAGCATTGATGATATTGTCGCTCTAACAATTGGCTAAAATCACAAACACATATAATATATAAAACTTAATGCTACATTACAGTCCTGCTTTCGGCACCTGCGCCAGGGGCGCAACCGGTCATCTTCCTGTCGAGATCACCGGCGATGAGATTCAGCCCAACTGCCCTAAGGGCGAAGTTATCTCCATTTCGGACGACGAAGAATAAGGAAGTTATTCAAATTATGGCATCCTTATCAATTCCCTTCTTTATGAAATAATTATTTTCAATGAGTTTTTCTCTCCATTGTAACCGCACTGTCGGTGTCTGTCAGATGGTGTATGAAACATGGAAGTCAATGTGACATCGTTTCAAGACTGAAATAACATGAGTCATAAGGTTGGATTATTTGTTACTACAGTTATACATAGGACCTCTGCTAAATGTATACTTACTCAGAGGCCTGCTGAATGTGTTCTTCATAATTTTTGGGTCAACATGTTTGCTTCCCATGATAATTCTTAGGACAAGCATGCATCTACTGTGTTTTTGTGTTTGATAGGGTGTAGTGTGCAATCACAGGAAAATGTCCACTCTATATTACTAATTCGAGATGATACTTCTTAATGTACAAATAATTTGAAGGCGTGTGACATATCATTTACCTAAACTGAAAATTAGGAAATTCATTTGAACTACGAACTTTGTATGAACCCTAAACCCTATACTCACAATTAGGGAGTGAATTTTATTTATAAAATGTGTATACTGTAAGTTAAAAGATATCTTTGTACCGCGTCACCAACAAGGAAATATAGCCATACGAATTTCAAACAAAAACAACACTATATTTAAAATTTATAAAACTTAAGGCTGCATTACAGTCTGGATTTCGGCACCTGCGCCGGTGGCGCAACTGGTCATCTAGTCATATATGAATTTCAATGACCACTTCAACCTCTTATCCACTCGTTCAGACTTTCGCCTCCGCCGCCGCCTCTGTAAATCGTGGGAAAAATATGGCGTAGGTTTTTTGGCGAAATGGAGGCGTCTGTAAAAAGGGAGAGCCGAGGCGACGCTCGAGGCTCAAAAGAGCCTGGGTGGCGCGGCCTACTGGTAGGCCCGCGCCACCTGGCCTCTTTTGGCCCTCGTGGCTCTCCTCATGTGCTTCCAAAGACCATTGTCCTTCTCCCAATGAAAAACTTCCAGGGTATTTTTCCTTGAATTAATTGACGTCCAGAAGGTCCCTGAAACATCAAAATACGACAAAGAAGGTTTTCTGCCTCCCAAAAATTAAATATCAATGCAATGGACTTTGTAGGAAAGTCCCGTAAATCATCTAAAAATGCATAAATAATGATAAAACAATGCAAAGAACATTCTAAACTAGTCATATATGTTGCTATTATGATGATACAACATACACGTATCAGTTGCCAATCACAATCATGCAAACATCACTTAAACAATATCTAGGGTTCAATCAACCACAACTATCAGGGGGATGATGTGGATCTTCGAGATGGAGATGGTGCTGATGTTGGGGATGATGGAGATGGTGATGGAGAGACTCCCTCCTACGCCAAGGAGGAGTTGGTGATGATGATGGCTTCGATTTCCCCCTCTCCAGAGGCCTCGGAGTAGCAGGATCTGCCCTCTCCCGGAGTAGGAGAGGACTTTCGCCTCAACCGCTGCCTCTGTAAATCGGGGGGAAAATATGGCATAGGTTTTCTGGTAAAACGGAGGCGTCTGTAAAAAGGGAGAGCCGAGGTGATGCTCGAGGCCCGAACGGGCCTGGGTGGCGCGGCCAGCAAATGGGCCTGCGCCACCTGTGCTCTTTCGGCCCTTGTGGCTCCCCTCGCGTGATTCCAATGCCTAGGGTCCTTCTCATGATGAAAAACTTCAATGGTATATTTCCTCGAATTAATTGGTGTGCAGAAATTCCCTGAAGCAGCAAAATACGAAAAAGAAGGTTTTCTGCCTCCCAGAAATTAAATACCAAAACAAGGGACTTTGTAGGAAAGTCCCATAAATCATCTAGAAATGCATAAACAATGATAAAACAATGCAAATAACAATATAGACTAGTTCTATATGTGGCCATTATGATGATACAAAATGCACGTATGACCTACCC
This sequence comes from Poa pratensis, assembly GCA_947311845.1. Lineage (NCBI taxonomy): Eukaryota > Viridiplantae > Streptophyta > Magnoliopsida > Poales > Poaceae > Poa > Poa pratensis. Next base: position 14,832,518 of record CAMZMU010000099.1, on the reverse strand, counting down.
CCAACTAATAAGCATGCGTTCGAAGAAAGCGATGACTACCTCTCGCTCCCGACTAGAAGTTTTGTCCTCATAAGCTCGGATAGCGCGATGACAGGTCTCTCAAACACCGTCTTGCGAGACCCGTCGCATAAGCTCGTCCACTGGGTACCTAGAGATCGCTCTCGTCTTGAGGCAAGCGCCCGGTGAAAGAACATTTCCTAATCCCCAATGTTTTGTGTGTTAGATAACAATACCACGGACCTATTTAATGTGTGGCATGTGCTGCAGAGATAAATCTATTTACCATACATCATCACTTAGTTGTCGAAGGAAGAAAAAGGGGCGAAGGTCCGGCCCTAGAAACTGCTAAGGAAAGGGTGCGCAAGCACCAGATACATAGCCGGAAATTCCGGCCCTCCTGGCCGGAAATTACAGCCCTGCTTCTTTGACACGAAAATGGCTAAGGACCAGTGGCGCAACTCTCAGATGTCTAGCCGGAAATTCTGGCCCTCCTGGCCGGAAATTCCAGCTCAGCTATTTCGATGGAAAAACTGCTAAGGAAACATGGCGCAGCGCTCAGATGTCAAACCGGAATTTCCGGCCCGTGGCCCCGGAAATTCCGGTGTACGTTTTCCTGCAATGGCTAGAAATGGGAAGGGGCTATAAATACCCCTTCCCTTCTTCTTCCTTGAGTAGCTCTTCCACCATTGTTGACACCCAAGTGTTGAGCCACCAAAACTCCATCTACTACACTTCCAACCATCCAAAGTTGTTGATCTTTGGAGAATCGAAGGAGAAGACCCCGATCTACACTTCCACCGAAGCGATTTACATTTCCCCCTCATTAGCTTGAGGGCCTCTTGCTCTAGTGTTCCGTTGGGAACCCTAGGCTTCGATTTGGTTAACTTGTTTGTTCTTGTTGTTGTTGAACAGCTTGATTGTTCTCGAGAGCCTTCAGTTGTGGATGTTTGCCTCGAGCTTGTTGTGAGAGGTCTCGGTCGCCACCGACAAGTGCACCGCTATAGTGGAGCGTGAATCGAACCCGTTGGGTGAGGTTCTCGGGAGAATAAGGGAGGCCATTTGTGGCGTTGGTGGTTTGAAACCACCCCCTCTCCAAACGCAGACGTACTTCCCCTCAAAAGGAAGGAACTGCGGTAAATCAACCCTTGTGTCTCCGCGTGCTCCACTTGGTGACTTCTATCCTTTACCCTCATTACTTGTATCTTACTTGTGTTTAGTTGCTAGTTGTCATATAGGTAAATTCACCTAGTTGCATATCTAGAGAATTTACCTTTGTGTCAAACCCTAAATTGAAAAAGACCTAAAATTTGAATTAGCACCTATTCACCCCCCCCCCCTCTAGGTGCCCATACGATCCTTTTAATTGGTATCAGAGGAAGGTGCTCTTTATTCGGGCTTAACCGCCTAAGAGTATGGGCGAAGAAGGGGATGGTAAAACCGCGGCCACTATGGCGGATCTCACCGAGTTGAAAAACTCTTTGAGTTCCACCATAGAAACTAATATGGCAACAATGAACTCATCCATGAATGAGTTCCGTGAAATGTTGTCATCTCTCATGAAATCTAAGAAATCTAGAAGGGCCAAGGCTAAACCACCTCCGGAGGAAGGCACCGTTCTAGAGGGAGCTAAAGAAGCTTCCCCTAGCGATAACGGGTTGGGAAATGAAACCTCAACCTTATCCAAGGCCTTAAGCATCTCTTCTTCTAAGAAGAGAAGTGAGAAGGAAGATCTACACAATGTCAAACATGTGTACTCTCCCAACCTACCGGTACAACACCACTGCATTAACAACGTTGGTGATGTACCCAAGCTTGAGGCCTTTGCATCTTTTCCTCAATGGAAGTATAAAATGATTAGTCATCTTAAGAGCTCATCTATGAACTTTGGTTGATCACTGAGCAGGGTTTCCATGTCGATAATCCTAAGGAGCCAGCTCGTGGAGAGATTGTTAATATGCAAACAAATGCAACCGCTCTCTATATGATCAATCAAGGTCTTGGTGAGAAGGAGGCCACCCATGTTGAACACCTTGAAACCGCCAAGGAAGTTTGGGATGCCCTCAATGATATCTATATTGGCAATGAAAGCATGAGAAGAAATCAATTCAACGCCTTGAGCAACCAAGCCGAAGGTTTCTTCATGCAAGAGGGTGAGAACCATAAGGACATGTACCAAAGACTCAAGGGAGTGGCTTCCAACTTTAAGAAGCATGGTGCTTCTCACGTTGATGATGATTGGATCAAGAGGAAGTACATCAACGCCCTCATGCCATTTGAACCCACCGACTTGAAGAGCATCCAAGGAAGACATGACTTTCATAAAATGACCTCTCATCAAGTCATGCAAGAGATGGATGCCTTCAAAGTTGCCACCAAGATTGCAATGATACCTGCGCTCGTGCCCTTGGGATGAGTCAAGGTCTTGGTGCTAATCTTGGCTTGAAGGCAAGAGTTGTAGAGTGTGAGGAAGAAGGAGCAAGTGGTGAAGATTTGAGCCATCCCGAAGATGTCAAGCTTGCTCATGGTGAATACATGGCCTTTCATGCAACAAACTTTTGGAGAGATCCCTTGAAGGCCAAGGAGATGGAACAAAGAGGCAACTCAAGTGGTAGAAGGGAAGGTAGCTCAAAAGTCAATACATGCTTCAATTGTAGTGACCGCTATCACTTTGTTGCCGAATGCCCCTATGAGAATAGGGAAAATCATGGTGGTAGGCTTGTGCCCAAGAAGAGAGGAAATGCTCCGTTTGTTCCTCAAAAGAAGCCTTTCAACAAGAAGAAATTCAATAACAAACAATCCAAGATTGCTCTCATAGCACATGAGGAGGACACAATACATGAGCAATACTCATCCGATGATTCTGATGAGGAAGAAGAAGAAACGTCAAGAGAGGTGGCTGCCATGGCCATCACCTCTACCTCCACCTCATCGCTATTCAACTCTCCTAATGAGAACCTCCGCAACAAGAACGTCACTTGCCTTATGGCAAAATCTTCGGAGGTATCATCTTCATCTTCCTCCACCTCTCTATCTAGTGATGATAGTGATGATGATAGTGATGATAATAATGATGATGATTTAGATGATGCCGAATCCCTTCAAGTTAAGAAAGAAATAGGTGAATTCGATGAATTTAGGAGTAGCCTAAAAGGTGATCACAAGAAACATGTTGAAAATCTCATTATCCAACTTTCTCATGCTCAAGAGATGTTAGATGCTAGATGTGATCTTGGAAGAGAGCAACTTAAAGAAATTGACTCTCTTACTAATGCTCTTGAAGAAGAACAAGCAACTCGCATTTCTCTTGAGGAGAGGTTGGATGGCATAGAAGAGGCAAATAATAAGATTGTCTCTAAAATCTTTAAGGAACGTGATCATGACATTGTTAAATATAAGAAGCTCAAAAAGGAGAAGATTAAGCTTGGTGTTGTTCATGACAAACTCGTCAAGGATTTTGAGAACCTTGACAAGGCCCACAAGGGCCTTGAGAGTGAACTCTTGACTCTCAAAATGTCTCATGAACAACTTCAATCTCAATTATCTAATGTTGCCTCATCTAGTGTTTTTACTCCTGCTAGTAGCACAAATATTGTTGAGGAGAATGCTAGGTTGAGGGATGAGCTTGCCAAGGCCGCCTTTCCCAAAGGTAATACTTCTCTTGATGATATTTTGAGTAAGAAAAGGTCAAACAATGGGAAGGCGGGCATTGGCTATGTGACCAATGCAAAAAAAAAGAAAAATAACAACAAGAAGAAGGCCAAGCCCACTCAAGCAAAAGAAAAGGCCATTGTGGATAGTGATGCCACAAAGGGCAAAACTATGTCACAAGAAGACTTTCACCCTAACTATGTTCTCATACGTGATTATTATGGCGATATCTATGCTAAATATGTTGGCCCGCTTGATGGCTATGTTGCTTGGTCTATTTGGGTTCCCAAGACCCTTGTTACTAACAAAAGAGGACCCATTAAAAAATGGGTACCTAAAAACAAGTCTTGATTTCTTGTAGGCCTATGCTTCCGGAGGGTCAAAATGGATACTTGATAGTGGTTGTACAAGTCATATGACCGGAAGCAAAGAGATATTGACGGAGATAAGGCCAAATCATGATGAAATAACCGTGACATATGCCGACTCATCAAAATCTAAGGTATTGGGTCTTGGCAAGTGTGTGGTTGCACGAGATATTTCTCTCGTGGATGTCATGCTTGTTGAGACCCTTGGTTATAATTTACTTTCAGTCCGTGCTCTTGGTAAGATGGGTTTTGCCGTCTTCATTGATGATGATATAGTGGTACTCATGTGGAGCAGGACTCTATCAGTCGCTTTCGTTGGGTATGTCGAACATGACTTGTATGTGGTGGACTTTTCGGGGAAAACCACTACAAGGGCGATGTGCCTATTCGGAATGCACGGCGTGGGCTGGTTATGGCATCGCCGACTAGACCATGTCAATATGAGAACCTTGCAAAGTCTCCACAGGGGTGGCCATATTGTTGGACTAAAAGAAAATGTTTGTTTTGTCAAAGATCGTGTGTGTAGGGCATGTGTTCAAAGAAAGATGCATGATTCTCCCCACAAGCCCGACAACTATATCAAGTCAAAGAGGATCTTGGAGCTCCTTCATGTGGATCTCTTTGGTCCTCCATCTCATGAAAGTCTTGGTGGGAAGAAATATTGTTTGGTGATTGTTGATGACTACTCAAGATACTCATGGGTTTACTTCTTCAAGTTGAAGAGTGAGACCCAACATGAGTTTATCGACTTCATCAACTTGGTTCAACGTCAATACAATCTTCCCGTATTGAAGATAAGAAGCGACAACGGCACCGAGTTCAAGAACTACACATTGAATGAGTTTCTTAGTGAAGAGGGGATAAGACATCAATATTCCGCTGCATACACCCCTCAACAAAATGGTGTAGCCGAGAGGAATAATCGGACATTGATATATATGGCAAGGTCCATGTTGGCGGAGTTTAAATCTACATACAACTTTTGGGCCGAGGCCATTTCTACCGCATGTCACTCATCAAACTGGCTCTACCTCCGCAAGAAGTTGAACAAGACTCCATATGAGATACTTACCGGTAATCGGCCCAACGTTTCATATTTCCGGGTATTCGGTTGTAAGTGTCTCTATCTTAAGAAAGGTGTTCATGTAGCTAAATTTGAGTCCAAAGCATTAGAGGGTATTTTTGTTAGCTATGGTCTCGAATCCCACACTTATACAGTCTATGACCGTCTCTCCGGGATTGTTGTAGAATCTACAAGTGTGGAATTTGAAGAAAATAATAGCTCCCAAGTGGAGCAAGTTAATGTTTGTGATGTAGATGATGAAATGCCTCAAGATGTCATAAGAAGAATGGGTGCGAGTTACATCCGCCCCGTTGAGGAACCCCTTGTGGCGGATCGAGAAGAACTATGCTCTACTCAAGTGGAGCCCTCATCTTCACAACATCAACAAGCTCCTACTAATAAAGCTAATGATGAACCAAGCCAAAGACAAGATGAGAACCCTCAACATGATGACCCGGCTATGAGTCCATTGGTGGATACTCCGCCCCTCATGGACGGTCCATCCACCCCCGTTCATTCAAGTACTCAAGGCCAAGTCATCCTTTCGTCTGCAAGCTCAACTTAACGCCAATCATGGACTATCCAAGACCAAGATCAACTTTCTCGCCAAGTGATTGATGTCGTGCCATTCAATATTGATCAAGGTCAAGATGAAGGTCAAGACGAGGACCCAAATGGTGAAGTGATCCCTCCAAGAAATAATGGGGAGATCGATACTCGTCGTGAAGCAAGATTTGACAAGAATGTTGTTGCAAGAAGAGTGCTTCTCAAGAATGTGATTGGTGACCTAAGAAGTGGAAGATCCACTAGAGCTCAATTGAAGAACTTTAGTGCTCATCAAGCACACATATCTATGGTGGAACCCAAGAAGGTGTGGGAAGCTCTAGAAGATTCGGATTGGTTAGATGCCATGCATGAAGAGCTCAATAATTTCAAGTTCAATAATGTGTGGGAATTAGTAGAGAAGCCAAAGGAGTGCCGCAATGTTATTGGAACTAAATGGATATTCAAGAACAAGCAAGATGAACATGGAATAGTTGTGAGGAACAAGGCAAGATTGGTAGCTCAAGGGTACTCTCAAATTGAAGGCATTGACTTTGGAGAGACCTATGCTCCCGTGGCTCACCTTGAGTCCATCCGTATCCTTCTTGCATATGCCGCACATCATAACTTTAAATTGCAACAAATGGATGTGAAAAGTGCTTTTCTCAATGGTCCATTGCATGAGTTGGTATATGTTAAGCAACCCCCAGCATTCGAGGATCCCGACTTTCCTAACCATGTGTACAAGCTCAATAAGGCGCTCTATGGCCTTAAGCAAGCCCCACGTGCATGGTATGAGCACGTTAGAGAGTTATTGTTTGATCATGGTTTCGAGGTTGGGAAAATTGATCCCACTCTTTTTACTAAGAAGGTTAACGGAAAGCTTTTCGTTTGCCAAATCTATGTTGGTGATATTATCTTTGGATCGGCTAACAAAACTTTTAATGATGATTTCTCAAAGCTTATGACCGCAGAGTTCAAGATGTCATATATGGCAGAGATGAGGTTCTTTCTTGGATTTGAGATCAAGCAAGTAAGAGGAGGAACCTTCTTTTGTCAAGCCAAGTACATTCAAGATATGCTCAAGAGGTTCAACATGAAAGATCTCAAAGGCTCTCCTACTCCTATGGCAACCAAGACTCATCTTAAACTAAATCCCAATGGTAAAGATGTGGATCAAAAGGTATACCGGTCTATGATTGGTTCTTTGCTTTATCTTTGTGCATCTAGACCCGATATTGTACCCGATAAGTGTAGGAGTGTGTGCAAGATATCAAGCGGCTCCTAAAGAAAGCCATTTTATGGCGGTCAAAAGAATCTTTCGATTTTTGGTTCATACCCCAAACTTTGGTTTGTGGTATCCTCGAGGCTCTATATTCTCTCTTTGTGGGTACACCGATTCGGATTGGGCGGGTGACAAGGATGATAGGAAATCAACTTCCAGGGGATATCAATTTCTTGGTAGGTCCTTGGTGTGTTGGTCTTCTAAGAAGCAAAATTGTATATCTCTCTCAACCGCCGAAGCCGAATATGTGGCCGCCGCTAGTGGATGCACTCAATTGTTATGGATGAGGCAAACTTTAAAAGAATATGGTGTCATTTTTGACAAAGTGCCTCTTTTGTGTGACAATGAAAGTGCTATCAAGATTGCCTACAACCCGGTGGATCACATTAGGACAAAGCATATTGAGATTCGTCATCATTTCATTCGAGATCATGTCAACCGGGGAGATATTGAGCTCATGTATGTGCCAACCAAGGATAATCTTGCGGATATTTTCACGAAGCCACTTGAGGAAGCAAGATTTTGTTATTTGAGAAATGAGCTAAATATCGTAGATTCAAGGAGCTTCTCTTGATCCACCTTGCATACTTAACTATATCTTGATCCTTATTTTGGTTTAGGTGTGGGCATGGAGATAGGGGGAGTGTGGTCCTAACCTTTGGGCTATCCCTCCCCCCCATAATGCCAAAATTAACAAAATGTCATACTATATATCATTTTGATGATAAGTGGGCTTAAATGACGAGTATTGGTCATGAACTCAGGATATATCCTCGCGGTGTCATACCAAATATGCTCATATATGGTGGCCTCGGCCACCGCCCTCTTCTTTGTGAAGAGTTGGTTCTTTGTGGAACTTGTTATGGTTTTATTTGCCTTTTGTGCCTTTGTTTTGGTAAAACCTCATTCTTTTTGAGAAGTTGGCTCTCTTTATGGAATTTTATTGCATACTCTCTTTGTTGGACTTCTCTTTATACCCATGTTTTTGAACCATGTTCTCATTTGCATTTTGTGGTTCTTAAGGAATGGCCCTCACCAATTCATGGTTGATTGAGTTTTTCTCGAGCATTCGTGAGTGCCTAGTACTTATACTCATATTGAACATCTCTATCCTAAGACTGTCTCGTCCAAAAACAACTCTATTCTAGCACACAAGTCAATTTACTCACTCAGAAATCTAGGCTGAAAAGGGCTGGCCAGAATTTCCAGGTCTCCAGACCGGAATTTCAGGGCGGCCGGAATTTCCGCCCCTTGGGGCCAGAATTTCCGCCCCCCGAAAATTTTGCCCCATATATAAGGGGGAGCTCAGGTGAGGGTTTCTTTTTGGACTCCCTTCTCCACCCCGACCCCTCCTCTCCCCCAGCCGCCGCCAGGCCCTTCCAAGCCTCCACGGAGCTTCTCCTCCGCCAGTCCTCAAGGCCCCCGGGTGGATCGGCTCCCTCTCCTTCTCGGGCACCTTCTCCTCCAAGAAGTTCCTCTAATGAAAGAGGCTAACTCCCACAATCTCTAACCCTAGGTGCTTGTCACCAAATTTGTGTGGAAGTTATTTATTTGCTTATATTCTTGAATTAGATGATGCCCATTGATCTCATTGCATGTTATTCACCGTAGATTAGCAACCAATTTAGCCGATCTACATATTAGGGTTTGTTTTGAATCAATTTGATGCAAATCGTGGGGGGGGGGGGGCGGTTCATCCGCCCCTACAAGCCAGATTTTTCCGACTTGGGAGTTGGAGATTATCCAACTAGTGATTCTAAACATCCTACTATGCTAGTTTGCCTTGTGATTGCTTCTCTACCATGTTTTAACATATTCCATCGACTTGTGTGCATGCTTATCTTCTTGCCATCCTCTCTATTACTCTCTTCACAGGTGGCTCTAGTGATGATCGCCAGGTCTACAAGAGAATCAAGAAAGGTCCCCGTGCTCGGACGCTTATTCCGAATGAAGAAGGCAAACTTGTTGAAAAGGCTGAGCTTGCAAGATTGGCAAAAGTGGCACAAAAGGAAGCTCAAATGGCTGAAAAGGAAGAGACTAGCAAGAGACCTCGTGGTGGCACGACAAGCAGGAAGGGCAAAGAACCAAAATTTTCCTATGCCAAGATGGATTTGTTTGAGTATGCTGCTATGAGGCGCAAGGACTGCTATGCGCAAGTACCTCGTGTAAAGGCTCTTCGTGACTTTTGGACCAAAGATCAAAAGGGAATCTATGAGGATTACTATTCTATCCATAAGATTCGCCCTATGCTGTCTATTGATCTTGAGCAGATGAGGAAGAGGACTGATTATGCTGAAGCGTACAAGGTGACTCAAAAGATGGGGCTGCACAATCTCATGGGGGTCCAATGCCCATACAGCAAGCAAGTTGTGAAGCAATTCTTCTCTACCATTGTGATGATCAATGATGAGCAACGTACCTTGAAGTGGATGACCGGAAGAAACAAATGTGAGTCAAACCTCGTCATCTTTGGAGGGCTGCTTGGTGGTTATCCATCGGGAGGGCCTGAATCTCCACAAGGGATTCGTGTCCATGAGTCCACGGTTCCTAGCAAAGATGCCATTCTTGGAAACATTTGTGCACCGGGAGGAGTTGTTGGTAAAGTGACTGGTCTTCTTCCGCTCTATTATCAGCTTGTGACCTTATTTCATGAGAACATTTGTCCAAGTGGAGGAAATAATGATGATATCCGTGCCTCCTTGGTCCGTCTTCTTGGCCTCGCTCATAGATGTGCCACTAGTCAAGATCCATCCGAGTCATTTCAAATGGATGTGATGGATTTTATCTACAATGAAATGGTGGATGCCATGCTCAACCGCTTCACCATTCCATATGCTCCATACATTATGAAGCTCATCATGCATTCCAATCCAGATGAAGATTTCAGTCACCTTTGTGATGTGGAACACAAGGTGAAGAAGCTCTACAAGCCCAAGAAGTTACCTGCTGCCACTTCTGGTGATACCGACACCTTTATGAGAGATGCTCGCTCTAGTGGTACTCAAGGCAAGATTAAGATTGCTCCCACTGCTCGTGAGGTAAAGAAGATGTCTATGTGGGAGAGATTGACTCTTTGCATGGGAATAGACACTCACAAGGGGCAGTATAAAGCCGATAAATAGGCCCATGACTTGCAGCATTCCAATAATCTTATCTATCATCATGTGTTCGGTGCTCAAGGGGATGAACCTTGAAAGGGCATTTCAGGATCCCTCGATGTTTTGTGTGTTAGGCAACAACACTAGCGATAATTTAACCGTGCTTAAGTGATGCAGAAGTTAGGGCAAATCTTATAAGCATCAAACCCCAAAAAGATGTGAGAAAAGAGCTCGTGAATTGCTCTGAATAAACCGGATTATTGGGGACGGATATTTGGTTTCTAGACCGGATATTCCGGCCCCTCGAGAATTTCTGCTAAGGACCAGAGCTCAACCAGAAGTGCGTACGTCTGGATAAACCGGATATTTGGTGGCCGGATTATTTGCTTTCTGGGCCGGATATTCCGGCCCCCTCAAGAATTCTGCTAAGGACCAGAGCTCAACCAGAAGTGCGTGCGTCTGGATAAACCGGATATTTGAGGCCGGATATTTCGCAATATAGGCCGGATATTCCGGGGGGGGCGGATATTCCGGCCCCACTGATGCCGGATATTCCGGGCCCTGAAGAATTACAACGGCTAGAATTGGGAGGGGTATAAATACCCCTCCACCTTCCTCCAGCAAAGAACCACGACCTGAAACATCTGGAGCACCATTGTTGAAAGCTTGAAACTGCAAAATCTCTCTCCCTACCCACTCAAACACCTTGTCCTTCTAGGACTTGGGGGAGTTTAGCTAGATCTACCCTTCCACCAAAGCAATTTGATTTCCATATCCATTCCTTGTGAGGAACTTGTTACTCTTGGGTTCATTGGAACCCTAGAGGTCGTTTGGTCGTTCTTGTGGTTTTGGTAGCCGCGGGGACTAGCCGGGAGCCTCCAATTAAGTTGTGGATGCGTGCCCCGGCCTTGTGATTTTTGTGGCTTTGGGAGCCGTGGGAATTTGGTGAGAGCCTCCAATTCGGTTGTGGAGTGTGCCTCATCCTTGTAAAGGTTTTGTTGCCGACCTCAAGGGCATCATATAGTGGCTCGTGGAGCTCCTCATTGGAGGATAACACGAGGGAGATACGGTGTGCCATATCAAGGCTATTCGGGGCTCACTTGTGACCCCGCGCCGCTCCAACGAAGACGTAGCTTCCATTGGGAAGTGAACTTCGGGAATCATCTCCGCGTCACCGTGTGGTTATCTCTTACACTTCCTTTACTTGTATTGCTAGCTTAACTTGTTAGTATATCTTGCTAGCTTGTTATTGCTCATCATATAGGATTGTTCACCTAGTTGCATATCTAGAGAACTTATATTTGAGCAATTCCCTAATTTGATTAAAAGAAAAAGAAAATTTGTAGTTGCCTATTCACCCCCCCCCCTCTAGTCAACCTACTCGATCCTTTCAATTGGTATCAGAGCAAGGTCTCTTTATTAAGGGCTTAACAGCCTAAAGAGGAGGATGACTAGCGAGGAGTTAAAACTTGCTAAGGAACTACAAGAAAAAATGATAAAGAACAACTTGAGAAAGAACTAAGTGAAGCGGGGATAACCATAACCGAGGATGCCCCGGTCACCATGAAAGCCATGATTGAACTCTTTGGGTTCATGAAGGGCAAAATGGTGGACGAGGTATATACTCGGGTCATTAATACTCAAATGCCTCCTCATCAACCGGTGCCACTATCGTTGAGGCCTTGGTTGATAAGGATGACCCAAACAAACCTAAACCTAGTGAGAAGCCCCCTCTTAACTTTGCTCCACCTACATCATATCTCACTCAAGTTCCACTCACCCAACCTCATGTAACCAACCTTGGTAACCCCCTCCTAAGCTTGATAATACTCGTTATTTCACTTGGAAGAAATCTATGGAGTCTTATTTTCGCAGCTCATCGGTGCATCTTTGGAGGGTGGTTCTACATGGTTTCAACCCGGTTGATCCCAACAACTTGACCAAGCAAGAAGAGATTGATGAGCAACTTGATGCAAATGCCAAGTTCATTCTTGAGAGTGCTATGACCGCAAATGATGAAGATCATGTGCGGAATCTCAAAACTTGCAATGAGGCTTGGCTCTATCTTGAAACCGTGTATGAAGGAAATGAGGGCATTCAACGCTCCAATGCGGCCGTCCTTCAACATCAAGTTGACAACTTCATCATGCTAGACGAAGAGACTCCGACCGAACTTTACCGAAGACTCTACAAGCTTGTGGTGACATGTAGGGAAAATGGAAAGAAGGATATGGATGATGAATGGGTCAAGGCCAAGTTCCTTCAAGCAATTATGCCATATAGTGAAACTATGGTGATGAACCTCCATGCAAGAGCGGATTACACAACAATGACTCCCAATGACATTTGGCACAATTTGTCACCTATGATACATTGAAGTCCACATCCAAGTCTTTCAACCAATGTCCGTGGCCCAAAGACTCTTGCTTGAAGGCCCGTGTGGTAGACCATCCAAGATATGAAGAAGCCCGGTCATGAACATGAAGAAGACTTGGAGGGTGAGCTCAATGAGGTTCTTGCTCTTGCCGCCACCAAGTTTGGAACAAGAAGAATATCAAGAGCAACCCTCCCCCCAATGAAAAGAATGTGCTTCAATTGTGGAAAGGACACTCACCTTGTGAAGGATTGCCCTTATGAAGAAGGAGGATAATGGTGGTCAACTCATTCTAAAGAAGAACAAATACCACCCCAAGCCTACCTTCATGAGAGATCACCTCAAAAGGCTCTTGTGGCATCCCTCAAGAGGAATACGAGTCCGGTGGCGAGGAGGATAAAACTCAAGTGAAGAAGTAGGAATGGCGGCTCTTGCAATGGGCACCTTCCTCCTTCATTGGCACCCCTCTTCTCCGCCCCGAACGACGACAAGATCTCCAAGCCTATGTGCCTTATGGCCAAGGAAACAAAGGTGATTTCCCCACCTAAAATTATTATCTCCTCTAACCCATCTCTATTGGATTGTGTTGAGGATGTAGGGAAAAATGAGGATGAGGACAAGATTACCCTTTGTGAACAAACTCCAAGGTCCAACCAAGAAAATGGTTGAGGCCCTCTTGTATCAATATGGAGAAGCCAAAACCTCATTGAGGAAAAGGAGTTAGGATTTGTGAGCTCGAAGGGCATGCATGTGATCATGCCGATAAAATTGGTGAGCTAGAAGATCAACTTGTTGAGGAACAATTGTTCCGGAGCAACTTGAGGAGACACAAGCCAAGGACTATCCAAGGCAAAAGAAACCGTGAAACCTCTATTCAAGTTGCTATGATCTAAAAGTTAAAAATGATGAGCTTGTAGAGAGTCATAACAAACTCTTTGAGAGTTTTGAGCAACTTAGGGAAACCCACAAGGTGACCTCAAGTGAGCTCACCAAGCTCAAGGAGTCATATGCTAAATTACAAGCTCAATACATCTATGCTAGCTTCACCACATCTCATAATGATAAAGATGCAAATGCTTGTACCTCTAACCCTTTGTGTGTGAAGGCATCTCTTATTGAGGAGAACACTAGGTTGAAGGCCCAACTTGAGAAGGGTCTAGCCACTTGCATCCAAGGGGAAAGAACCTCAATGATCTTTTGAGCAATCAAAAGGGAGTGGTTGGCAAGGAAGGACTTGGGTTTACACCTAAGTCCAAGAAGGTCAACAAGAAGAAGAAGAAGCCACTCCCCTTCCAAAGATATTGTTTTTGTGAAGGAGGGGGAGTTGGCAAGACAAATGTGATTGGTGATGCCACTAGGGGCAATGCCACTCACAATGACTTTGCGGGAAAATACAACCCTTCATATGTTCTTATGAAATCTAGAAATGGTTGTGTTTTTGCTAAATATGTTGGCACTTCATATGGAGATGATTATCACTATGCTATTTGGGTTCCAAAGACCCTTGTGACTAACAAAAGAGGACCCATTCCAAAATGGGTACCTAAATCAAAGACTTGATTTCTTGTAGGACTTTTCTTCCGGTGGATCTTCATGGCTCATTGATAGTGGGTGTTCATCTCACATGACCGGAAGCAAAGAATAGTAAAGGGCTTATTGAAACAATTACTCACATTCTCTCATGTCACCGTTGGGAACAATGCAAGACTTAAGGTATTGGGATATGGCAAGGTAGTGATCACTCCGGAGTTATCCATTGAGAAGGTCCTCCTTGTTGAATCCCTTTCATATAATTTACTTTCCGTTGGTCAATTATGCAATGCCGGTTACACCGTTATCTTTAATAAATACCACGTGACCATCCTTTTCACTCAATCTCTTAAAGTAGCCTTTGTTGGATTTCGTGAGAACGGTTTGTATGTGGTCGATTTCTCGAAAGAGACCACTCAAATTGCCACGTGTCTAATGGCTAAATCCGACAAGGGTGGCTTTGGCATCGCCGGCTAGGCCATGTCGGTATGAGAAATTTACAAACTCTTGTGAAGGGTGGACACGTGGTAGGACTAACCGATGTTAATTTTTCCAAAGATCGTCCTTGTAGTGCTTGCATAGCCGGAAAGATGCATGAAAAGAATCACCCCAAGAAGACCATTATCTCCACTAAGAGGCCTTTGGAGCTCCTTCATATGGATCTTTTGGGCCTCCCACATATGATAGTCTTGGTGGCAAGAAATATTGTTTGGTGATTGTGGATGATTATTCAAGATATTGTTGGACTTTCTACATCAAGAGAAGAGTGAAACTCAAAAGATATTCATTGACTTTGCAACCCTAGTTCAACGCCAATATGACTCCAAGATTTTGGCAATAAGAAGTGACAATGGTACGGAGTTCAAGAATTACACTATGGATGATTTCCTAAGTGGGGAGGGCATTCAACACCAATATTCCGCTGCATATACTCCCCAACAAAATGGTGTCGCCGAAAGGAAGAACCGCACTCTTATTGATATGGCAAGAACTATGTTGGCCGAATTTCATTCCCCATACAACTTTTGGGCCGAAGCCATCAACACCGCTTGCCACTACTCAAACCGGCTCTTCTTTCGTCCTCTCATGAAAAGACACCATATGAACTCCTCGGTAAAAAGCCAAATGTCTCTTACTTTCGAGTATTTGGATGCAAATGCCATGTTTACATTAAAGGTTGCAATTGCTAAATTTGAATCTAGATCTTTTGATGGTATTCTTGTTGGATATGCCGCAAACTCCATACTTATAGGGTCTACAACATATCCACCGGTGTGTTGAAGAATCTATGAATGTGGAGTTTGTCGAGGATAATGGCTCCCAAGCGGAGCATATTGATCATGATGATGTAGGTGATGTCTCCATCTCAAGCCATAAGAACTATGGGCATAGGAGAACTTATTCCTATTGAAGAACCTATTGTTGATACTCAAGAAGAAGGAACAAGTTCTACTCAAGTTGAGCCATCCACCTCAACAATTGATCAACAACTATCAAGAACAAGAACATGATATTCATCACATGAACAAGAAATGGTCAAGACCCACCCAACTCTAGTGGAACAAGAACATATGAACCCACAACTCCAAGAACTCCACTTCGGGTTGACCATGAACAAGATGAAGGCAATGATGAAGATATTGTGTTGGTGAAACAATTGGTCAAGCCATGGAACGCCGGTCATCGGCGTGCATCAAAATTGGATCATCAACACTTCAAAGAAAATATCCTTGGGAGTATCGTAGGGTGTGTCCACACGCAATCAATTATCTAACTTTTGTGGTCATGTCTCTTGTTTGTCTAGCTTAGAACCTCTCAAGGTATATGATGCTCTTGAAGACATGGATTGGGTTGCGGCTATGCATGAAGAGTTGAACAACTTCGAGCGCAACAAAGTATGGTCATTAGTTGAAAGACCCAAAGACACATCCATAATGTCATTGGAACCAAGTGGATATTCAAGAACAAGCAAGACTCACATGGTCAAGTCATCCGCAACAAAGCAAGATTGGTTGCACAAGGCTACACCCAAATCGAAGGAGTCGACTACGGTGAAACCTATGCCCCCGTTGCTAGACTTGAATCCATTCGCTTACTTATTGCTATGCATCTACTCATAAATTACTTATATCAAATGGATGTTAAAAGTGCTTTCTAAATGGTCCACTAAATGAATTGTGTATGTGAAACAACCTCCGGGTTTTGAAGACCCTAAATTTCCTAACCATGTCTACTTACTACATAAGGCTCTTTATGGGCTCAAGCAAGCTCCACGTGCTTGGTATGATCATCTCAAGGAGTTCTTAGTAGACCGTGGCTTTGAAATTGGGGTAATAGATCCCACCTTTTTACAAAAAGGATAAATGGAGAGTTTTTCGTATGCCAAATATATGTTGATGATATTATCTTTGGTTCTACTAACCATGAATTTAGTGATCAATTCTCTAAGCTAATGACCAAGGAATTTGAGATGTCCATGATGGGAAATTGAATTATTTTCTTGGCTTTGAAATCCACCAATGAGAGAAGGAACATTCTTATGTCAAGCCAAGTATATTAAGGACATGCTCAAGAAATTTGATATGAACAATGCCAAGCCATATAAGTTTCCCATGGACTCCAAGGCGGATCTTCACTTAGATCCGGATGGTAAGGAAGTTGATCAAAAGCTTTATCGTTCTATGATTGGATCTTTGCTTTACCTTTGTGCATCTAGACCGGATATTATGTTTAGTGTGGGTATGTGTGCAAGATTCCAATCAAGTCCTAGGGAAAGTCATGAAACCGCGGTTAAAAGGATTCTAAGATACTTGATGGATACTCCTAACTATGGTCTTTGGTACCCCATGGACAAGCTTTGATCTTGTAGGTTATTCGGATGCGGATTGGGCGGGTTGCAAAATGGATAGAAAATCAACTTCGGGTACTTGCCAATTCCTTGGTAGGTCCTTGTGAGTTGGTCTTCCAAGAAGCAAAATTGTGTGGCCTCGTCCTCCACCGAAGCCGAATACATTGCCGCCGGAAGTTGTTGTGCACAATTATTATGGATGAGGCAAACTTTAAAGGATTATGGTGTCATTTGTGACAAAGTGCCTCTTTTATGTGACAATGAAAGTGCCATCAAAATTGCTCACAATCCGGTTCTTCATGGGAAGACCAAGCATATTGAGATCCGGTATCATTTTATTCGAGATCATGTTGAGAAGGGTGATATTGCAATCAATATGTCAACACCAAGCATCAACTCGCCGATATGTTCACAAAGCCTCTTGGTGAAGCAAGATTCAAGGAGTTGAGAGGAGAACTAAATGTGGTGGACATAAGCAATTGGATTAGTGGACTTCTTGCATACCTACCCATATTAGACGATATTATTTGGTTTGGATGTAGGCATGGACATAGGGGGAGTGCGGTCCTAATCATTGGACTATCCCTCCCCCCATTATGCCGATAGTAAGAACTCATTTTGTCTCTATATTTCATTTCATGAATTGTGAGCTTAAATGACGAGTAGTGGCCGTGAACCCAAGATACATCTTCGCGGTGTCACACCACAAACTCATACATGGTGGCCTAGGCCACCGCCCTCTTCTTTGTGAAGAGTTGGTTCTTTTGGATTTTAATTGAATATCATTTGAAACTTTTTGGTCCCTTTGTTGGTTTTATGGAAAACACACTCATCTTGGCCTTTTAGTAGTTTGATTCTTGCAAGCATAAGTGTGAAGTACCAATATCAGCTTGACCCTCTAAATCCTAAGCCTCACTCATCTAAAACATCTCTTTCTTGCACACAAGTCCACCTTTTATCTGAGTGTTTTGGCTCCAGCAGGCCCCGGATTATTCAGGCTTTTTGGGCCGGAATATCCGGGGGGCCGGAATATCCGCCCCATCGGGGGCCGGAATATCCGGCCTAAGCAGTTATCTTTTTTTTAAAAGGGGATGGTCTGGGGTGGAGAGGGCTTCGTGCTCCTCATTTCCCCCCGACCCCCTCACCTCAAAAACTGCCGCCTGCCGCCGCCCTACCTCACCGGAGTCAAGTTGGACCACCGGAATATCCGGGGCACCTCCGGATCTGTTTCTCCATTCTTCCGGGCATCTTCTCCTCCAAGTGGTTCCTCAAATGGATGAGGGTAACTCTCTCACTTTCAAATCTAGGGTGTACTTCATCCCCTCTTGATGTGGAGTTATTTTGTGCTAATACTTGGAGTAGATGATGCTAGTTGCTTTCCCTGTCATCTAGATACATTAGTTTGGTACTCCTTTTGTCGATCTACTTTTAGACCTAGATGAATCAGATTTTTGGAGGCCGGAATATCCGGCCCCCGCATGGCCGGAATATCCGCCCCCCCCCCCCCGGAATATCCGGCCCACTCTGGACCGGAATATCCGGGGTCTGAATTTCTGATTCTTTTAGCCCTAAGTAGTATCGACTAAGGGTTCCTTCTCTAATGTATTTAGTATTCCAGTCATGAACTTGTGTGTCCTTATCTATGCTGTCCACCTATCTTTCTATTTCACAGGTGATTCGAGTGCTCCGAAGCAATATCATCGCAAAAGTACCTCAAGAAAAATGCGGAAGGGTTTTGGTTGATGAGTCAGTGTCTAGGCAGCAAGCAGCTGAGAAGAAAACTGAACAAGAAAGGACTGTGGTTAGGAAGAGAAAGGGTAAAGCTCCTCGCACCAATTACAAGCTCATGGATGCTGTTGACTACTCCGCCTTGCGTCAAGATGATTGGTATGAAACTGAGGAAAGAGATGAGGACATTGAGGACAAAAACTTTTGGTGCACTCAACAAATGTTCATCTACCGAGACATCTATCTCACCTTCGAGCATCCCATCCGTCTAATGCACTCAATTGACATGAATCGCTTCAAGGCCAAGAAAGACTTTTCTGATGCAGTGTATGTGACTGAGCAAATGGGTCTTCATCGCCTCATGGGTATTCAATGTGACTATGATCCAGTTATCCTTCAGCAGTTTTTCGCCACTCTAGTTATGAAAGGTGATGATGCTCTCACTATGAAGTGGATGACCGGGCAATCTATTGTGAGGCAAACTTCTATGACTTTGCTAGGGTTCTCGGCTACAAGTTCAAGGGAGATGGTCGTCCAGTGGGCCGACGTCTTCACTTCCCGGGAAGGCCTAACAAAAACTTGTTGGCTGATCTCTATGGACCCCGTGGTGTCATTGGTGAGGTCAAGGGCCTCCTCCCACTTTATGATCTTCTCGTGCGCATCTTTCGTGAGAACATTGACCCAAGTGGTGGAAACAATAATGCTATCCGTGGAAGTCTTGTGGATCTTCTGCTTCATGCTCGTGCTTGCTTTGAAAGTGAAGATCCCGAAGAGGATTTTAGAGTGGATGTGATGGATTATATTTTTCATGAGATGCATGATGCCATGGTTTCTCGATACTCAATCCCTTATGCTCCTTATATTATGCTGCTTATCCAGGACAAATGAAGGGCTATGACTTGTCTGAGGGCTGTGTGGATCACAAGCCAAAGGGGTTCTATCTCAAGAAGATGCAGTCCACTCCTCGTACCACTGATACCTTTATGACTGATGCTCGCCGAAGTGGTAGCACTAGGCGTTTGAACACTGCTGCACCATCTATTGCCCCAGAGATTAAGAAGCTGAATTGGTTTCAGCGGAGCATGCTTTGTATGGGCATTGACATCCGCAAGGAGCAATACACTGCCTACCGTGATCGCCATGACATGGCCCATGATCAGAAGCTTATTCTTCACCATGTGTCCGGCTCCAAGGGTGCTCCCCCCAAGGCCAAAGCTGCCCTCTCATATAGTAAGTGGAATCGGTCACAGGTTCCATGGGTCGACATGGAGAAGGTCCTCTACTCGGACACTGCTGCTGCCACTAGTTCACCTCCGCCTGCTGATAGTGATGATGACGAGGATGATGATGATGATGATGATGCTGTGGTTGGTAGTGATGCTGGCTCCGAGGAGCGCGAGGATGAGGATGGTGACGATGATGATGAGGAGTCCGACTGAGCTTCCGGGACGTTTAGCATCGCTCTTTTCCCTTTTTGGCGTTTCGATGCCAAAGGGGGAGAAGTAGTTCTATTTAGGTTCTCCGTGGGGATTTGCATGGGTCGGACACAAGCATATGCCTCTATCATGTCTTAAGAGCTTGTGTCCTTTTTATCGCTTGGGTCGGACACAAGCATATGCCTCTATCATGTCTTAAGAGCTTGTGTCCTTTTTATCATTTTTTCGAACTATTTGCTATTTGCATGCTTTGTGTAAGCACTATGTCCTTTGGTTCGTTGATGAACATGGATTTCGGAATTATCTAGTTATGATTACGATGATTGAAACTATGTATGCAATGGTATGACCTTCATCTCTCACATGCTTCCCATTATGAATGGTGAAGCTCTATACCTATATGTTGTGCATTTGTATTCCAATGCAAACTACTTATATGCACACATTTAGGGGGAGCTTTTCTAATCTTTTGGAAATTTGATGAATTGGTTTGGTTACCGAATTGCAAATCCTAGTGTTGTCATCTAACACCAAAAAGGGGGAGATTGAAAGGGCATTTCATGATCCCTCGATGTTTTGTGTGTTAGGCAACAACACTAGCGATAATTTAACCGTGCTTAAGTGATGCAGAAGTTAGGGCAAATCTTATAAGCATCAAACCCCAAAAAGATGTGAGAAAAGAGCTCGTGAATTGCTCTGAATAAACCGGATTATTGGGGACGGATATTTGGTTTCTGGACCGGATATTCCGGCCCCTCGAGAATTTCTGCTAAGGACCAGAGCTCAACCAGAAGTGCGTACGTCAGGATAAACCGGATATTTGGTGGCCGGATTATTTGCTTTCTGGGCCGGATATTCCGGCCCCCTCAAGAATTCTGCTAAGGACCAGAGCTCAACCAGAAGTGCGTGCGTCTGGATAAACCGGATATTTGAGGCCGGATATTTCGCAATATAGGCCGGATATTCCGGGGGGCGGATATTCCGGCCCCACTGATGCCGGATATTCCGGGCCCTGAAGAATTACAACGGCTAGAATTGGGAGCGGTATAAATACCCCTCCACCTTCCTCCAGCAAAGAACCACGACCTGAAACATCTGGAGCACCATTGTTGAAAGCTTGAAACTGCAAGATCTCTCTCCCTACCCACTCAAACACCTTGTCCTTCTAGGACTTGGGGGAGTTTAGCTAGATCTACCCTTCCACCAAAGCAATTTGATTTCCATATCCATTCCTTGTGAGGAACTTGTTACTCTTGGGTTCATTGGAACCCTAGAGGTCGTTTGGTCGTTCTTGTGGTTTTGGTAGCCGCGGGGACTAGCCGGAGCCTCCAATTAAGTTGTGGATGCGTGCCCCGGCCTTGTGATTCTTGTGGCTTTGGGAGCCGTGGGAATTTTGTGAGAGCCTCCAATTCGGTTGTGGAGTGTGCCTCATCCTTGTAAAGGTTTTGTTGCCGACCTCAAGGGCATCATATAGTGGCTCGTGGAGCTCCTCATTGGAGGATAACACGAGGGAGATACGGTGTGCCATATCAAGGCTATTCGGGGCTCACTTGTGACCCCGCGCCGCTCCAACGAAGACGTAGCTTCCATTGGGAAGTGAACTTCGGGAATCATCTCCGCGTCACCGTGTGGTTATCTCTTACACTTCCTTTACTTGTATTGCTAGCTTAACTTGTTAAGTATATCTTGCTAGCTAGTCTATTGCTCATCATATAGGAGTGTTCACCTAGTTGCATATCTAGAGAACTTATATTTGAGCAATTCCCTAATTTGATTAAAAGAAAAAGAAAATTTGTAGTTGCCTATTCACCCCCCCCCCCCTCTAGACAACCTACTCGATCCTTTCAAACCTGCCAAGACTGCTCCTATTGCTTACAAGGATTGGAACACCTCTGGGATTGACTGTGATGAGCTGGAGAAGTACTTGTCCTCAACTTCTGCGCCTCCTTGTGAGTCTTCACCTCCTGCTGCTGATAGTGCCGAGGACCCCTCGGACCAAGATGGAGATGAAGATGATGATGAAGATGGTGACTGGTTTCAGCCACCCGCATGAGGTCGAGGGGCGATAGCTTTGCTCTTGTCCCCTTTTTGGCGTTCCGATGCCAAAGGGGGAGAAGTAGTTCTATTAGGTTTTCTACGAGGGATTTGCATGGGTCGGGCACAAGCAACAGTTGCATGATTATTTGGTTTTTATTGCTTCGCTTGTGTCCATTTATCTAGTGTTGAACTTATTCGATTCGTTGAACTTATTCAATACTTATCATTGTGCTACTCCAAGTATGAACCATGTTTGATATATTATGTCTTGTGTTAACCGTTTGCTACCTACAAGTCTATGTGAGATGTTATGTGATAAAGGTAGAAATGGTGCTTATGGATCCTATTAGCATGGTTCATGGATCTATATACTTTGAGGCATATGGATTATCTATATATGATTGAGGCAATATTATTGTGGTTGGTAGGACGGTATGATCTCTATCCCTTTGCCTCAATTATATTTGCTGTGCCTCTTGGTTTGCTATATTAAGTGTAACTTGGTTCCTTGTACTCCCTTGTTGTAATATCTTTGAATCCCTACATGTTGTGCTTGATCGTCTCCTATCAAACTCTTATTGCACACATTTAGGGGGAGCTCGTTTTTTTTGTGGAACCTTATTGCTCTTAAAGTTGTTGTTTCCATTGCAAATCCGGGTATTATCATCTAACACCAAAAAGGGGGAGATTGAAAGAACATTTCCTAATCCCCTATGTTTTGTGTGTTAGATAACAATACCACGGACCTATTTAATGTGTGTCATGTGCTGCAGAGATAAATCTATTTACCATACATCAACACTTAGTTGTCGAAGGAAGAAAAAGGGGCGAAGGTCCGGCCCTAGAAACTGCTAAGGAAAGGGTGCGCAAGCACCAGATACACAGCCGGGAATTCCGGCCCTCCTGGCCGGAAATTCTGGCCCTGCTTCTTCGACACGAAAACGGCTAAGGACCTGTGGCGCAACTCTCAGATGTCTAGCCGGAAATTCTGGCTCAGCTACTTTGTCGAAAAACGGCTAAGGACCAGTGGCGCAACTCTCAGATGTCTAGCCGGAAATTCTGGCCCTCCTGGCCAGAAATTCCGGCTCAGCTATTTCGATGGAAAAACTGCTAAGGAAACATGGCGCAGCGCTCAGATGTCAAACCGGAATTTCCGGCCCCTGGCCCCGGAAATTCCGGTGTACGTTTTCCTGCAATGGCTAGAAATGGGAAAGGGCTATAAATACCCCTTCCCTTCTTCTTCCTTGAGTAGCTCTTCCACCATTGTTGACACCCAAGTGCTGAGCCACCAAAACTCCATCGACTACACTTCCAACCATCCAAAGTTGTTGATCTTTGGACAATCGAAGGAGAAGACCCCGATCTACACTTCCACCGAAGCGATTTACATTTCCCCCTCATTAGCTTGAGGGCCCCTTGCTCTAGTTTTCCGTTGGGAACCCTAGGCTTCGATTTGGTTAACTTGTTTGTTCTTGTTGTTGTTGAACAGCTTGATTGCTCTCGAGAGCCTCCAGTTGTGGATGTTTGCCTCGAGCTTGTTGTGAGAGGTCTCGGTCGCCACCGACAAGTGCACCACTATAGTGGAGCGTGAATCGAACCCGTTGGGGTGAGGTTCACGGAGAATAAGGGAGGCCATTTGTGGCGTTGGTGGTTTGAAACCACCCCCTCTCCAAACGCAGACGTACTTCCCCTCAAAAGGAAGGAACTGCGGTAAATCAACCCTTGTGTCTTCGCGTGCTCCACTTGGTGACTTCTATCCTTTACCCTCATTACTTGTATCTTACTTGTGTTTAGTTGCTAGTTTTCATATAGGTAAATTCACCTAGTTGCATATCTAGAGAATTTACCTTTGTGTCAAACCCTAAATTGAAAAAGACCTAAAATTTGAATTAGCACCTATTCACCCCCCCCCCCCCTCTAGGTGCCCATACGATCCTTTCACCCGGCATAGCCAAGCAGAATAGCATAAGAACCCAGCAATAGGAATGGCAAAGAACCAGCCCTAGTGCGGATGACACCTACCTGGCGCAAGCACCGAAGAAGAGCCGGTGGAAGCAAAGCCACATGAAGCAGGACTAGCGTAAAAGACTTCGTGTCAAATCCTTTCTCCGGCTACCGGGAGAAGGCGTGCGAACAAAGGCGAGCACGGCTATATACCCAAGCACAAGCATTGTTCCATTACACTAGGGGCAGATTCTTTGTCATTACATATATTACCCAGCACACTGGGTGCCTAGAAAAAGGGTGCTAAATACAGTAAAGAGAGGGAGAAGTAACAAGATAAGCCTGCAAGGCCGACTGGCCAGGAGTCCGGAGCACTATTAAGCCGGACGTCGTAGGTCTTCGTCGCAAAGCTCGGAGTCGAAACCTTTACCCATCTGGGTGATATCAAAGCGGGACAGAAATCCTTGCCATCAAGGAGGAAACCGCGGAAGTAAGCTTTGTGCGTTCGCCCTGCAAAAAGAAGAAGGGATCAAGTCAGACATCTACCCGGAACAGACTAGAGGCCAACACTGTTCTGCCAGCATACAAGGGAAAACACCTGGAGGATTGCCTCAAGGCGGTTCAACATAAGCGTCTGCGAGGGCACGTCGCATGCCTCCACCCGGAGGAGATGCAACGCTTTCGATACTCTGATGTTCCCAGCCCGATCGACAGGCGGAGTGGGAGCAACGGGGGTGCATCAGCTTGCTGCCGGGTGCGACGTGAGCGGTCCATGATGCCGCCCCCATCTCCTAATCTGGAAGCCAAATGATGGAGACGGCACGATACGCTAGGCCCGGTTTCCAGAGGCGGAGCCGGTCTGTTAGCCAAAGAGGACAGAGCCACCAAGCTAGGGGTGGCACCAAGGGCGGAGGTATCATCTGCAACGTCGTTCCCAACACCTTCGCTATCATCATCATCCCCATCATCATCAGCGTCAAGCACTTCAAGGCCATCCTCTTGACCTTGGATCCGAAACAGCTGCGGGAAAGCAAGAAGGTTTCAATTAGCGTCTCAACAGGGAAGGCCAAACGAGTGGCCGCGAATCGTACCTGCGGAGGCGGGTTTCGGAAGGCGAAAGCCGGAAGTCCCACATGAACTGGAAGAGGAACCCCCCTGAAGGTCAGTATGCGTGCGCAGCCAGTTCTCCAGCTCCTAGGGCGATAGAGCCTGCGACGATATCCTAGTAGGATCATCTAAGCCCATCCAAAAACATAGTTTGTTTTCCCATGCTTGGAGAGGTTGAATTTTTTGGCGCCGCAAGGACGTCAGTAGGACCACAGCCGTTAACCCCTGCGCATGCAGATGGCGCAGCCGTGCGCACATCTGACCATTCACCGCTGGGTGACCCACAAAGGGAGGAGCCTCCCAATTGTCCCTACTCACGGGGGAAAGGGTGAAAAGGGAGGAACCCCAAGTTGGCTGCCGCCGCTACGTCATCACAATAGAGAAGGTATTGTTCCACCCCGCAGGTTCTGACCTGAGCTGCAGACGGGGGAAGTCCGATGGCCGCCTGACAAAGCCCACCGCGCTGCAGGATTCGTCGTCATCGCCTTCGCCAGGAATGCGACCCTCCACTCAGAAAAAGCAGGAACATAGCCCCAGGTGAGGCCAGATGTCCAGGTACCCCTCGCAGAGGGTGGCGAAGCATGCTGCAAGCAGCACGCTGTGAGGGGTTAGATGATGAAGTTGCAGCCCGTAAGAAGCTCTTGGAAAAAGCTGCTGGCTGGAACGCTCAGGCCGCACAGCAAGAAGTAGGTGAACAATACGCACTCATGAATGTGAGGTTGCGGAAGCCGTTCCCGGCCCGGCGCGCGTCATGCCACCAAGGATGGGTGAGGAAGGAATCCATCCTCCTCCAGGCCCTCCAAGAATTCGTTGTCTATCGACGATCCTTTCCAATCACTCGCCATGACGAAAAAAGAAGGAGGTGAACGAAGGAGTAACTTTGCCCTCTATCAGCAAGGCCCTTAAATAAGGATTGGCACGATCCCAGCGTAGTTCACGAACCACCGGGCCACGGCCGCGCGCACGCGTAGGCGTACCCAAAATCGTGGGCATTAAAACTGCCCACCACGCACATAACTACAGCGTTAACGGAGGCATCTACATCATCATGGCCATGGAAACCGCGATGACCGGAGCAGGACACGCGAGGGAGAGTGTCACGTCCCGTCGCTGCTGTGGCCTAAGCACGCAATAGCCTGATAGACCTATCCCATAGATGGGACGAAGCCTGTTTAGATTCCTGACAAAACGTCATGCACACGCCTCATCAAGGCGCGACCGCTCACGCAGGGCGTCACGCCACGTGCACTCCAGCACGCGTTCGCAGAAGCCAAGGCAACAAAAAGAGAGGCACCGCTCACCCTTACATTGAACCAACCAGTCAGAGAGGACCGCGCGTAGCGCGGATGGCAAGGACGAGGCAGTGGCTTCCCTTCCCGCTCGGGTTCGAGTGCCTCACCCGCGGGCACTGTTCACTAGGAACAGTGCTCGCACTGTAGCAACACTGTAGTTATACACTGTAGCTGTACTGTTCACTAGGGGCAGTATATTATTCTTTGCTGGCCTCTCTCTGCACGCGTTCGGGCCACAGCGATAGGAGTCACAAAACGCGTGGGATTTGTATAGTTCTGTAGATCTTAGCTTGCACACTAGGGTGTGTGTGGTGTTGTGTGTGTGCGTGCGTGTGGTGTGAGTTGGTGTGTTTAAGTTCAGATACTACAGCTGTACCGATCCAGAGGCATCAAAAAAAAAAAAAAAAAAAACCAGTCAGAGGGAGCGCCGTAAGATGTCAGCACAAGAAGCTGGCTGGCTAAGGAGTAGCCAGCACCAAGAGATAGATAAAGGCAAACCGGCTAAAAGTATTAGCCGGATCCTGAGTTAGAGAAATAACTCTAAGACCCTTATTTATAAAGCCCGCGCGCGCCTCTTCAAGCCGCACACATGCTCAGGGCTACTGACGGGGTCCTGGGTAACCGGGTGCCTAGAGAAGCATAAACATTAGTAAGGCACTCATCCTGTTATGTTGTAAGGATGACTCCAACGGGGCGACGCATCCAGTCCGCGCGTCTCCGTTCCTGTCCGCGGGGGCCAAAAACACGGCCCAACGGGGCGACGCAAACGGACCGCGGTCCATTTTTTGGTCCGCCGCGACGCATCCCTGGCCCAAATTTGGGTCACCGATGCGTCGGCCCCGGACGCGCGGCGGAGTGAAAACGCGTCCGCGCGTCCACGCGTGGCGTCCGCCCCGAGCCCACATGTCAGCGACAGGGCGCCGGTCAGCTTCCCCCTGGCCCAGTCCTTTTTAATGCCAGGGGATAGGGACGGCCAGCCCCCACCAACCCCACTTCACTGCCCCACTGCCGCACCGTCTCCGGCGACCAAACCCTAGCCCACTGCCACCGTCGCAATGCCGCTCCGGTGGCCTGGATTCGGCAAGGCCAAGAACGACGGCGAGGCGGGGTCATCCTCTGGCCGCCGCCGCCGCCGCTACATCTCACCTCCCCCTTCCCCACCTTCCCCACCTTCTCCCCCTTCCCCACCTTCTCCCCCGGCGCCGGTCCCCGCCGTCTTCGAGCTCGCGCCGCCCGGCGGCGCGTTGCGCGACCGCGTCTACGTGCGGAAAGAAGACTGCCAGTGGTACTGGGACCACGCCACCCCGCTGCCGTGGCCAGATGTCAAGCTCCCCGAGCATTGGAATCTGAACCCGCAGCGCATCCCGGTGCCACCGATGCCCACGGCGAGCGGGCACGGGATCAGGAGATCGAGCGGCGCCGCCGGCGTCTCCCGGCCGAGCTCCGCAACGACCCCGCCTTCGCGGCCACGTCCCGTAACTGGGTGGAGTGGTTCCGCGACGAGCACAGCCTGCGGCGGAAGGCCCTCTACACGCGGGCTCCGACGCCGCCATCTGGGCGTTGGACACCGCCACCGCACACGCGGCGCCGGGACGCACTGCCAGTGCCGCGCGGGCTGCGGATTGGGTCGCCGCCGCCGCCGCCGCGCGTGAAGATGGAGGTGGATCCCGAGGTGGAGGATCCCGAGCTCGAGGCCGTCTTCGAGGCCTCGCGCAAGCAGATGGTGGAGGACGAGCGCAAGCGCTGGGCCATCGTCCTCGCCGACGTCGCCAGGGAGCAGGAGGCGGCCCTGCAGGCGCAGCAGGCGGCGGTCCTGGAGGAACCACAGCCATGGCAGGCCATGGACGAGGACCTGCCACCGGCGCCTCCGCTGCCAGAAGGCCTGCTAGGGCAGCGCTGGGTCTTCAATGGCGGCGCCTGGGAGGTCGAGAGGGAGCCACCCCTCCCAGAGCAGGCGGAGGAGGAGCAGCCGCCTACGCCGCCGGCCGTCGTCCCACCGCAGGCAGGCGGCGGACCACCGGCGCACCTCTGGAGGCAGCCGGACTACGTCATCCTCGATGGGGATGACGAAGAGGAGTAGAAGCCCGCGAAGGGCAAATATTGTAGTTTTTAAATATTTTTGTTTTTAAAAATATTATGTAAAAAGGCCGTTTGTGGCCCACCCCCCCTATATATGAATAGAAAAGGCCCATATATGGCCTGTTTAGATAAAAAAAAACCAGGGCGGACTCGATGCGTCGGGCCGTTGGGCGCACTGCCACCAACGGCGGACAGGGGCGGACTGGACCTGTCCTTTTGGCGACGCAAACGGACCAAACGCGGACCAAACGCGCGTCCGTTTGCGTCGCCCCGTTGGAGTCATCCTAAGTTGTCCCCCGGCTAAGTAAGGACTGGCACTCGCCAAGCCTACCATCCGGCTCCTGCCCGAATAGCCGGCAGAAGAGGCCATCCGGCTATGAGCCAAGGAGGGCCCATGGTATAGAAGTCCATGCCTACGCCATAGGGACGACGCGCGGGACGATAAGACCTGACCGCCCGCCGTCCGGGTGGGACCGCAGGCTGCAAGGATGATCTCATCCTATGCATAGTCACACCCGCACTCTCCGGCCGACGGAACCCACCCGGGGGCTCGAAAGTCCACCACCACGTCATCACCGCAGGGCGGTTCCTGAAGATCTGCTGATAGAAGAGGAAGCGGGGAGACCAAGGCATCAAGCACCGCCATGTCCCATCGACTACGGCGGTAACTCCATGGCCATACCTTGGTGTCCCTGGCCAAGGCTATATAAAGAGAAGCCCACCAAGGAGAAAGGGGGCACCCAATCTGACCAACACAACAACCCATCCATCCACATCCATTTCATACACACCCATTCCATTCCACATCAATTCCATACATCCATACCACCGTAGAGAAGAAGAACTCCGGCGAGTGGCTCACCGGAGTTGTAGTAGTTGATAGATTCAGTAGTTAGGCTCTTAGAGCACCCTATTGCTTGCACTCTACCCGGAGCCAATCTATTACCCAGGAGAGGCATCATCCGGCGGTTAGACTCCCTAGCTGTCGTCCACCATAGTTATCAGCTATCTCCGCAGGCTGTTAGCCGAACAACCCCCCATTGTAATATCTGAGCACCTCACATGCTCCATATATAATACTAGGTAAATTTGCGCGGCATCGCCGCGCGTGTGTGGGTAAAATTCAAATTTGGAAATTTGGGCATTTAAATTTGTTGAATTTTTCGGGAATTAATAAAATTGAAAGAGAATTTACGTATAAAAGGTTGTTTAGATTTTAAAAATTGTTCAAAATGGGAAGTCATTTAGACTTGAGTTGTTTTTACGTGTGTGAAATGTGTAGGGTCGAAAGGCATCTATAATATTGAAATATGCAAAAATTTACGTCGCGGATATGTGGTATGACTGGAAATGAGAAGGTCATAGAGTTGTAGAAATGGTTTTTTTTTAATTAAAATAATTTTAATTAGGACACAAAGTATTTTAAAAGAATATGTTTGTTTTGTTACATGTTTTCTGAAATTGGTTTGAAATGATTTTGAGATGTATTTCAAAAGTTCTTGAAGTTTTGGGGATTTTAAAAATAGAACAGGAAGGAAAAAAAATGGGCCTAGTCGGCCGCAGAGGAAGCATGCCGGCCCAGCAGCCGGCCCATCTCCGTAGGGTAGGCCTGCTGTGACGTCGCGGCGACGTCACAGTGGCCGGAGATGCTGCGGCGGCGGGGACGACACCGGCGGCGCAGCCGCGCGATTCGGGACGTTTGGGTGGGCGCGGCGGATGCGGCTGGAGGTACGCTACTTGAATGCGGTGGCGCCGCCGCTTTTGCGTCGCCGTAGCGTCGCCGGCGGGCAGTAGACGCGGCGGAGGAAGCGGGAGAGTGCGGCGTTGATTCGGGCGCCCGTGGTGCGTTCCAGCAATCGAATCTCGCCGGAGGTGAAGAGGGCACGACGGCGAACTTCCATGCATGCTTGGATCTGACGGGAGATGCGCGGGGAGGCGGCGGCTCTCCGCCGCGCGCGAGAGAGAGGAGGGGAGGCGGAGAATCTGCGGTACATTTTACAAAAAAGTCCAGGTTTTGTTTCTAATTTACGAATTGGTACCTCACTTCGTGGATTAGTGGACTGTGGGTTGGTTTCCCTTTTTTTTAAGGGTTTTTTTGCGAAAGTGGCACGGACCTGTCGTGCGGACCGTTGGATCGGCGACGGACGGCCTGGAACGCGCTACTGTACTACTGTAGCGGAGAACAGTGTTAGCTACAGTAGTACAGTAGCGCGGAGCGTTCTCAGGCCACGGTTTTGCACGAACTTAATATATAGAGTAATATTGTTCAGATTTCTTCATAGAGAGCTCTAGTGTGGCAGGGAGTTGTTGCTAGCTTGCTTCTTTCTTGTGTGTTGGCAGCAGAAGCAGTGTGATCATCTTCTTGCAGGTTTATTCATCACTGTATGTAATTGGGCACTGAGAATTAATAAAGTGCTTAGTATCAATCTGTTGAAAGTAACTGCTAGATTTTGTACCTGCTGAAGTTAAGCTGTCTATTAACGTTGTCTTCTTTCGTGGGTTTAGTCATGTGTTTTAATAAGTTAGAACAATTTGGGAAGGATAGCTAGTTTTGAAACATATGAGCTATGTAAAGACCATACCCTCTTATTTTTGGGTCAGAAGCTGTTGAGTTCTGATCCTTTCTCTTTTTAGTATTCACTGCCTGTATGGATAAAAATATAAGAGAAGAGCTATTTAAATTTCGACAGACAATACGTGAGCTCAAAAGATAGACAGGCACGCTTACATTGTCGGTTTGGAAATCCGTCTGATCGATGATGTCTTCCACAGGAGTGATCTCTGTATTGAAGGTGCTTTCAGAAGGTGTGAGCAGAGTATTGTTTGGTGGTGTATTCGGTTCAGCAGTAGAAGTTTCTGCTGTATGTGATTCTGTGATCAGCTCAACTTTCTTAACTTCGAACATTATATGAGGTCTTCCTCTTCGACGTCATATGTTTCATCTCTGACTACGGCTGACACAATACATTTTTTACCTACCGTAGCGGTAATGGCAGGTGGAGTGAAATTGTGTCTACCCTTTGATTGTGCCTGAAGTAAAGATATGTCTTTGCCGATTACTGTGACAGCGTCATTACCATAGAACATAAATCGGCCGGTTGTTGTTTTTTGTTCATTGGATGGTTCAATATGTACAGCGTCCACTGAAAGCTTGTACCTGTGTTTGTTAAACTTAAGTTGTGCGAATTGAAAAATACGAATCATTTAATATGAATAGATATGTATTGTAGATTGTACCTTAGCGTGCATTCCGTGCTTGAGCATCTACGGCATTTATGTATACCATCCTGCATTCTCATGCCACATAGACATTTCTTGCAAGAATAGAAGGCCCATTCTTGCGGGTTGTTCACTTCAGTAATAAGTACACGAAGCATAATTTGTTTTTGCCTGGAATTGTAGACGGAAATGTCATTTTAGGGATATCGCAGGTAATTGTTGTCGTTTTATTGATTACTTGAATGAAAAACTTACAACAATGTCAGAAAGGTTGTTGCATCCTAGCGTACGGAGTGTTGTCTCTGTGGTTTCAGCTGCTGCTGCGCCATGTCCATCCCATTCAACTAAATAATGCTGATCATGGAAGCTGTGTGATGACAGAAAGTAATTGTTGAATCTAATTTGTGTATATCATAGTTGAAATATGAAGCAATATCTAGATTGGTCAACCTGTTATGAAGAGCTTCGGTTTCAGGAATTGGTGGATTAAAATGCCAGCGAGTCATAGAAGTGCTTCCAAATGCAATCAGTCCTGTGATGTGAGAGATTAGATTGTAAATAATATGTTTGTAAAGTATTATATGGATATACCTGAGAAAGAAGAAACAGTCATCCCTGTGAAAAGGATAACCATGTTATGCTCTGTAGATTCCTGGTAGAGTTCTTCTGCTTGAAATTGTTCAACATACTTGCCCCATAGTGTTACAATAGCAGTCCTATTCCTGAAAAAAGAAACAATGTATGTTAGTATTGTAAAGTGTAAGTGTATGTATATAGATTTGAATATATTTTGCATACTTGCTATCTGTTATACGGATTTGCCTTCTTGGATCTTGATTAGTTCTAGATGCAATGATGTCAGTTTGCTGTACAGCTATTCCAGTAGCATCTGTAATTGAGTGTAGAGTATTGCGGTGAGTATAGCGTATAGAAAGCTACTAATATGTTCTGAGTAGGAATAGATGGTTCTGATGGTACCTGATACATAGGTATTATCTCCTACACGGTTTTCTAACTTATCGAATGACTTGATGTTGTATATATAGAAAGGGAAATCGTCGGGCTGTGGAGAAACTTCTGTTATTTTTATGTTTCTTGCAAGTTTGATTCTGTAGAGATGATCTGTGATCTTATGCCTTATTTTTTGCCCTGTGACCATAAACTGTTCAATTTTGTAGACTGCATCTTCTTTTATCTTTGGTCTGAACATTGACACTCGATCCTTTCCTATGCAGCCTTCAATGACATTTCTCTACAGAGAAATTCGTAATGTTAATTGCAGCAGCATTTACTATGATATGTAAATCGTAGGGGGATTTTCTTTCTTTGAAGTGGGATTTTTTTAAGTTCCCAATGAAGTTTTAATAATAGTAGAGTTGCCATCTTTTCTCCTGTAACTTCTAATGGCGTTTTCTTAAGGGTAAACATGAAGGTTGAATTGCAAAAGGCTCTACTGTTGTGGATAAAATGTAAATATCTGTGTTTATCTCTTTCCAATGACAGTTTAGATAAATTTTATGAGCTCTTTTACGGTGCTTGGAAAACTACCACAGGTAGTTTCGGGTAGTTCCCCACCTAAAATATTTGGGCCGTTGGATTTGACTCTAACCCCACTAAATTATGTCAGCCATCCAAGCACAGAATTTTAATTAGTCAGGGGTACAATGGTAATTTGTCCATGAACATAATTAGATTCGTCCTCTCGTTCCACTCCTCTCGCCTCCGCTCTGCCGCCAGACTGCCACCACCGTGCAGCGCCGCATCTCGCCTCCTCCGCCTCCGCTCCTCTCCGTCGCCAGATCGCCGCCGCACCGCATCCTCTCCACGCCGCCACAACTCCGATTATCCGTGGCGGTAGCCGCCGAGCCTGCAGTCCGCCGGGCCACCCGGGGCGGGCACGCTCGTGGTGCCGGAGATCGTGCGCTGGGCGGAATAGTCCGGCAACCGCCTCCGCCCAGTGGAGGTCGAGCGCGCCGTCAAAGACCTCCGCAAGCTCCGCCGCCACCGCCAGGCCCTGGAGGACAGCGGGATCGGAGCCGCCGTCAGGCCCTCGAGGACAGCTGGATTCGTGGCGGCCACCTCTCTCCTCTCCTGCGGGAACGAAGGCCACCGTTCTCGGGCGAGTGAGGTGCCCCAACGCCGGCCGGAGGATCGTGAGCCCCGTCTCGACGCCCTCCGCTTCCTCCCCTCCGGTCACTCGTCCATTTCCCGACGTGCTGCCACTCTGTAAGTACATTAGTAGTGTAGTTGGGAGTGCAGTTCATGGCGTTGTGGTGTTCATCTAAATAATTGTGTGTGTAATACTGATCCTTATAAGTGCCTGAAATAGTATTAGATGGTCAGCATTTTGTAAAACCGAAGTGGTTCATATTATCAGAAATAAGTTCAGTGGTTTCATATTTGCACGTTTAGTGGCTAGTATCCTTCAGATTTTGTGTCTATGGAAAATCCCGTAAGGCTGGAACAAACCAACTAGCATATGTTTGTAAGTTTGTTGCAATGATCGATCTTTGGTAGTGTAAAACTGACAAGGAAATTTTTTTTTTTTTTTTTGTTTTTGAAAGGTCACCGGGGGGGAAAGGCTCCCCACCTGAATATATTTCAAAGTTGCCTTGAGACTTTACAGCCTCTACAAGATGGGTTCAAATGAACCAGAGAGTACGGGGGTTACAAAGGGGAGAGATAAACGAAAAAACACACACGCACAAACACAACACATGAAAGGGGGAAGTAGCCACACAACGACCATTACCATAAGAACAATCACCAGCGCGACATAGAGGAGTGTCAATGGCACCATCGAAGGGTATCACAATACCGAGATTTTGCAAATTGCCACAACAACACCCGCACACTCGAGGCTGTCTTCACGGCGTGATACTGGAGCAGGAAGTCAACGAGTGTCGCCGGCAAACCGCGAACTCCGCCACAAGGGGCATGATACTGGAGCATATGCAAGTCATGAGACAACCGACAAACACGAACCTTGACTTCAACTCCGCCATAGAGACAACCGAGCAACCTGCAAGGTGAGGTGGGCATGCTGCTCCATCAAAGAGCAAAGATCAACCGAGACCGCTCCTTTGACACGTGCTCACAGCAACACAGCGACCACCACCATGGAAGGACTTGAGCTTGCACAGAAACACAAAGAGGACTCCAGACCAAAGAGCACGGAACGGAACGGAACAGCCGACCACCGCCATCATCCCCACAGACCAAACCGCAAAGCTCATGCCAGCCGGTAACACTTGGACGGAGACACCACACGACCAATGAGGTAAAGGTGGTTCCAAGACGACGCCTCCAAGGAGGAAGCGACGTCGAAGACGCCGCCGTCGTCTGATCTAAATAAAGATCATTGGCTTTCGCCCGGAGAACACTTAGGGTAGTCGGGTGTGGCTGCACGACGACGCCTCCAACGAGGAAAACGGCGCTCATGAGCGTCGTCGTCGTCGGTGCCAACAGAGTTGGCACAGAGCTTTCGCTCGCAGCACCCAACCCGACACCGCCACCTGACCTGCCTGGCCACCGGGAGGTCCATACCTGGGTGTCGCCGGCCGTATAGAAGTCAACGGAATCCTCCTCTCCTCCAGGCAGAAGGTCGAAGAAGCTCCACGGCCATCGGTGCCGCGACTAAAGTCCAGATCGCCGCTCCGCCACAACAAACCACAACACCCGACCACCTCCACCTCCTCTGCCTCGCCAAACCTCAAGGCCTCCTGCCCAGCCTAGCCGCAGCCTTGCACAAGCAGCCACGGGAGCTCCACACCATCGCGCCGCCAGCAGCAGCGTCCAGGCAGCCACGGAATCTCCTCGAACGACGCCAGCAGCAGCGGCCCTGACGGCCCAGATCGGGCCCAGATCGAGCCCGAACTCCACCGTCAGCTCGCCCCGTCCTGCTGCTGTGCACGCCACCGCCGGCACCTCCCTTCACGCCCATCACGCCCTCGCCGCCATCTCGCCGCACCACCGCCAGGCGCAGCTCCCCCGTGCGCAGCCGTAACGTTGCCGCTGCCCCGCTCGCAGGGCGCCGCCCGGTGCGTCCATCCTCGCCCTCCGTCTTTGCCGGACGGGCGCCGCCACCGCCGCCGGCGTCGGCGACGGCAGCGGCCTGAGGAGGTCGGCGCGGCGGGTTTCTGGGCTAGGGTTTGGTGGAGCCTCCGGAGCCGCTCGAGGGGGAGCGGCCCGGGAGGGAGGGGGTTCTTTTCCTCCGGAGCCCTTGCTCTGACAAGGAAATTTGTTCGTTGTTGCTTACTGAACATGCATTTTGTCCCATGTTGTATTGTTAGTAAGAAGTGACTGTTTCTAAACGATTGAGATGAGAGGGATGAAGGCTGAAATACGATCTAGATAGAGCAATTGCTTTCTGAACAGAGCATGCGGAACAGAGTCCTTAATGTAGAGTCTTTAACATGCATTTTGTCCCATGTTGTATTGTTATTAAGTATTCTTTTACATATCTCTGCATACAGGAATCACGTCACAATGTTGAATCCTGTAAGGCAATGCCGAATTCAGCAACTTGTTCTGGATTTGAAGGAAGTAATGACCCTGACAAGGTAATATGAAGTTAACTTTGGTGCTGTGTAATCAATACATGCTTCTTGTTCACTTCGTCAGAGCTAACATATTACTGTACATATAGCCATAGGGTAGAGCAATCCATGTTGAAGTTGGTGTGTTCTGACGTCTTCCATCAGTACCTGTAGCTCCTTCCGAATCAAAGTCTAAATCTGAACCTGTAGAAGCCTAAAGAAGAGTTTGTCATTTTGTTCTGATACAGGATGCAAGGGGAACTGAACTTACTGCAGGAGGGTTCTGGTGGTACGAAGATATATTCATGACCTTGTTTTAAAGTTAATCGTTGTTCATCCGTTTGTGATTTATGGTGGTTATCACATGTACATCGTTTCTCAGTTCATATTCGGTTCATGTGTAGTCTGTGATGTCCAGTATTTAGTTGACCTTCTTGATTTGTGCAGTCTACAGCTTTTGGTTCTTCGAAAAGACCCCCAATGTAAAAGTCTACCTTGGCGAGTGACGGACCAAGGGGTGCCTGGGCCATTTTACCGTGCTCTGCAGCCTGGCGCACTAAGGGATGAAGCTGTATCGACATCGCTGCTGATCATCCGTAGGCGAGCAGTTTGTCCTCGCTCAGATTGACCAGCCACGTGACATGCAGCTGGGCGAGCAGTTTGTCGCTCAGATTGACCACGACAACGAGCGGAAGCAAACAGTCTACCATTGTTCAAAGTACACATAATTTTTGTAATCTACAGATGTTGGATGCAGTTTTCTTTTATGCAAATGGCTATTAGCCTATTATATTGTTTTTTTTAAAACCATGCAGGAGCACTGCCTATTATATTGTAGCTGATAGACACCAGGGTACTAAAAAGTAAACAAATTTATGTTTTAGCATTTGGATTCTCCCCAAGGTACATGATCTAATCACATAATTTTATGCATTTGCAATTTGTAATGGATATGCCTGCATGCACATACCTTCTTTTGAATGATAGCTTGGCCACAACGAACAAGACAACAGAATGAAGTTTCATCAAACATGATTCTTATTCATGATCGGTCATGGAATACATAATGTTGCATTGTTGCTTCGGAAGAAAGCAGACGACCTACACCGTCTCACATTGTTTAGCATAACAAAGCTACAATCATACAACATGCCACATTGTTTAGCTTAGCAAAACTATTAGCTCGAGCATTCGCCAATTCTTCTACGGCCTGATGTTTCCTCTTTGCTGCTGAAGAGTGAAGAGCAGGTCGCAAATAACAAACTTGCACAGGTCGCCAGTAATTTGGTTGTGTCATACGGTGCCTCAAAATCGACCTCCTAGAATCTCCGAGCCCTCTTGGCAATCCCCATCAGATTGAAAACCAGCAAGGCAACCATAGGCTTGTTGACTAGTGCCACCGTGAGAACTTTGTAAATAAACACCCAACGTCAAAACTGATGTGCACATGATCTGAATCCGCTCTGTTGGTTCAGAAGATGTACCGTTCAATCCTATACACATATTGCTTCAGCAACAACACCAATTTAACAGCTTGTCTGACATCGAGAAATTGTTAAGCGACCAATGTTTATGTGATAGCAGAACAGTCTGCTAGAAATCAAGTAGCAGTTACTGAAGCACCATTTGAACAGACACATTCTAGACCAAGCACTATATGCATTCAAAATTCGGTAGAGATGCACAGTTCGCTCTAAAGCACATTAATGGAAGAAACCATTTCACTTGACTTTAGCACACTACCTGTTACCACATGTTCTTGATACTGAACAAACACAAGAGCACCTCTCTGAACAGTGTAGATACACTTATCCTGAATCCTGATAGAATAGAAACTATGAATGCTATGAGTAGTTCCTGAAGCTGGACGCATTCCGAGCAGCTCTGCCCTGAACCCCGGTATCAAAGATCATCCCTGGAGGTACAGCTAAATTTTATTCCTTGCGCTGGACGAAAGTCCCGATGTCCTCCGATGCTTGTGCTCTGTTGAGGCCGCTGGGTCCGTGCCCACCGGAGAGGGGTTGTCAACGCGCTGCTTTCACAGTGGGAGAGCTCGCCGCGCCGCCGCCGATGACGACCATGAGATCGCGCGCATCTTCCGACGAGGGGAGTTTGCTGCCCAGATGCGGACAAGGAGAAGGACTTCACGGCGGCAGGAGGCGGAGCCCGACGTCACGGAGGCAGGCGGCTGAGGCCCGCTGCGCCCCGCCATCGGGTACAAGGGCGGCGGGGTGGGGATCAGAGTTTCTGGAGAGTGAGTTGAGCGCAGCGGGAGGCATCTGAGGGAGAGAGGGAGATGAGAAAAGGGATGAATCTGACGGTGGGGTCACTCATACGAATTTACCTAAGTACCCTTTCACTTTCGATTAAAAATAAATGAATATTGGTAGTTTTAGGTAGTTTCGGGTTCTTTTAATCTGGTAGTTTCTGGTAGCTCTAATTTTATCACCATTCGATTAGAACGGATGGACGGTTATTAAAACTACCAAGTACCCTAAAACTTGTAAAATTTTATATTGATGTTAGAGTAATAGTACATATTTATATTTCATGAAAGCAGTAGCAAATAGACTGTATTATGAGCATGCTAGCTAAATACAGTTTTGGAGGCAAATTAGTTTATGGATTCGTGAAGAACATTTTTAAGAGTAAAGCACGACTGCAATGTAAAGAAGTGTGAACAATCTTATGACCTTGTCTGTAAAAATATTATCGTATGTACTGGAATTTAGAAATGGTTGCATTTATAATGAAGTAAGACACGCAGAAATTATACAGGAGTGTGTGTATATACCTGACTGTCAAGAAAAAGCAAGCCCAACTCATACATTTCTTTAGATGGTTCCAATTTTCCCAATATAAAAGCCATGCCTCATATATATGTGGATAAATAGAGGTATATTACAATGTCGACATACGCATTTAAACAAACACAATTTTAACTTGGGGAAATAATTAATTTTAAGCTGAAGAGTTGTAAGAAAGGGTTGCAAAGGTATATTTTTTGGGCATGTAACTTCATCTTTGTGCCCCTGCTAAATTAAAAATGTAGTTCAAATTTCTGAAGTTAATGGTCAAATAGTCAGTGAAGGAATTACTTGGCCCATCTTGCCGTTCGGTATAAAATCATGGCATGGTACGCAATATAGCTAGAAACAGTAGACAAAGAACACATATATGTTTAGTAGTGAATAGCTAGACACAAACAGGACATAAACGCCTTAAATGTAGAGAGAAGTGAAAGTATGAGAGGTGAGGAAACAAATATACAGCAAGAAAAGACTATTGTCAAGAGTTCGGTGCATTTTCATATCATTGACTTATACCTACTATATATAATCTTGACAACACACAGAGAACCTCAGATCATGGAGGATTTCAATGCTAGCAATCATCTGTAGTAGATTATTTTTAGGGAAAACTAATTCTATAGTGCGGCACTGCATGCAAAATAAGAGCATCTATCATTTGCTGTTCCAAGGACAACTCCGATAAAGTAGCTACTATTCCCAGTGATACCGAGGGATCAACCAGCAAGCAAATATAAACGGCAGAAAGTAAATCTTGAGCATTGGTTCATACTCAATAATGCCTAACATGTAAGCAGATTATCCAGGGAATCAAACCAACACTGATGTCTCACTGACCAACGCTGTTGTCTAAGATAAATAAATCTGTAGATGGATGCAAGTCAATTCACTATACAGTTTAAGATAAATAAATCTGTAGATGGATGCAAGTCATTTCTCTATACAGTTGTGCATCTACAAATGGGCATCTACAAACTGCATCTACAATCAGGCATGTAGAAACGGGCAGGATCCAATCTACAATCGTGCAAGGTGTCTCACCTGCGGTAGTGGAGAAGTAGGATCGATTAAGCTGTACTCAACCCCGGCCGTTGCTACGGCTGCTTGGGCGCCATGGCTGGTGTAGCTGCAGCCTCTCGTTTCTCCGTACGACGTGTGAGGCGAGGTCGTCGACGGCAGTGCAGCAGCGACCTCCGGTCAGGTGGCGCCACCGGAGTCCGCGCCCGCGCCGTTGCCCGTGCCTGGCCACGGCTGGAGTCCACGCCGGCGCCTGGCCTGGTGGCTCGCGGCGGAGGTCGCGGCTGGGCCGGCCACAGCCGGATTCCGCGCCCGCGCATGGCTGCTTCTCGCCGGAGCACTCGCCCGAGCCTGGCCGGGAAGCTCCGCCCGGCGCCCTACAGCACCGACGACCGGAGTCCACGCCCGCGCCTTGCCGCGGTCGGAGTACGCGGCCACGCTTGGCCGCTGCTCGCCGGCGGCCGTGGCTGGCCGGGTGGCTCGCGGCTGGCCGCAGCTCGCCCACGCCGCGTGCATCCACGCCGCCGTGGCCAGGCGCCGCAGCCCTCATAGGCACGGCCGCCCCCGCGTGCATCTCACCGCCGCCCGCCGCCGCGATTTTAGTGTTGGGGACGGGACGGAGAGCCGTGGAGTGGAGAAAATGAAAGTTTTTTGCAGGAAGGTCCATGTGGTTTGCTGAATTTGTAATTAAGTCCTTCACGGGGGTTTTTCCGTAAATTGGGGTACTGTAGCGCGACGTGGCCGTTTCTGATTGGTAGAAACTTCCTAGCTACAGTGACGCGCGGGATGGAGGCAATCCGGGCCGTCCGACGCGACGATCAGACGGTCAGTGTTCAAAGGGCGACGTGGCCGCGGGAGGGAGCGCGAATCACACGTACTTTTATATATAGGGGAATAGCCGACACAGGACGCAGGGTCTTTACCGATCATCACCCGGGGCCTAAACCTGTGTAAATCTTGCGTGCCTTGAGGTTGTTAGCCCATCGGATCGTGATCACAAGCCCTTACACCTACTCCCTCCGTGTCAAAATACAAGGCGCGCTATTTTTAAGGTGGTCTTTGACACTCAACTTTGACCACTAATATATATCAAAATATATTGAATGGGAATGTATATATGATACCGTTGGATTCGTCTTACAAAATTCTTTAATTTCATATATCTTTATAATAATTTTGGGTACATATTATAAGTACAAATCATGGTCAAAGTTACACGGCGTTGACCAGCGGAATTAAATGACGCCTTATATTTTGAGACGGAGGGAGTACAAATCTACTTGCCGGGAATCAAAACCCCGACAAATATGGATCTTAAACATCAGACATGCTAGCGTATTTGTCGTAAGCATAACCTAATGGTTTCTGGGTTCCGTTTCTGCTACATACTCCCTCCGTTCCAAATTAATTGACGCAGTTTTAGTACAACTTTGTTCTAAATCTGAGTCAATTAATTTGGAACGGAGGGAGTAGAACAAATGATTTACTGCTCCACTACACATGTTTCTCTGAAACTAATGGAAGTTACATAAGGGTTTTGTACCAAGCAACAGTTCCTTTTTATGAAAATAATGGTCGATTGAGGCTAGAAAATGCTGAAGGATTGTATGGTACTACTGAGGAAGGAGAAATCGCGCCAGCGAAATAGAAATAGCTGTGAGTAGAGGACCTTAGGGATTAAGCAAACAACCACTAGCCTCCGTCATAACCAAAGCACCCACACATGGCGATTCTGCCTTTCCGAACAAAGCGATTCGCATCACTCAACTTGCAGAAAAGCGGCCCATGAAAACTACAGGGCACCATGGAAAGTGGACACACGATAAAATAAGGCAGACAAGAATCCGGTTCCTTGGATCAGTTAATGTGATGATAAGGTGTTCTTATATGAGTCTTAAACATGACTAGTACAATTTGATCTGACGGCTGAGAAAAATTTGGCCCAACAGGCCCAGCTAGTAATTCTATGAGAAATATGTTACATGTGGAAAATAATTATGACGTGGCTGAGAGATATTTGTGTGTTGTGACTTGTGAACACAAGATCTGGTTGATCGTTGAGGGCATCTCCAGCCGTTCGGCCCCCCAGGCCGAAAAACGGCGCCTTTTTGGATGGCCTGGGGGGACGCCGGCGCAATTTGGGCTCCTGGGTTCGCCGTTTTCCCAGCCGCGCCCAAACCCAGACTTGGGCCGAAAATTTCAAAAAAAAAAAAGCAATTGGGCGAAATTCATCGAACACGTCAAAGTTAGGCGAAATTCATACTATATAGGCGAATTCCGCATTGTTCATTACATAAATACGAACATAAAACTAAAATTTAAACTAAAACACGGCGATCTACATGCCCAGCTGGCTGTAGGACGCCGTGTAGTCGCCGCCGTCGTCGTCGTCGTCGCTCGGTGGCGCGCCGCCGCCAAAGTTGCTCGGCCCGGCCTCGTCGTTGTTGGCGCCGGCGCCGAACCACCCTCCGTCGTCGTCGCTGTCGT
The DNA here is from genome assembly GCA_947311845.1 of Poa pratensis. Lineage (NCBI taxonomy): Eukaryota > Viridiplantae > Streptophyta > Magnoliopsida > Poales > Poaceae > Poa > Poa pratensis. The sequence goes on along the minus strand of CAMZMU010000099.1, from coordinate 14,790,067 downwards.
CGAGGACGATCACCTCGCCGCTTGCCTGACGAGGTGGAGTAGGAGGCCGGCGTGCGGCGGCCTGGCGACGGCGGTTGGCCGCTGCCTCGTCGTGGAGGCGCTGCTGGCGCGCAATCTCCTCCTTGGCGTGCTGGGTGCGCGACCAGGCGAAGATGAACTCGTCCGGCAGCTCCTCGGCGACGACGGGTGGCGCGTAGTCCTGCAAGGAGGCGGTGACGGCGTTCTGCTCGCCAGGGAACTCGTCCTCGTCGTCCGGCGCCTCCGCCTTGATGGCCGCCCGGACGTACTCCGGCGGCGCCGCCCAATCCACCGACGCCTTCTTCTTCTTGGAGGTGGCGCCGCCCGTGCCAGGCTCCTGCTTGGGCCTGACGAGGCGAAGGTGGCCTCGGGGGGGCGACAGTGCGCGGCGCTCGCTGATGCGAATGCCGCCGCTGGGCCTTCTTGGTGGCGACCGGACGCGGCGCCCAGAGTTGAGGACGACGCCGCGAGGCGTGTCCTCCGGCTCGAGCTTGACCCGAGCGAACGACGGCGTCTGCGGGGACCCGCTGGAGAGCGGGCCAGAGGAAGACGACGAAGACGCCGTCCCCATCCTCCTGGGCAGCCAGGAGGTGAAGCGGCGGCGAGGCGTCGGCGCCTGGCGCGGCGGCATGGTGAGCCGGGGCTGGTTCCCGGCGTGGATGTGCTCCAGAACGTACGCGAGGTTACGTCCTCGAGCGCTCCACCACTGCTTCCGCCCGCCGGCGTTCTTCCGGCCGGAGACGGGGCCGTTGTTGTTGGTGTCCTCCAGCTCGCGGCGGTGGCGCTCGGCGAAGTATGCCGTCCAGAACGGGGTGTTCGCCGGATCCCAGCGCGGGTCCGCCGCCTGCTCCTCGGAGAGATCGCCGAGGACCTCCTGGATCGCGTAGACGCGATCCGCTCCTTCTGGAGGAGGCGGAACTGGGACGCCGCCGTTGCTCAGGCGCCATTCGCCGGGGACCCGCGTGTCCGGCGGCGTAGGATACCCCGCTTCGTACAGCAAGCGGGCCTCCTCCGGGTGCAGGAAACGCCGGCCAAAGCCGTTCGCCGCAGCTTCGTCTCCGGGGTAGCGCTCGGCCATTGCTGTTGCTCGGGGAGGGAGAGAGATTGGAGAGAATGGGGAATGGTGTGCCTTGCCACGGCGAGATGGGGGAATAAATAGGCGCAGGGGAGGCGATACGGTGGCGCGTCATTACTCCGGCGCGTGGCAGCCGATTGGACGCGTCGGCCGCCGCTGAACGGCGCGGCAGTCGGAGGCCATTACTCCGGCAGGTTTTTGACCAGCGCGGGAGCCGAGGAGATGACGACGAAGCATTTTCTCGCCCGTGATTCCGCGCCATTTCGCCTATCTCGCTGACAGCGCTGGCCCACATTCTGTTTCGCGCCATTTCGGCCCCCCAGGCCGAACCCGGTGGGCTGGGTTTGGCCTGGGAACGCCGGCGCTAATTTCCGCCGATCCGGCGCTTTTTGGGCTATTGGGGGGGGCGACTGGGCGAAAAACGGCGCTCCCATGCCAAAACGGCGCCAAAATCGGCCCGGGGGGGCGCTTGGGGGGCCGGCTGGAGATGCCCTGACGAACAGAAGAGAGAAGAAGAGAGCCATAGGCGCCGCCGAGGCCAGGGCGTCCTGTCGTCACCGCTTCTCCCCCGGGCGCGCGCCGCCACCGCCTCTCGCACCCGCGCCGCCGCCGCCACTACACCCTCTCCGCTCTCAAAGTCTGCTTGCACGCCGCGCGCCGCCAGTCCGTGGGAGGTCGCCTCCACATCCATCCACGCCGCGAAACGCCCGATGTGGTCTCGTTGATGCCAGACCTCTTCTCTACGACCGCTTCCATGCCAATCTGACATGGCTGACGCGGCACGACGCCCTCTTCGCATCAAGTAAATTTCAGATTGTTTTCTGCCCCAAGGTTGGCATTAGATTTTGGTTATCTGCAATTAAATGTTGAACAGTATGTCTGACTGTAGGTTAGCACCACCTAGTAAAAGTATTATCATAGGCCTGCCTAATCCGAGCAAACATCAACAGAGTTGTCGAAGTTGTGTTGCTCTGTTCCAATCTTTTCTGCAGGTGTCACTGTATTCAAGGCAGCAGGTACAGATCAAGCTAGGTACACAAATTGCTGCTTCTTTTTCAGAACATATTTTTTAAGTGATAGCCCTTCGGTAGATAGTTTTCATCACATGGTTGGACATACATGCCTGTTGCAGTTCAATATATATACGCATATAGTATATATTTTGTTGCTAATTTATCGAAGTGATGTTTGTGATCAACAGAAACAAGTTGCTAATTTCCTATCACATACTGTTTCCTTTTCATTTGTCTTCTGTAGTATGGTACTTTGATGTTTATATGCTATGGGTATGGTTTATGGAAGAAAGCACATGCAGTTCCATCTTTCACGTACACTTGTTTTTTCAGACATAATGTATGCTAGTTACATGAATCTTACTTTGACGATGGCTGTTTCCAGACATGGATGGTGAAGGGGCTAGCTTGGAGTTGGAGGAGCGTGACGAGTATCGCCGCCTGGTTAGTAGGACCATCAGATGTGACGCGTATGTTTGCCGAGATGACTCTAGAGAGCGTTATTGAGATAGCCATAGAGGAAATTGTAATGTATGCAGTTTCGTGGGACAACCATAGAGGAAATTGTGATGTATGGAGTTTTTGTGGAAACTGGGATGTGTGGATCACCTTGAATGATGCAGACTGCAGAGCCTGGTCGTAATGGATTGGATTTTGGCTAGCACTTAGCCAGTGCATGCATTTTTCAGTTAAGTATTTGCAACTGTGGCATCTTTGCATCGTGGAGAAACTGATTAATATGGTGTTTCAGATGATGTTGTTTACAGTTTATTTCAGTTCAGTGTATGCTATGGTGTTTTTGCGGGTCAAACTTAACATACTTCAGTTTATTTAGTCACAGTGATATACTTATGTTAACAGTATAGAAAACTAGAATGTGGATTTAAGGAAAGTCATGCACAGATCGTAGAATATCAGGATCACCTTTGAACAAATAATTTAGCAAAACTATGAAGAATGAGCATAGCACAGTTTTTAGGGATCAACCAAATTACAGTTTAGTGCCTCTAGCACCTAAAAGACACCCCAGAAACAAAAGAAAACAGACGGCATGCTGGCACCAAGACTCGATAAAGGAAATTCCAGCGCCTCAGGTGTACATAGCCGCCAGTGCCCAGGTTCAGTAATCCTCTATTCTTCAACTGTGTCTTAGAACTTCCAACATCTTGCGCACAGCTTCCAGTAAAGAGCAAGGGTTCGTTCCCACCTCAGACTTAGCTCCGATTTCTTTCTTCTTCCTTTTTTATTTAACTTGGCAAGGCCTGGAAATAAGCCACACCAAAGTGAAAATGTACACCTATTTTAGTGCTCGGTTCTTTGACTCTGTACTTAATCTGAATAGGGGAACCATTTGACAACAATTAATAATAAGAAAATAATTCAATTTGCATATTCAGGAACTCAATACAAAATTCGAAAGGCCAAGTAATGGACAAGATAATCTGTAATATAACATTACAGTCAACAAAATCGCAAGATGCTCAACAACAGATTTACTTAGACAAGTAATCCATTCTGTGAGCAATTATTTAAAAATATGAATAATCATGTGGAACGTTAGTAGTGGATCACATCATAGCCTCACAGTCATTAATAAACAAGAAACTGCAGGCATCCTTCCTTGCTGGCTTACACCAATTTGGTTTTTGAAATTTTTAATCTGGCCATTCAGGTTCATAAGGCTTTGCTAGATCTTTCAGCTGAATATAGCAATACTAGTAAGAGCAAATTTCATATTAATAACTGCAGTTTTCTCGCTAAATAAAACGACTGCAGCTTCAGACCTTCAGTTGCTCTAAGCCTATTATTTCCTCAAAATAAGGAATCTGCTCGAGGAATTGTCCAAGGGTATGCGCCGCGCATCTGATAGCTAACAAGTAACATCCAATTCTTTCATGCATCAGAGATGTGCGATTAGCTGATGAAGATGCGATCATGAAGGTTGACTTAAGAGTAAGTTTATCTTGTTGGGAAAGTTCACATGGTCGAGTCGATTGAAGCTCAGCAGTAGCTTCTTGCACATCGATCCATGAACTGTTTGGTTTTTAGATGGTGATTCACACTTGACTGACAAGTGTTTGGCAATGTTCTTCATTACTTTGATTTTCTTGCTACTGGTGATCAAATGCAATGGTGAATATGAAGCAGGAAATGCTGCAATGGGGAGTGTACTTACTGAGCACTGACCTCTACTCCTTGGCCTGCAGATACACCAAGAGCGCCACCACGTTCTGGTACCACACCCGCCTCAGCTTCTTGGCGCGCCGCCCGAACTCCACCGCGCCCACTCCAGCAGCACCGTCCTATCCGCTTGACCGTCACGATGCATGCTCCCGGCCAGGGGCGAAGCTCCCCTTTGGGCAAGGTAGGGCGTCTGCCCGACCTTAATTTTTGACAAAAACCTTCATATATAATGGCATATATCGCTATGTATATGATTTGACGTATTTTCTCTTCGTCTGATAAAAGAAAAAACGGGAAATAGGACAAACTGGGCCGTGATTAGGTGCTAGCATAGCCGATTGGGCCTTAATGGGCGCGTGCTAGACCAATGGATTCAGCCAGGCCACGTTCTTGCCTAAAAAAAAGAAGCCAGGCCATGTTCGACTCGTTTGATCGAGCGTCTCATCCAGCCGTGCGTTCAGCCGCTCCTCGCCCCGTGGAACAGCGCCGGCGGCTGCTTCGCGGCTGAACTGGACGCTGCGACGGGAGTAAGCCGGGCAGGAAGGCGGAAGGAGCCGGAGGAGGTGGGCTACAACAAGGCTCGCCGGCGGCTGGCGGCCAGGAACGGCCACCGAATAGCGAGCGCGAGCTATGGTTCTCCTCCTGCAGCTTGGCGGCTGCAGGCTTGGTACAAAATGGACGAGAAGGCAAAGGGGTTTGCATAGGTGAGGGGTAAATCGAATAATAATGTAGTTCACCGCTGTACTTTACCGCTGAGGCATGCTAGCTAGCTTGATCCTTGTGTGTGTGGCGGCTGAGCTCTGGGGACAGCTCCTCACGTCTCTTCTCTTCTAGGTCAGTTCTTGGGCCTTTTGGGCTGGGCCACATAACGGTTCAACACTCCCCCTCAAGATGGATGGTAGATGTCAACCCCATCTTGTCACATGCCAAGTTACAATCCTTGGTTCCTAATCCCTTTGTCAAACAATCAGCAAACTGTTGTCGAGAGCTAACATGAGTGAGGCTGATGGTCCCAGCATCAAGTTTCTCCTTTATAAAGAAGCGGTCAATTTCCACATGTTTTGTCCTATCATGTTGAACTGGATTATTTGCAATACTGATAGCTGACTGATTGTCACACCACACTCTCAGGGGCCCTTTCCTCAAAAGGTTCAACTCGCCCAGAATATGCTTCACCCAGAGCATCTCACTCAACCCATGGGATAGGGCTCTATACTCAGCTTCTGCTGTTGATCTAGACACAACAGACTGTTTCTTGCTTCTCCAAGACACTAGATTTCCTCCCACAAACACACAATAACCTGATGTTGATCTTCTATCATCTTGACAATCAGCCCAGCTTGAGTCACTATAGCCATCCACTTCGAGGTGTCCACTCTTTGCAAACCACAAACCCTTTCCCGGAGTCCCCTTCAAGTACCTCAAGATTCCATGAACTATATCAAGGTGCCCACTTCTTGGTTCATGCATGTATCTACTCACTACGCCCACGGCGTATGTAATGTCAGGCCTAGTGTGACACAAATATAATAATCTTCCCACCAGTTTCTGATAATCTTCCTTGTTCACTAGCTCACCTGATTGTGCTGTCACTCGATGATTTTGCTCAATTGGAGTGGAGGCTGCACGACATCCCATCATACCCATGTCGCTCAGGAGATCTAAGGTGTATTTCCTTTGGCACAAAGATATACCCTTCTCTGTCCGGGCCACTTCTATACCAAGAAAGTATTTTAGGTTGCCCAAATCTTTTACCTCAAACTCCTTACTCAAACATTCTTTCAGCCTCTTAATTTCTCCTTGATCATCTCCAGTGATGATTATGTCATCTACATAAACTGCAAGAATGGTGATTTTCTGATCAGAGTGTCTGTAGAACACCGTGTGATTACCATTGCATTGACCATACCCCATACCACAAACAGCACGTTTGAACCTATCAAACCATGCCCTTGGTGATTGCTTCAGTCCATACAAGGATTTCTTCAGCCTGCATACTTTCCCTGTGGTCTGAGAGGTACCAAAACCTGGTGGTATCTCCATGTAGACTTCTTCCTTCAGGTCACCATGCAGAAATGCATTCTTGACATCTAGTTGATGCAACTTCCACCCAAAGTTAGCAGCACAAGAAACCAAAGTCCTTACTGTGTTCATCTTTGCCACTGGGGCAAACGTCTCATCATAGTCAATTCCATATGTTTGACTAAATCCTCGAGCGACTAATCTGGCTTTGTACCGTTCCACCTTCCCTTCAGGATTCTGCTTTACAGTATAGATCCACTTACAGCTCACTGCCCTTTTTCCTTCTGGCAATGTGGTTAGCACCCACGTCTTATTTTTCTTTAGTGCTTCCAACTCTTCTATCATTGCATCACGCCATTTTGGATCTTGCTTTGCAACCTTGTGTGTGTGTGGCGGCTGAGCTCTGATACCATGTAGTTCACCGCTGTACTTTACCGCTGAGGCATGCTAGCTAGCTTGATCCTTGTGTGTGTGTGGCGGCTGAGCTCTGGGGACAGCTCCTCACGTCTCTTCTCTTCTAGGTCAGTTCTTGGGCCTTTTGGGCTGGGCCACATAACGGTTCAACAAATAAGTTTAAGACAAGATGATGGGGTGATAGAAGGGCAGGAGAATCTTAAAACGTACATCACTGATTTTTATAAAAACCTCTTCAGGAATACAGGGAGAACAAGGGTCTCCCTAGACCCCATAGGGGTCCATCAAATAGATAATGATGATAAGGACATTTTGGCAAAAAGATTTACTATTGAGGAATTGAAAGAAGCAGTGTTTAGTATGGAGAGAAATAAAGCAGCAGGGCCGGATGGTTTTAATGCTGAATTCTATCAAAAATTCTGGCAGTTAATTCATGTAGACCTATTTTGCTTGGTGAATGATTTTTTCGACAACAAAATTGATTTAAATAGACTGAATTATGGGGTGATCACATTAGTTCCGAAGGGGGCTGATGCTGATAAAATCCAAATGTTTAGGCCTATATGTCTACTGAATGTCGTGTTTAAAATCATCACTAAAATGATTGTCTTACGTTTGAATCCTATAATTGGGAAAGTGATCAAAATAACCCAAACCGCTTTTCTCGAGAATAGATTCATAATGGAGGGGGTGGTAATCTTACATGAAACTCTAAATGAGATTCATGTTAAAAAGAAAGCTGGAGTGCTTTTTAAAATTGACTTCGAAAAAGCGTTCGATAAAATTAAGTGGCCTTTCTTGTTACAAGTTCTGGAGATGAAAGGATTCCCTCATAAATTTAATGACCTGGTTATGAAGATTGTAACAGGAGGGAGTGTTGGGATCAAAGTAAACGGAGAAGTGGGGCCTTATTTCCGAACGCACCAAGGGCTTAGGCAGGGAGACCCTTTATCTCCATTGCTTTTTGATCTTGCTGGTGACGTTTTAGCTATTATGATGGAGAGAGTGGCAGAGGTGGGGATCCTAGAAGGCTTAGGTTGTAATTTGGTAGAGGGGGAGTATCCATCCTGCAATATGCGGATGATACTATCCTTCTATTGAAAGATGACTTTGAACAAGCTAGGAACCTGAAGTTTATCTTGTGCCTTTTCGAACAAATGTCGGGGCTGAAAATCAACTTCCATAAAAGTGAAGTTTATTGTCTCGGGGTAGAAGAGGAAAGACAGAAAATCTTTGAGGAAATTCTCACTTGTAAGATAGGTTGTTTACCAATGAAATACTTAGGAATACCGATAGATGAAAAAAAGACTAAAAAACAGTGACTGGGATCCTATAGGAGAGAAATTAGAGAAGAAATTGGGCTGCTGGAACGGGAAAAATCTCTCAATTGGAGGGAGGACCCTGCTTATCAACACATCGCTTTCTAGCACCCTTCTCCATATGCTTTCCTTTTATAGGATTCCAGTGGATAAGAGGAAATATTTTGACAAGCTAAGGTCAGGGTTTTTGTGGAGTGATAAAATGGAGAAGAAAAAGTACCACTTGGTAGATTGGAAGACAGTCTGCCTTCCAAAAGACCAAGGGGGTTTGGGTGTGTTGGATCTAGAGATTATCAATATTGCTTTGCTAGCAAAATGGTTATGGAAACTTTTTAATGAAAAAGGACTCTGGCAAACCATGCTGCAGAATAAATATTTGAGTAATATTACTTTAGGCCAATGTACTGCGAAAAATGGGGACTCGCATTTTTGGCAAGGTTTGATGGAAATAAAACCTCTGTTCTTATCCTGTTGCAAGTTTAAGGTAGGTAATGGGAGGAGAACGAGATTCTGGGAAGACCTATGGAACGCAGACACTTGTCTTGCGACACAATTCCCTAGGCTGTATGCTGTTTCTAATGATTGTAACATCACTGTTCAGAACGTCTTTTGCTCAGGGATTAATTCCTTGTCTTTTAGGAGGAATTTAACCGGAGTCAAAGCCACTGAATGGGAAAACCTGAAAAAATTGTGTCAGGAAACTATTCTCACAGAGGAGGATGACAAATTAATCTGGCTTCTTTCGGATACCAAACAATTTTCTGTTAGGTCCTTTTATCTGGCTATGCAATCGTTTGGGAGTGTGCCTACAAAGTTCTTGTGGAAGGTTGGCGTACCTTTGAGAGTGAAAACCTTTTTATGGTTGATCTTGAAAAAAAGTATTCTAACGCGAGACATCTTGCAAAAAAGAGGCGGGAATTGCACAAAGAACTGTCTGTTTTGTGGACAGGATGAGAGCATTAACCACCTGTTTTTGAAATGTCCTTTGGCTCGATACATCTGGAACATTGTTAGTGTGGCGATCGGGATTAACTGTCATTTCGATGATGCTAATTTCTGTCTCTCGAACTGGCTAAATGGTTTCAGTAAAACTCACAGAAAGAAAGTGGCGGTGGGAGTGGCAGCAGTCTTTTGGGGGATTTGAAAGACGAGAAACTTAGCTTGTTTTGAACATAAATGGCCTACTGAGCCGATTGAAGTAGTGCACAAGATTTGTTTTTGGATTGACCATTGGGCTAATTTGCAGAAAACGGAAAGCGTAAAGCAGGAACTGCGGCTGGGCGCAAGGCTACTGGTGCGGGTCGCGGAGGACATCTTTAGGGGAGCGAGGAGCTGGGCGACATGGAGGCCAAGGCTGGGGGGTTGATGACTTCAAAAAAGGAATGAAGGCAGCTGGAGGAGATCCTAAGCTACCGCTGGGAGTGAAACTAGAGGAAAGGGGAAAGATTAGTAGTCTGTGGTGTTGTTGGGTTGCTTCTCTTGTTTTTTTTCCTGCACTAGTTTCTTCTCTTTGGTAAATGTAAGAGAACCCTTACTGGTGGTTGTGGCGTTTTGGTGGATCTTGTAGCTACTGGTTTCGTTAATGAAATCGGGGAAAACCCTCTTATTCTAACAAAAAAAATAGGTGAGAGGTACAATTTTGTTCCAGTTTATGCAATTGGTTGACTTTATGAACTACATTTTTGTAGAACTAGATTATATGCACACTGTGAAATGTAAGAACAAAACGGCGTTCACACAAAGGAAAGGTGTACACACAAATAATAAGTCAGCATACTCAATTAGTTTAATTCTGCATTATCTTAAGTGTAATCAATATCAATATACGGAAACTTGGTACTACATGAGAAGGTTCATCAGTCAACGATAGAACGAATACGACAAACTGAAAATAAAAACTTCCAGTTATGTTTCTATTGATATGGTACTAAATGATTATATTTAGGAAAATATAAATTATTAATGTCTCACCACTAGTTCGATTGTTTTCATCAATTTTATTTATGCTCTAGAAGTTCGCACGACCTCAAGTTATTTTCGTCCTTCGCCACTGCTCCCGACGTCGCTGCGGCCCAGCGTCTCCACCGACGTGCGCAACAGCTCTCTGCACGATATCTCCTCAGACCTGCCTCCCCGGAATATCAGCTTCCCGATCACCTCCCGCTACCACGAGAACTCCTGCCCGCCACCCATCGCCGCCGCGTTCGTCCCTGGTGGTGGCGCGTTGGCGAGTGTTGATGCTGGGGGTGGTGCGTGTCCCACTCGCCCTTGTCCACGTCGCCGGCCAGACACTTGGTCCGCTTGCGCCAGACCGCCGTCACCGCCGCGGCCAGCGCCAGGAGGGCCAGCACCAGCGCTCCGGCCGCCAGGGAGAGGAAAGGGTGCGACCGCGGCCCTGGCGGGCGACGGAGGCGCTTCGGAGCCGCCGCCCGGGTCGCCGCCGCCGCCGCCGCTCCGCGCCGCCTCTACGCCCCTTCCTGCTCAAGGGGACGCACACTCCGAGGCTCGCCGTCGCCGCCTCTCGCTTCTCGCCGAGCGCTGTTTGCCGAAACGCCGCACGTGGCCTCGAATCGTCGCCGCCGTGCTCCAGATCCGCCGCTGCGGATTTTCTCGCCGGCGGCGAACTCCGACGACCCACCCGCGACCATGGGCATCCGCCGTGGTCACGCGTTCGCCTACAGCGCGCGGATGCGTCTCTCGATCTATGGCTGGAATGAAGGATCAATCCAGGGGGCGCTTCCGAGCCGTACAGGCATCCCGCACCTCCTACCACAGAGACCACGGCGCCGCCACCCACTGGCCGAGCTCCCCTCACTGACGTCTCCGGCCGGGTGCTGCCCCACGCCGCCCTCAAGGAAAACACGGCCGCGACCTGCTCGGGCTTCATTGACCCACTAACCGGGCGAGTGCTGCCATGTGTGGCATCAATGGAGATTGCTGCGGAGCAGAGCACACGCTCCCCTGCCGCGAAGTCTTTGATGGTAAGCTCTGCACCCCCTGCCCCGTTCGTCTCCCTGCAGGATCTGGCAGCTCCCGGCCATCATCTTAGGATTTCATGCCTTCAGCGCAACGGCGGCGGCTCCAGATTTTGGACAGTCGTTTCTGCAATCTGCACCCATATTGATCTGTGACTCCAGTAATTATCCTGTGATGCGTCAAGTAGGAAGGCACGGCAGACCTGTTCTAGGTTGGTGGTCAGATGGTTCTCTTCTTCTACTCTGCCTTCAGCCTTTGGTATTCATTGATTGCTGGATCAGTGGATTGCCGTTGCCTTTTTTCCCGCACTTCTCATCTGGTTGCAAACAAAGCCGATGCAATAAGCTGGACAAGGCCAATCTGTAAACACTACAGAAGTGGTACTTTTGTTTTTGGTCATCGTTCCATTGCTCATCTGGCAATTTGTTCATATAGCAGTTCATTAGTGTGTGTGCTTCTAAATCATAGGAAAGCACAAAAGTGTACATGGAAATGTCCATGTGCTGGAAGGAGAAACTCGCTCACACCAAAATCTATGCTCTCCAATGCTAAAGCTAGCATGTTCGGCTACAACTGCTACGAGTTTGCAAGAATTAGTATCTGGTGTATTACAACTTGCAAGTCGCATTGTTTTCATTTCAACAAACTTTTCCTTTTGGAATCACTAAACTGCAGCTAGGTGTTTCTGAGCTATGAGCTCCTAAATATTGTTGTTTTACCCTCTATTTTGTTTCAGGCTTCGGCGCTTGGCTGTACTGTAATATTAAATCTGGAGGGTATCTTTTCTCAGGTGATTTGGACAGGTATATATTAGGGTAAGTATCTTCCTAATTCTTTGGATATTGCTACTTGTGTTGTAATATTTTGTTAGAGGGTAGTTCACCGTTTGATGCGTTGCCACTGATTTTCATTTTGTTTTCAGAGGTTGCCCTTTAAAATTTCATCTGATAGATGGTTGTTCTTTTGTGAAAAACTTTCGTGTGGATCTTTTTGGTGGATGGTAACCAGTTTAAGTCTTCGAATCTCATAAGTATCTAGCCAGTATAACTACCTATTATATATTTTTAAGATCAGTTGGCCTTTTTGAAATCATCATGCCGTATGAATTCTGGATGTCTAAACGCCATGTGTGTCATAGGTGTATTTCTGAGTTCTTTTTGCAGTTAATGTCTGCATGCTGCCGGCCTTGGCGAGTACGGAGGGAAGGTCAGTGACGATGATTGTGCCTTCCTCTCTGATTCGTTTCTGCTTTCAATCTTCTTTCTTTTGCTAGCTCAGTGTCCGTGTACTCAAGAGTTCAGATCTGCGTATTGCCAGCCCTGCATCTTTTATTCTTTTCATTATGACTTACAAAATTCGCTTTCTTTCCATCTAGCTAAGGAGATGCATGTGTTAGGCAGCTGTGAACTTCATAAACTTTGATATCTCTGTACGGATATTAGCTAAGATGGCCGGGTTTGGCAATCTCACCGAACGATCAGGCTTCACAATACATTGGTTTTCAAAAGTATGTATCCTCTTATTTTTATATGCGAAATTTCAATACTGAATTCAGCTATTTGGGGAGAGAAATTGTAGTATATATTGAAATTACTAGCAAGACTGAGAGTGGAAACAGAGAAGGTATTTCAACACTACTCACTTCATATTGGTTTTCAACAATTAGTAAAACATTAGTATTCCGACAAGACATCATGAGGATGACCAGGAACACCACAAGAAGCAGTGAAGGTAATTCATTACTGAGCTCCAATCTTTCATTAGCATTCGGGAATTGGAATTTGAGACCGGTTAATTTTTTGTTTCTGTTTGTTGTAGCTGTTTGTTCAAGCATGCTTTTGTTTGGTGAAGGATTCTGGAATCCTTCAAGCTTTAGATGCCATACCCTTTGATTTTGATCTTCTAATCTGTGATTGATGCAAAGATGAATTTCACGACTTTTGGATGTTCATTTGCAGAGGAAACAATCAAATTTAGCTATTCATGCTTTAGCATTGCTGTTATTCTGAAATATAAGTTTTAAGTTGTCTGATAGTTCTATTTTCCAGTGTGATCGAGTTCCAAACTGGAGTACATTGCAGAGGTTGGACATAATGGCAGATTTCAAGCAAAACTCACGTTGAACATTACTCTCAAGTTGGTAGAATGGAAGAGGAAGATTACACGATGAGCCCAAAATCTGGTTTACTGAACAAGCGATGGAATTCTAGAACGTGCTATAAAAACTGATTTCCCGCCTGTATTTTATTCCTAGGTACAAGCTTCGGTTCTAGAGCTCTAGGAAGTATAGTAGGGTAAGCACTTACATTCATGTTTTTGTTTTACGCGCTTGAATTTTTTCTTGCAGCTTCTGTACAGGAAGTACAGGGGAAATTTGCTGGCTATATATCCTTCTCTGCATATGGAAAGATTCTGAATATTCTGGCCATTCTATGGCCGCTGGCGATGTCACCCTGACGTCCCAGTGGGCCCCACCTGTCATTTCCCCAAAAAAACAGAAAAGGTGAAAAAATTAGATAAACAAGCAGTGCGAAAATATAAAAAATATGCCGAAATGCAAAACAACAAAAAACTACTGTTTTCGGCACGAAAAACGTATATTTTTGCAAAAGAAATTGAATTATTCAAACATTCAACAAATCAAAGCCAAATACGGAATTCGTGTCAACGACATCTCAACCCCCTTTGACTCCATCTTTACATTTGTTTTCTTTAGTTTCTTGCTTTTCCTTTGCTTTCCATCAAAGCAATATTGAAATAACGATTAACAAAAAGAAGAAGAAAATACAAGGCATTTAAGTTTATACAGCAATTGTAATTTCCCTTGCACAATGTAAATATATTATAATTTATATTCAGTCAACAAAATAGTTGGTTTGCCTTTGCGACAAAAGAATAATATTTGGTTGAAAAGCTGGCCAGAATTATTTCAAATACCTAGGGACCTCTCCAGAATTATTTGAAGTCTTTAAAAAAAATCAAAAAGTACATAAGGCCTCCTTAATATATAAAAAAAACACGTACTGAAGACACAAAATTTATTAATCACGGTACTACAAAACATACTTACGAAATACAAAAAAAAATGCTTTCTCTAAATAAGTTCGGAAATTGAATTCAATAATTGACACAATTAAAATCTTCTCATCTATACAACACAACGATGCACACTATGTAGTAAAAAAATGCACACAAAATGTTCTAAAAAACAAAAACAACACATTCATTTTTCGTCGTATCCTCCGACATTGATCTAAAAAATTCGCAAGAATTACAAACTTTAGTTCAACAATTAAAACTGTACAAACCATACATATTCTGTTCAAACCCATACATATTATTACTTTTATTACAAATATTAATCTTTCATCTACTTCGAATATATTTATTTAAGTTGTCACTGCCACACAGCTTCCTGTCTTCCTTCATGGTAAATTCAAAGCAAAATTCCTATTTTCCTCAATTATGATTTCCACCTGAGTGTTTCCAACGTTAACAGGATGATTTCCTGACAGTAATTGTTTGACAATATTTATTCCGCAATGATCACAGAAAAGAAAAACAGCCCAAAAATAACAAACACTGCCTACTTACGATATATGATTTAATTTAAAATATCAATTCTTTAGATTCCTCCGAAACCTGCAAACACACAATATTTTTAACTTCTAATAAATTCAGACCCAAAAAACTTTCAAATGTGACTACTTCGCGATTAAAATTCTTCAAACCACGTTATTAACAAATAAGAAAAAGAAATGGCTACAACAATAAACAACGCTTATTGATGCCATATGACCAAAATTGAAATACGAAAATTTAATTTCCAAATGCCTTTCAAAACCAAGCAACCGGTAAACGTAAGAAATAATTCAAATAAAAAAATCCCAAATTTACCAAATCCTAAACTTTAGACACCATTAAAATGCGCATGTTTTTAAATTCAAATTTCTCACCAAGAGCGTGGCGTGACGCCACGCTAAATTCAACTAGTACTGTACATACGAAGGCTCGCTTTTCTTTGTGCTGAGCGGGCCCCTACGAGGCTGCTTTTTGCGCGCGATGCGTTGCCTTTGCCCTAGGAAAAATTCCAAAAGATCGGAGCAGATGTTTGTTTTCCTGCGAAACGTGAACCGCAGGAACTAAAACCTGTAGCATTCCTTTTCCTATTCCTATGTTTCAAAGGCCACGAAGGAAAGATTTCCTCCAGCAATCATATCCTGTAAAATCCTACGAGAATCCTGTGTTCCAAACGACCCCTAAGAGATGTTGATGTATAGAGCCATAGAGGCATGCAACACACTTCCTCGATTTTCCGTTTTCTCTTCAACATCTTTTAATCTTCTATCTGTAATCTTCCCTAAGCCAAATAAAGGCAAAGGGCTTCTGATATTGTGTTGTTTCAGTTCTACTTGATAGTGTCTTCAATTTACGATTACTTCTCCCAAATACTTACGTTTGGACCATTAACTTTCAGACTAATCTATAATCTAAGCATTTGTATATGGAAGCAACAAATATTGGTTTTTTTTTTTTTTTTGCGGGGGGGCACAAATATCGGTCGTATGTTTAAAAAAAGATATTGGTCGTACGTTTAAGAAAACAAATATGGGTTTTAATGTATATTATATTGTTACTTTTTTTTTTTGTTTTCCTGGAAACATATGCAAGTCATAATTTTCTTCATGTTTGTGTTTTCTTATTTTCATTCACATGACAGAGTTGTGACTTGCAGCTGATCATTCCTTAATGAATGTATACCTTGAAAGCACAGTACAACTGCTCCCATATTGGCTCCTCTACGTCTCCATCTCACCCCCCCCCCCCCCCACCACTCCCTAAGATGCTTTGAGAGTCATGTGTGAGTTGCGAGCTCTCCTCTGACTCGTCTCCGGCGGGGCCACCGCTTGGAGAGGGGAAGGTGGAGATGCTCGCCGTGTATAGAGTAGTTGTAGGGTCGGCCTCGTGCCGGTAGTGGGCCTTATGCCCGTTTCTTGGAGCAGAGCTCGGGATCTCGGTGGCTGGATCCAGGGCGTAGGGCTCCTCCTCTTTCTGTCGTAGCTCCTCCGGTGGGAGGTCAGCGGCGAGAGTGGAGCTGTGGTCTCCGCAAATAAGAGCACAGTCGCGGTTCATCTGGTGGTGCAGAAGAGCTGCGTGGCAGATCCCCTCCAGGCCAGCTATGGAAGCGGGGGTGGGGAGGAGAGGCGAACCGGCGCGGGGCGTGGTGTTGTGTTCCTCCTGGCCGGCCGTGGCGGCGATGAGGAGGAACACGGCACTGCGTCTTCCTTGGCATCGTGCGGATGGAGGGTCGAGTTTTGCCTGCCGAATCTAGTGGAGATGGACCTCTCGGATACGACCCCCCTTCCTAGTGGTCATGGTGACGAACGGGAAGTGGTGGAGGGCCCTGGGTTCTGTCGAACTGGAGCTCAGTGGGATGATGTTGGGCGTGCTAGGTCTAGCATGTCGGAAGCTGCGTCTCCTTCGAGCGGAACACATGGCAGATTTTTCCTCCATGATCCTCGGCCGACATGGCGGCCCGTCTTCAACCTCCATGGCGGAGGCTCTCACTAGAACCTTGCGCCAGAGCTCGGCACTTCCTCTTCCCCAAGTGGTCCGTCCCCGGTGAAGTCGACGTGGTCGGCGGCTCGGTTCTGCGCCGGTAGAGAGCATCTCGAGCATCTTCCTCTCGGACCTCGGCGAGGAGCGCCTTGAGGTCACCGGCGAGCGGCGGAGAAGGATCCCAGGCACTCGATTGCTTTTTTTTTTGTGTTAGGGTCCTTTTTGCAAAGATGGAGGCCTTATATTCAAATACTAGGTTTTGTAGTGCAATAGAAGCCCTGCCATATATTAAAAAAAAAAGAAGCCCTGCCATATTTTAATACAGATTCTAGGCCTCTCGAGGCCGTTCCCTGATAAAAAAAAACTGCTCTAATTCGATATAGTGGTGATAGATCCTCGGGAATATTCAACGGCGTAGCAACGTGCTAGGTCCTTCTAGTCAGTACCTATTTCCTCAGGAGTCATGTCGCTGTCTCTGTTGCTGCTGTGTCAGGCGGGACCACGGGAGGTGATGTCTTGTCGCGCACTGCCGCCGTGCATGTCATGCGCTTTCTGTTTTCCCGCGGTCCGTGCATCCGTGCATGTCATGTGCTGCTGTTGATCCAGTGGGTGGACCCCTACCATGTGCTACCTCTATATGATGGATGTTGCTGTCACTTTTCTCCTGTGATTGCTCCATGCACTGAAAAAGTTCAATTTGCTGTTTCACACACAAGCAGTGGCGGAGACAGGGAACCAGCAGGGCCCAGGCCCCCTCTAAGGGCTAATTTGGTTGCAGGGGTAAGATATCCCAGGGAAGTAATCCCACGGGGGGAGTTTTCACGTGCAGACGGGATCCCTGCCACCACGGGGGAGATCTCCCCGCATTTCCTGTTGTCCAAATGGCAAACCAGAAATTCCCTTGCATACAAGTACTGAGTATATCAAGATAACTCGGAAAAAAACCATATTCGGCAGCTTCCACAAGAGATTTTTTATCTCATAAATATCACGTAAATCTAACATTATTATTTTTACAGTGACCAGCAAATTCATGATTAGGATAAATAATGAAAAAAACATTAATTCAGCATTTTTTAGGACAAAAAAAAGGAAATTCAAAATACACATAATTCTGGCAAAGCCAAAAAATCACCAATAATTCCCAGAAATGATCTGCAAAAAAATTTCACATAAAGTTTTCCTTGCACCGGCCGCCGGCACCGTCATCGGCCAACATCCGCGAAAAACCATCGTCGGCCAGCGACCCACGAACGTGGAATTCATGCATAGCTGCCCCTCTTGTCCTCGGACGCAGATACGAGCACGTCACTGATCGCATCGAGAACGCCGCTGGTCCGGTGAATATGTATAGGGATTCCTCAGTGAGCACGGTCCGGCGATCGACAACGAGTGAATAATGTGGCCGATGGACCCCTGCAATCAAAAATTTCAACTACTTAGAATCAGCAAACTAGACCTGGTAGCTTGATTGGATCAAACTATATCAGAATAAGTAAACCAACAAAAATATCAAGTAAATAATATGAAAACTTTGTGAAAATGACAACTTTATATTGTCACAGGCATGTGCCGATTAGGACCCATGCATTTGCACCATGTATATATAATCAGGAAGCACATAGAATAGCTCGACCTAATCAAATAATACTCATTGGTATTACTTTCGTGAATCGTAGCTTGTTATTTTAAAAAGGAAAAAACATCCTCAATGTTAAATGTTTTACTTAAAGAACACATGGGACAAAATCAGCAAACGAATGGGTAATCCAAAGAACATTGATGAAATATAGCACATAACTAACTAAGAATGAATATAGTTCCTCGGATGATGCTTATGAATTTTCTCAAAGAATCAATTGGCCTAAGCAGACATTAACTGTCAACAGAGCTGGAGTCAATTCACTAACAGCATAAACCATCTCGTTCACTAACACCATCAATTGCTCCACAGCAAGTGGCTCCAAAACATCTAATGCTTACAACGACGGCATGTGCCACACAGTTCAGTACAGCAAAGGTTTCACTAAGGGTACTAGAAACAAAATGCTATCTGGGGTAGTACTGCAGCTAAGGGAAACATCTGAAGGAAGAACAACATCCTTCTAACAGCAGCGATCAAGCTACTCTACATTACGCCACCATTTTTATATCGGTACCATTGTTCGGTATGCACCATAGCACCTATATGCAGCTAGTAATGTACAAGGACATCATCCTAACACGAACTAATCCAAGGAGAACAACTAGATAGACACACACACTCTCTCTCAATCCACACATACGTGAACGACGGTGACCATTATCCTTGCACAATGGCCATGAACTGAGAAGAAAATGAGAAGAGGAGAAGGAGTTTCTCACATGTATGTGACTGCAGAGCTAGTTGAACGATCGTGACCGCCGGCCGTCGCCGTCGCTGTCGCCATCGCCGGAGTGTTGAGGAAAAAAATGATTACACATGCACTTAAGTCCTTGGTGTTGAGGAAAATTTCGAGAAATCGATGATAGTAAAGACATAATCATAATCACACAAACAAGTTTGTGTCAGTTAAAGTTAAGCTGAACTGAATGTTCAGTTAAGCTTCACATTTTTACTCCTACCATTATTCAGCAAACTAAAATCTGTTGCACTACTCCATTAAGTACAGACTGCAAAATTTGCACTACTACTAAAGCACATTACTTGCACTACTACAGGACACATTACCTGACAGAGAGAAGATTAAGTACTCCAACACATAGATACTGGCACTACTACATCACACCATTGCAAAATGACAGAGAGAATATTAAATATAACTTGCAATTGTATGTTTCTACTTTCTACCCAAGTGTGAAGCTTTATTCCTGAGACTTTCTAAGACGGTAATAACAATGCATACTTCCCCTGAAATACCAATACATCATCCATGTTTATGAGTTCAGTCATAGATAGAACTGAACAAAGAATGAACTGGTGAAGTAATCCTCACATAATCTTGTACACTAATCCTAGGGATGATGAAACCAACAAATAATAAAGTGCAGCATCGCCCATAGATCTAGAGGAGAGAGGGGATAAGGAGAAGGTTGTGCTCACAGGAATTATTTTTCGGCAGCGCTGCAAGATTGCTGAAAGAAGGGCGGGATGAGAGTGCAAGATCTGACTCCGGTCCGCAGGATGCAAGATCTGGAGCAGCAACGGACAAATCAGGCGTGAATTAGAAGAAAAACTAGGTGGGGAGGAGTACCGGGCAAAGCTTAGTCGAAGGAGAAGGAATATGAGCGCCACGGCTGGCCGGCATTCACTGCTAGGTCGAGTAAAGCAAAACCGAGAAGAAAAACGATAGGGGGAAGCAGTAGGAGGCTCACCTTCGTCCAACGATGAAGACGAAGATCACGACCGCCGGTCCGTCGTCGTTGCCGGAGGGGACAAGAGTTTCCGGGCAGAACTGATCTCGGCGGAAGGAGAAGGACACGGCCAGAGAGGGGAGAGGCAGAAGAGGGGAGGGTGCAGCGGTCGGGGAGGGCGGGCTCGCTCCTGGTTGCCGGAGGAAGGCGTCGCGCCGTCACCTCTCCCTGCCCACGAGCGGCGCCGCCTAGCAAGCGAGAGCGAGCGAGAGCTAGGGATTTCGTCCCTGACGTCCCGACTAGGGGAACCGTCACCGGGGAAAGGCCGCGGAAGGCCCGATTTTCCCCCACCTCACAGAGTGCCAAATGAGCCCGTGAGCCTACCCGGGCCAGATTCACCCGTGCCCTTTTCACCCGGGGAAAAGCCCGGGATCCCGGGCTTTTCCCTGCCTACCAAACAAGCCCTAATACAGATGATTTACGTCTAATTTTTGATGAACAGTACAACTAATGAAAAATTTCCTCTTACCGACCCTCCTAACAAGCAAAATTAAGGATTCCTGCCTCCGCCCATGCACACAAGCTACACTTAAAAGGGGCTATCTAGGTTGCACAACATAAAATGAAATCACGGATTGAACAAAATAATTAAACTTGAACAACAAAATATTTGTTAAACAACAATATTTTTTCCGCAGATTGATTTACAATGAAAATAACCAGTAATTTCAACAAAAATCACAAACAATTATAAAAAAATGCGTTGAGAGCACTAAAAAAGATGACGAGAACCAATTCATTTGCAACAAAAATCACCAAAATATTTCAACAAAAATCATAAACAATTACAACAAAAAATCACGTGTATGTAACATTTAAAAAATCCGAGGAAAACACAACATGTAGCTAACATCTAGAAAACAAGTAACATCTTGCGTCAGCTTTCACAACAAAACTCATACAATTTCGCAGCATTGTTAAATCACTTATGCAAACCGAGAAAATCAAAACAAGTAGGAAACGTCCAGATAAAATTACAACATCCGGTGTGTGCTTTGACAACAAAACTCATAAAATTTTGTTACATTTTTATATCACTTACGCAAGAAAAAACTTGTAGCAAATATTCTAGAAAACGTTACAACATCTCGTGCCTGCTTTTACAACAAAAAATATACGAGTTTGTTACAGTTTTGACGACGAAGCAAAATAGTTGTATGTTTGTAAAATAATTTCTACACTTTTACAACAACAAAACACGTATGCAACATTGAAGCGGAAGACTCATGACAAAAAAACGAAAACGAGCCAGCATCGACGATGGTCCCTTTGAAGCACCGGTGGTGGACGCTCGCAACACAGCGACGCTTGCAGAGTACCATGTCGGCGGCCTCACAGCATTGTTGGAGGTGACGATGTGGCCTCGCAGCGATATCGCAGACTCCTTGAAGCGTCGTTGCCTGTTTGGATCATCCGGATTTGAGCGGCGACATTAGCTTGCGGCAAGCAAAGTACCAGCTTGCAGCCAAACCACTGCCATATGAGAACAAGCTTAATATTTGTCCTAAAATGACTAACAACGTAAAAAGTAGTGCGCCTAGCAAATATCAACATAAGTGGTGCATGCATGTGAACAACAAAACAAAGTAGAGCTGGGCGCTGGCCTAGTACTCTGCATGCACTCATGGCCCTACTGCGGCTGCATGCATTTTTTTTCTTTGGCTTAGGGTATCTCCACCTGGCCGACCCAGTTCGGACATGGGATGTGTCCAGATCGGTCCGAAAAAAGAAAAACTGGCCATTTAATTTGCCCACGGTCCGTTTGGGTCGGGGGTGCCCCCAGCTGCGCCGACCGATTTTTTTCGCAAGAAACAGATAATAAAAACAAAACAAAATATAAGAGAAAAATTGGTTACTTGCTTTACAAGAGGAAAAGGTTTTTATGTTGAACAAGTTATTGCAGCTCTTCATGCCTTGTTTCAATCAGTTACACTTACAATGCTTGAACATTTTATTCATTGTTGAATGTATCTTTTGTCAATCATTCAGCGTCATATTCGATCTGCACTATACCTTCTGGATGAAAGTTCAGTTATTCGACATACTCAGCCAACATCAATGCAATTTGCTTTAATGCAGCTTCCAGAGCCTTCAGAGCCTTTCCCGTTATAAAAAAAAGAATGGCATGCGTGCATCCTCATAAAAAACGTACTAGTGTAGCTAGCCAACCAGCTGTCCTTTGCCAATGTAGATGCACAGTATGCAAATTATTCGATGGAATGATCTTCATCAACACGACTGACCTTTATCAGCAAGGGCAGGCTGGCAGCACCCATCGTCACGTGGGAGTGGGACTGCTGAGGATGACAGGTGGGAAAGTGGGACTGCCCTGGATGGACCAATACATGTAACGCACTGAATTTGTTCTGCAGCTTTTGACACATCCACTCCCCACACAGTCCTGCCTGGTTGATTTTTCTTGCATCTCCCCAATCTCTGGATCGTAGCTAGCCTTGTTCTTTAGCTGAACGAGTAATTTCACCAGAGGATGTTAGCTAGGTCCAGCTGAATTTAGTTTTGCTAGTTTCCCAGGTGGTATCGTCCTCCTGCTCATTTCCCTGGTAATTTATTTCTGCCCCCATATATCTCCTTCCAACTACCTGCCTACTGCTCTAATCCTCTTCTTAATTGCATCCTGATATACAGGTGGGAGGAGGAAAGCAGGTACAACAAAGAAACTAGCAGAACAGGCGGAGAAGGTGAGCCTCGACCATGGAGTTCGCTACGGGGGCGATGGGCACCCTCATCCCCAAGCTGGGCGAGCTGCTCCTGGAGGAGTACAATCTGAAGTCGAGTGTGAAGAGGGGGATTGGAGACCTAAAGGCCGAACTTGAGAGCATGGAAGCAGCCCTTGTCAAAGTATCCAGTGTGCCGCAAGATCAACTTGACCTGCAGGTGAAGACTTGGGCTAACGAGGTCAGGGAGTTGTCATATGCCATCGAGGACAGCCTCGACTCATTTGTCACCCGTGTTGAAGGTGTTGAGCCAACCAAGCCCAAATTCAAGCACTTGTTGAAGATGGCGCGCAACAAGTTCACCAAGTTTAAGGCGCGTCATGAAATAGCCAATGACATGGAAGACATTGAGAGCCAGGTTAGAAAGATAAAGGAACGATACGACAGGTACAGGATCAATGATGTTTTTGTTAATCCTGCAACAACTATAGTTGACCCTCGTCTCTCGGCTCTCTACAAAAAAGTCTCTGACCTTGTTGGTACCGAGGAGCCAATTGGTGAGCTAATGAAGATGTTGTCCGAGGATATTGAGGCGTCCCAAAAAAACATCAAGATAGTCTCGATTTTTGGATTTGGAGGTTTGGGAAAGACCACCCTTGCAAAAGCATTGTATGACAAGGTTAGCAAAACATATCAGTGTCAAGGTTTTGTTCCAGTTGGTCAGAACCAAGGCGTGAAGAAAGTTCTCAGCGACATCCTCTATGAACTTGACAAAGAGCTCTACAAAGATGCAGAAAGATTGGATGAAAGGCAGCTAATCGACCTCCTGCAAAAAGTCCTTCCAGGCAAGAGGTGCGCATAAATCTCACCCTATGCTAGTCAATATGTTATTTATGTCACATGTGCCCCTAGATACACTTTATGACTTATGTGTTGCGGTGACATGAAATATCCAATAGTATGGGGGTTGTTAATCAATCAGTACGGCATAGCAGCTAAAGCCGCCAAGGGTAATCGCAGTGCAACTCTCAGGCTTTGATCGCACAAATAAGGAAGATAATATATGTTGGATTTATTTTCTTTATGATATTGTGCTCACTTCATCTAGTAAAAAACTATAACATGTATATCTAAACATCATTTCCCATTAATTTCTTTAATTTTTTATGTATCGAATTTATTTAAATTATTCAAAAAATATTATCCATCAAGAAGAGGCAAAAACAAATACTTATCTTGCTAGTTCTCTTGGACGCAACTGAGCATTTAGTAGGGAAACATTGCGATGTGTCTTATTTTCGGGTGACAGTATCCACGTTCGACGTGCGAAGCATGGTCAGCCACGTGGGCCCCATCCCGTTATCCCCTTTATCTCCTCCCTCGTCTCTCCTTCTTTGCAACACATCACACCAAACGAGGGAGAAAGAGAAACACCAAGCCCGCCACCAGAGTCCAAATTGCCTTAGCTAGTGATGTCGCGGCTGTCCATGGCGGAGACATCGATGGTGAGCTTGGACCTTGGCGGATTACGCTCTCGCCATGGAGGCGAGGAATAGACCAAAGATTGTGGGCGTGCAGGCTCACCGGTGTTAGGAGTGGAGGCATGCGGTCTCGTTGGCGCCAGAAAAGGAAGAGTTGATGGGAGCTTAGAAGAAAGGCTGGCCGGAGGAAACCAGACCGGTGAGGAGGCGGCTACGGCAGGGTGCCGTAGCAATGTGCCGCTAGCAGGCGGCGGTCGATGATTGGTAAGGAATTATTCGGGCAGTGTCCGTGGAGATTCACTCTTCCTTCTCTCCGCCGAAGCACCTCATATCCCGCTCATCTTAATCATATTTCGATAGCAAAAGGACAATGGGGCACTCTTAGAAAATCAGTCTTGTAAACTGGTGACCTTCGGGTACCCTCCCCCAAAACTATTTCGTACACACTCAGTGCCAAGCTACGCAACAACCTAGTTCCGCACATGTGAGTTGACATGTTAAGCATAAGGTTCAAACAAGTTCTGGTACTAACTCGGCTTCCCTAGCCAGCGTCTACATGGGTATGCTATGCTTGGTAGCATACGCGGCGTTAGCCAATTCTTGGGTCGGTTCCCTTGGATTATCTACCAGCAACCAAGTCAACGAACCCCACAATACCAACAAACACCACCGGTGGTCCATGCTAAGCATAATTTCCTCTATTGCTCCTCCACTAGGTTTCGTCGGGCCTACACTTAGACCGAAGTCCCCTCCTAGGACTCATCGTGGGAAATGCAGCGCCAACCCCGTCGCTATTTCCGCCATTACCATGTCCATAGTTGTCGTTCTCTTCCCCGCGGTCAGCAATGCATCGCCTTCGGAAAATATATCTTCGTGTGTTTTGCCAAAACCATTAGCGTACTAGTTTGATACCCATATGGAAAGCTATCAATAACGACCGTAGAAATAAAAAGTAATGTGTGGGTTTTTTAGCATATGTGTCATTGGCACCTTTAATATTTGGCTAAAGTTCGACTCGAGATTACCCATCATTTGCATTGGTTCAATGGTTACAAGGATAACTCCTGCGTTAACCGTCTCATAGTGTTCCTACTATAATACACATCCATTTATCTAGAGGACCTTTTAAAGTTTGTGATGCATTTTATACATTTTTTTCTACAATTCTTAATGCTTTTTTGTTATGTCGTGTCCAGTATGCAAGCTTCTTATTCTACTGGGTACTAGTAAGCTACATAGTTTTTGCTAATTGTAATGTTTGCCTTTTCATGTGAATAGGTACTTCCTTGTTATTGATGACTTATGGGACATACCAACATGGGAAATGATTAAGTATGCTTTTGTGGATAGTCATCCAGAAAGTAAAATTATCATAACTACCCGTATTCTTGATGTTGCTACAAGAGCCAGTAGAATCTACTGCATGAAACCTCTTTCAGATGATAACTCCAAATTGCTATTCTATACAAGAACATGTGGTGATGAAGAATTAAGTCGCGATAACCAACCGGATGAAGTGACTAAGAAAATCTTAAAGAAATGTGGTGGTGTCCCACTAGCTATCATTGCAATAGCTAGTTTGCTTGTTGGTAAACCAAGGGCAATTGGTCTACGGTGTATGATGCAGTTGGTTTTGGGGATGAAGACTCTGAAGTCATTCAGAACACAAGAAAAATCTTATCTTTCAGCTATTATGACCTACAACCCTACCTAAAGACCTGCTTACTATACCTAGGCATGTATCCTGAAGATAAATTTGTTGAGAAGAAATCATTGATATGGAGGTGGGTATCTGAGGGATTTGTGCCGGATAAACAAGGCATTGGTCCATATGAGCTAGGTGAGAGCTATTATAATGTGCTGGTGAATAAAAGCCTGATTCGTGAGGTAGATTCTAATTTCAAAGAAGGTTGTGGTGTTCACGATATGGTGCTAGATCTGATCCGCACCATGTCAAGGGAAGTAAACTTTATTACACTACAGGATGCAAGACAGAATCAGATCACATCTTCACCAAATGGACAGAGCAATAGAGTTCATAGGTTAGCTTTCCACGGAGCAAAAGTGGAGTACAATGGGATCATGAAAATGACACATGTGAGGTCATTTAATGCGAACATGTGTACTAATAGTGGGATTCCCCTGTTTTCAGTCTTTAAAGTGCTACGGGTACTGGTTATAGAGGATTGTGTTTTTTCAGAAGATCATAGTCTCAAGCATCTTGGGAAGTTGGTGCAGCTGAGGTATCTAGGAGTAGTGAATACATCTGTCAAGCTCCCGGAAGATATAGGACTTGATCTTAAGTTTCTTGAAATACTGGACGTAAGAGGTCACATAAGCGAGTTGCCGCCGTCTGTTGGCGAGCTACAAAATTTGAGGTGCTTATGGGCCAATGTAGGTACAAGGATGAAGGGCGAGATAGGGAAGCTGACGTGCCTTGAAGAGCTGCAGCTAGGTTCGGTGGAGGTGGTCCCAAACTTCTTCAGGGATGTGGGTAAGCTAACAAAACTAAGGGTTCTCGAGATTCAGGTTGATGCGGGCAGGTTGATGGATGCGGGCAGGTTGATGGATGCGGGCAAGGTTCTGGCAGAGTCTCTGTTGAACCTGCACAAGATCCAAAAGCTGCTTATCAAGTGGAACGATCCGTTTGAGGGAATTTATAATTTGTATAACAGCAAATTGCTTGTCCGTGTCGGCAGCTTGGAAGAGTTGGCACCGAGTTCAAGGCTTCGTTCCTTTCGTCTACCATACATAGTTACACCCAGGATGCCGTCATGGATCAATCCTTTGTGTGTCCCGCTCCTCTGTTACCTGTGGTTGCATGTGGAGGAGGTAGAAGCTCAGGACCTTCAAATCCTCGGAAGGTTGCCTTCGCTCACCGGCCTCTGTTTCTTCAGTGCGGAGAAGAAGAGTGTATCATATACCTTTGGCAGCGATGAGTTTCAGAAGCTGGAATTGTTAGAGACGAATGTAGAGATTACTCTTGGAGAAGGAGCATCGCCGATGCTTGAAAGACTGATATACAGTGCCAGCGTTGGAAGAAGGGACAGCTTGGTGCCGTGGAATAAAAACTGTCCGTTACTTGATGACGTCTGCTGTATGCTTGACTGCGCAAACAGCGGCCGCATGGAAGTGAAGGCAGCGAAAGCAGTCCTGAGGAAAGCCCAGAGAACCCATCCCAATTCTGAGGGTCTCTGCCTACTGATATTCATACAGAACTACACCCGGAAGGCAGGTCGACTCATTGAAGCACTCAGTTCGATGCTAACTGGTGTGGACAGACCCGATGGAGAGGAAATAGCTGCAGATCAACGAGGGATACGTCGCATGATTACCTCACTCGAGACTTTGTTACATGATGATGCGGAGCCTCGAGTCGGGAGGTATGGGGAACAAGAGATACGTGGATTTGTCACCAGATTCAAGAGTTTGTTACATGGTGATGCAGGTACCGACCAAGAAGAAGAGGTACGTGCATATACTACAACATCTTATCGATCCATTCTTATACATATATCTCATGTAACTGATTGCCCGGCTCACCGGATTATCTTTATGTCTTATATCTAGTCGGACAACAGCGATGACGACGCCATGGACACCGACACCGATGACAGCGACAGTGGTGATAATGATAATGATAACAGGACGATGAGGATACTGAGCAAAAGGAGGTACATAAGTACTACATATACTATGTCGTATTCATCGCATGCTATATATAGAAATTCATTAACTTTTCATGTCGCTGCATGATGCCCAGCCGGCTGAATTAATATATGTCTAATTAACCTCCAGGTGGACAATGATGTTGCCACAAGCAGTGGGACTCGTGAGGAAGGGGCAGCGAGCAAACGTTGAATCATTCATGCCATTGAACTGGTACATTACGCGCCTATTTTTTTCTTTTTGAGAAAACGATTACCCGCCTCTCTGTCTTTCATTTTCTCCCCTTTGTATGCATACAGATGAATGCTACCGTCACATGTGTCCGCTTCTATATATTTGCATCAGGCCGAGTGCCACCCCCAGTTACTGTTCTGACAAATTTCACTCAAATAACTAAACTTGACCAATTTGCTATTACTATGCTACGTTTGTAGACAAATCATTCTACTTTTGGTTATTTCTAGTTCCCAAATTAATAATCATATATATATGTAATACATCTGCTTTCTAAACTTTTCCTTTTTAATGACAAAAGCACCATTTTTCTGGTTACAGGATGATGGGACATTAAAGCCTTCTACAACCCTGTTGTCAACACCTGGAAGAGCAATTATTTCTCAAACTTTGCTGTGCTTAATTCCTCCACTGGAGTAGAGTTAGTAGAGTTGCTAGTTTTTTGTTAGAAAATGTTTTCCATGTAGCAAGAAAAACTGTGATAAAAAAATATTTTAATATAGTTGCGCCTTGTTTCCTTTAATTATTTGAAAAATACAAAAAAAAACAAAATAGAAAGGGTAAAAAAATGGTATTCAATGTCTTTTTTAACGTTTGTTTTTTTTTTTGCTTTTTTTTTTTTCTCCTTTTTTAGGGTAGGTAGGGAACTCCGCCTATGCCATTCTAAGGTAACACTTATAATCGTGTAGCCGGTCTCAAGCCCGGAGAAAGGAGGAGAGACTACTCATGTGCTAATAGAGTGTAATATGTATGTTGTGTTGACTCAACAGGTTTTTAAGAGGCAACAAACATTTAGTAGGAACTAATGTGCTATAACTTTCAGAAGAAAGATGTCTTCTTTTTAGAGGATGGAATAGCTACGTGTTCTATGAAATGCTCCATGTTCAAGCCTAAAGAATCTCCACACCATCAGACTGTATGTTCAAATCGGTGCACACGTTGAAGCTCTCCTCACTTATACACGTGTTGTTCATTCTTTCAGTTGGTGTTTACATGCACCATTTGAGCATTCTTGAAATTTCATTTTATCATTATCCAACATAAGCGATCTCCAAAATGTTCGTAATGTTTTTCAGTCAGTTGCCTGAATCATTCGTGTACAGAATCTGAATGTCGACTTGTCTTGTGCCCTGGCCCATTTTTTTGAGTATTTTCCCCTGATAGCCAATGAAAAAACAATATAGCTGATCCTTCTGAGTGTGCATATGTGGATGTTGTTTTTGCTAGAAGGGATTTGTGGTCTGTTCTCTACTGTTTCCTTGTGGTGAATAATTATTACAGCAGCTAGGAACGAAAATAATGGCAGTCTGCATTTTGCTTGGCAATGCAGGACAAGTGATCCCTGTATTTTTTGTTTAAAGGAGTCGTCTCTGTTACAAATGTTCGTGCTCTGCTCTTTGTGCGTTCCTTAATTTGAATATTCCATGTGCAGAATCTTTATTTCTAGCTTACCTTGCGTATGCACTTGTAGGTAACAACGACACCTATGACTCTGCATCCTCTGTTTTTATTCAGGTACGGAATCAACGACTACAGCACACCTGACACCCGATCAATCTCTTGCCACGTTAGTGCATCCATTGGTGTAGTGAAGATGAAGAGCCTTAAGCAGCCACCCAATAACTTCGCTAGTCGATACTACCCAAGCAGGTATTGAGATCAAGAGCAAATTAAGTCAACCCTGAAGCTGGGATCCTGTACTGTGATTGTTACTAAAGATTTGATACTGAGCTGGTGCCGCGACTTACTTGTTTATGCATTCCTTAATGTCATAATGAGCTATAAAGCTTGGGCTGTAGCATCCTGTCCTCTGTTTGTAACCAAAATATTTACCAGTGTGTTTATCCGTGTTCTATGTGCAAAAATGCCTACATCTTTTTGTGCTTCCATTTACCACAGTCAGCTTTAAAAATCCCGCTGTATTTTCACTTCGTCCTTTCTTGTAGTTGTAGTTTCCTTAATTCAGTTCAAGTAGCTACTAGAAGCATGTACATTTCCAGGTACTTAGTTTACATACCACTGAACTGATACTATTTGGTAATATTCAAAGGCTGGTATCGAACAAGTACATTCTACATTATCTACCATGGCAGTCCATGTGGAATAGGGAAACAGTGGTCTAGAAGCAATTATTTTTCTACTGCTACATTAGAGGTACAAGCTTCTAACTGAAATCTGACTCAGCGATGGCGAACAAGACAACCGACTCAGCAAATTCCATGCACTGGAAACATACAGGTAGATCAACCAGCGAAGCTACAGGCACTAGATCAACCGCAGCAAGCAATGTTAAGGTAGGGTTTCCCGCGGGAAATGAAATACGAAAATGTTGGGAGAGGACGGGAAGGAGAAGAGCTCACCTCCAATCGAATCGGAGGAGAATACGGGGAGGGGCCGAGGTCGCCGGCGCCGGCGCCGCCGCTGCATTCTTCTGTTGGGGTGTTGAACAGAGCAGAGCTTTTATTTTTTGCTAATATTTTTGGAGGGTTAGCAGAGCAGAGCTAGGTGAAGTGAAAATAGTGAGAACAGACAGTTTAGACTGCAGCCCATCCCGGCCCAGCGACGACAAATCAGGCCCATATATAGTGCATTCGTGATGCCAGTTTTGTGAGAGTCGTTTTTCTGGCAAACCTATAATCAGAATGCTTTTTCGACAATGGTCGCTTCATTAGACTCAAACAGATTACATCAAGGTGATACAAACAAAAGAATCCACACCCGGCCTCTGCACTGCTAGGACGCACACAGCCAAAAAAATAAAAGAAAGGAAAAACAAATACCCGCCGAAGTAAACATAGACCGGCATCAGTTTTGCTACTGGCAAATTTCTTCAGCCAATCATTCCCCACGTGCAATT
This sequence comes from Poa pratensis, assembly GCA_947311845.1. Lineage (NCBI taxonomy): Eukaryota > Viridiplantae > Streptophyta > Magnoliopsida > Poales > Poaceae > Poa > Poa pratensis. Next base: position 14,759,178 of record CAMZMU010000099.1, on the reverse strand, counting down.
ACAGACAAACAAATGGAAAGAGATGGAGAGGATCGGATCTAGCAGTCAAGGGAAGAAGAAAAGCTCACCTCAGTCAAATCGGGAGACGGAGGAGAGTGTCGATGGCCGCCGTCGGTGACGAGCTTAGGCCGGTCAACGGCGAAACCATGGTGCCACTACTTTCTTCCGGTCGGAGTTGGTGGTGGAGCAGAGCAAGCTGGTTGCCGAGGTTTTTTTAGGACTGCCGGATGCCGAAGTGAAAAGCAATGAGGGTGTTGACAAAAAAGGCAACGAGTCTTTTTTTTTTACGGGAAAGGAGAAAAAAAGCAACGAGTCGACTACACTGAGGCCGAGAAAGCCCATCATTTCTGGCATGGGTCAGCACGTTCACACTTATATACATGCTTATTTTCCAAAACGATTCTCATAAATATAAGTTGATCTTCCTAAAATATATAAGACATGTAATTATTTTCCTGTGCTAAAAAATCTAAGTACCTTCCTAAGTGATCAAAATCGAAGTTTGAAAAAATTAAGAATTTTTTCTTGGTGTAACCTCTCCATCTTGTTACATACTCCCTCCGTTTCAAAATATAAGTTGTTTTAAATTTTATAAAAAAGATTTATCTAGACGCCCTCCAGTGTGTAGATTCACTCCGAACCTATACACTAAAAGGTGTCTATATACTTCCGTTTCACAAAAGCCATAACATCTATATTTTGAAAACTGAGGGAGTACATGATTATTATCCAAAATGATTCTCATAAATAAAAGTTGATCTTTCTGAAATATATAAGACATGTAAGTATCTTCCTCTTCTAAAAAAATCTAAGTACCTACCTAAGTGAAAAAAATCGAAGTTTGACAAAATTAAGTTTTTTTTTGGTGTAACATGTCCATCTTCATCCAAACAATAATTTTAATTGCAATAGGAGTTGGAGCAATAATATTTGACATCACTTCCAGCAACCGCCACACTTAGAAACCTATGCGCCCTTTGGCGGCGAGGTTTGCTGCCACCGATCAGGTCAACGTTCATGGCAGCAAGGACGACGGCAGTTGGATGGAGGTGTACGTGTTGCTTTTTTTTTTTTGAGGGAAGTGTACGTGTTGCTTAGGTCGCTCAGTATTGAGGTACATAAGCCCATAATTGAACTGAAAAATCAGAGGGCATTTGAGTAGGATTCTTTAGTGGCTTTGATTCAAAACTATATATAATCTAGGAGCGGAGCGTGTGCGCACTCACTCTAACGGCGTACCTTTCGCGTGGTGGGTCAGCGTGGAAATGGGGGATAGTGGCTTAAGCCATTAGATGTAGCGGAAAATCACTTTGGAGCTTGCCCTCCACAGTGGACCTTTTTGAATTTTTCAAAAAGCATCAAATAATTTCGAAAAAAATATATTCGTGTAGCCAACGGTATGAAATACATGTCTGCAAAGTTTCATTGAAAAATATTTTGTATTTTGGGCGCACCAAAAAAGAAAATTATGGCAAATATTGGGAAAACGGAGGCCCATTGAAAATTACACTGTTCACGTCGAGATCTGCACTTTTCTCTTTTTTGTTGATGCCAAAATACAAAGTATTTTCACATGTGTTTTGGCACAGGTGTATTATAAATTGTTGTCTACATCCTGGTAATTTTTTCAGATTTTTTTTTTGAATCTTCAAATTTAATTTTTTTTTTAAATGAAGTCCTCCATGGAGGACGGGCTCTAAACTGACGCTCTCGGCGATTTCAAGAGGTGGAAGATTTACGTTCGTCCTATTTGACGAAAAAGCAATTGATCTAGCCATGAGCAAGTTGAAGAGAGCACTTTGAATTATCCACATGTATTAGGGATGGCCTTAGTATACAAATCGCCACTCGATTCCCATGAAAGACAAAAGGAAACGAAGTATATCTTCTACTTGGAGCCTTGTCGAAGATGATGGGTGGAATGCATCGACAACGTGTTGGGCTTAGGAGGCAGCAGTGGTGGATCCACCATGCATGGCAAAAGCTAGAATTCAAATATAAGGGGCGAAGAGACAACATTAATGCATTTCATCTAACTAACCCTAGTGTCGTTGCTCGTATGTGGGAGTGAGGTCGGTAGGGTGGTCAGAGGACGGATCTAGAGAGGAGGCGAGTAACATCGGCGGAGGCTAATGGCGTGGTAGCACTAACCCGAGTGTCATTTCTCTGCTTGCGAGGGAGATTGGGTGAGGTAGGGACTAGACACATGAGAAGGGGAAGATAGTGATAGAGGAGCCATATCGGGATGGTTTGTTGATGCAAACCAACCTGGCAGCCCGCACGGCGTTTGGACCTCATCTCTCCCTGCTTATTGTAAAGAAGAATTAGTGGGAGAAAAATGTTCTTTAACTCACATACAGTAAACCTACCTACATGTTTCCTTAATTTAGGCCCTTCCAAAAGTGATGACGGCCATTGGGGATGAGGTGGGAAATAGAGATGACACATCTCTAGGGAAAATGTTGGGGAGAGAGTGATCTAATAATGTTGACCGGTGTTCTTACGCTGAGGAAAACATCCATCCCCTATGGAGGCGGGGCCCGCAGTCCACCACTGCCGTGCCAACAACAGTCGAGGAGGACATAGTCGCTCGACGGTGAGTAAAACAATGCTAGGGCTGCGGGGTGGGAATGAAAGGCCATGTAGTTTTCTAAAGTCCATTTAGCCCTTAGTTTCATTTTTTTTTACATTTCACCCTTAGTTTCTTGTGAAACCGTAAGTTGTCCACTTTGACTTATCTAAAAAACCTGAAGTTCACTTGATTAATTCTCGTGAGAGACAAAGGGAAAACTGGAAAACAAAAGTGAACTAGAGTAGATGTCATCTTTTTCGACAAAAAGGACTACGATGACCCTTAGTTTCTTGATGATGCATCTGCTTAATTATCACACGGTTTGATCAATCCGTGATGCACGCTCTGTTGAACCCGTAGGATCATCTGGTCTAGATCAAACCGGTAGGATAGATCGATGAGGAGGAGGATCATCACCTTTTCCTTATACGGATGCGCTCGATGCGCCACGAGCTGGTGTCGTCCATGGTGGACGGCGACGGCGGTGAGTGGAGTGGCGGCGGAGGTGGAGCTTCCTGTCACTTCTGTGTTAACCCTAGATCGGTAGGGTGGTATCGGTGGGGTCGTGTGGCGTAGGGTGATCCTCGTACTGAACGCCGCCGACCCCCACCTCTTTATATACACAGCGTGACAGGGGCCCACCAACCACAATTGGGTCGGGCGCCCCCGATCAGGGCGCTGATCATGGGTGCGGGTGGGCCGTTGGGCCCACGCCGCTGGAGATCAACCTAACATTCTCCCCCTTGATCTCAACTTTTACTTTTACCTTTTACTTTACTCGTTTCATCACAGATCGATACATAGAGCATGTTTCATCGTCTCAGCTCAATTGCCGATAGAATCAGACAGCTACAATGTACGCCTCCATTTTGAAATAGTTTCTTTAATCTTTTTGGGCCTCTTTATTGTCCGGAAATCATATAGACTATACCATAAACCCATGTCGACTATGTGTTCTCCAAACACACTGGGCGGTAAGCCTTTAATTAGCAGATCTGCAAACACTTGTGTGTTTCTTTTATCTATTCCTCTTATACTCCAAGCATTTCAACATAATTCCGGACTTTCTCCTTTACAACGTATAACTTTGTATCAATGTGTTTGGCACCACACTTGACTCGTTGTCTTAGGAGTGAATTACTTTATGGTTATTGCTGTTGTCAACCATTATCAATTCCGGGTACAGGTTTCCTTAACCATTTTGCCTATCCCTCAGCCTCATATGATGCTATAACATATCTTTACATCACACTGATGTCAAACCTTTAATTCTTTGGAGATTTTCCACACAAAAACTCCAAATGTGAAAATTTAGCGACAATTGTGGATTTCGCTATACATTTCACAAATTCTTTCAGAGTACTCACAACCTTTTAAGAGCACTCTTATAGATCTATCTTTGTACTCACAACTTTTGAGAGCACTTGTTTCTTTTAGCATGAGGCCAATATCTTTGATTCCATTCCAGTGATCTATATCTGGATTGGACATTGCCAAAACAACCCGGATACATGAATTGTCAGGGTAATATTGAGCAACCAACAGCGGAAGCATATGGTACCATATCCATTTGATCCGTTCTATGTTATCTCTTGGAACACTAAAGTTCCCAATTCCATTACCCTTGTCAATAAGAACAGGCGTAGGTTTTCTCGACATGCATTCTATAGAGACTTCTTCTCAGCATGTCCATGTGATATTTCTAATACCCCTTTTCTTCTTTTCTCAGTAAATCTCGATACTTATAACGAGAGACACTCTACCGAGAATACTCTTTTGAGGACAAGAACTTCTTTTCTCTGCCGGTAGTAGATTGACATCACCACTAGTAAGTAGGATATCATCCACATACACGGGATTAGGAAATGAATTTCCCATTCTATAAGTTTGCACAAATGCGATTGTCCTCTCATTTTCTTTAACCCAAAATGACTTTGATTCTAGAGACTTGCTCTAGTCCATAAGATCCCTTGTGATCTTTACTTTCATCTGATGTAACTCAGATCATTATGTGCCATTAGCACTCATTGTAATCTGTTTATTCTCTTAGCGCAAATCTTTCGATTTAAAATCACTTTTTACATATTTCCTTTTGAGTCACATTGGTGTTGTAGACCCTTTATAGCCTACTGTTTTGGCTACATTGGAAATTACTTATGAGTCCCAAACATCGTCGGGATTCACATAGTCTCTAATCATTAAGACAAGTAGACACTCGTCAAAATTGATTGAGCGCTTCTTATAATTTCTGTAAATGAGGTGGGATCAACCTTCATTTAAATTTCTCTGATATTGTTGTTCTGTCATTGCCTAGGGCAATTAATTCTGTAGTCTTCTATTGCTATAGCTCTTACAAGGACCTAAAACACAAGATCCATGTTTGCTTGTTCATCTCTATTATAAAGCAACAAGCTCCCCCAGATAAAATCTATTCGAGCCTTAGGTATGTTCATACCATGCTCCCCCAGATTACTCCATTTTCTCCAAAATGGTGTATCCTTAATCCTTTTTATTTGGGTTTATTCTGTTAACCTGTCAATCTGTCTTCTTTATGGCACTTTGAGTACCGTCCTTAGTCTCCTTTCGGAGCTGTAAAATATCCAAGAATACATCTATATTTTTACTTTAGGGGTATCATTATTGTGATCGTCGTACACCCCAGACGATCACAATTCATCATAGATCACTTAGGGGAGTCTATGCTGTAATACTCTTATCTCCCCCTCGAAATGTGGCAAGAACCTTTTGCCACAATTTCGAAACTTTGATTATCTGCTTTATTCAAAATGAAGTTGTCTTTTAATGTATAGGAGTACTTTTTCCTTATTCCCTTTTCAAAACTCACAAGAGTTCTTTCTCAATGATACTGCAAGTCACACTTGCATACCATTCTTAACTTGAGGTTCATTTGTAACTTTATTCTCTTTTGACTCATTAAGTGTTTTATAACTATGACACATAAAATGTGCAATCGATATAAAAACACATGAGTCGTCACATCTTTCTCCTGTCATACAGGATAAGTCCTTTGTCAAAATTTTCTCCCGCCATGCGGGTATTTTCCCAGACTTTTTCCACCACGTGGGTATTATTATCGTCTTTTCCCATCATGCGGGTAATTAAGAGACATAGATGCCACAATTGGCTCTTTAGACTGTATATTCAATCATCAAATTCAGAAATAAATCTGAATACTCTTTTATACACATGCTTAATCCAACGTTAGTCAAATTAAGCATTCATGTTGCTCGTTTAAAAAATTTCTTCACATAGAGTACATGAAAGAAATTCGTTAAACAAAACTCTGAACGATTTATTTATTTTCTGCATGGAGAGTACATGAAAAACATTTGTCAAACAAGACTCTCGATGATCTATTTGTATTCTTGGATTAACATCCAAGAATTCTTTTTCTTTTGTAGTCATTCTTTAGAGAGAACATACTCTCTCACTTTATGACCTTTTCTTGGTCATCTTTCGGGTCACAAGTACCCATCCTTTTGCTTTCACGAATGAAAACATGAGAATCTTTGTCTGAGAAAATATTCAATAATAATAAACAATAATGAGCATAAAAATAACCCTTTGTTGGTCTGGTTAAAGATATGCACCTTAAATCTTTAAAACTTTCTTCTATATTCTAAATCACCATTGGGCAGAAGTAGAATGAAACATCATCTTTCTACACTAATTCTACATCACCGTTGGGCAGAAATAGAATCAATGCATAAAACTCATAAACAATATGATGATAATATTTCTATTGCAATAAAGAACTCTGTTTGGAAAATGACATTATCATCAACTCTATTTCGGCGGAAGCATGAAATATTCATATTTCTATAGTTCAAGAGCATTTCTTGATCTTTTATCTTTTCTCTGAAAATTGATTACTTTCATGCAAAATTATCAGAGATCTAGCCCTTTGACTATAGAACTCATATAATTATAGTACTGCTATCATCAACGTTGGTCAGAAAATAACAATACCATAATTAATCTGTTAATCAAATATTTCTCTTTTTCCTCCTCTCTAATTAAATTTTCCCGTTGGTTCCAATTTAATTAGAGGAGAGTCCTTTTACTTTACAACAGAAACTGTAAAATATTATCTGTATTTCACAAACATTGCACTGTTCAACGATTAGCAAATCATGATTATGTTATTAACAACGTTGGTCATAAAATAACAGGATCATAATCACCTTTAATATTCACTTTATCACATCTTTAAAAATTTGATTATCACTTTATTGCTTTAAAGCAATTACTTTTAACTATTTGCAGCGGAAAAATGAATAAAATTCATAAACTTTGTACTTTTCAGAAGCATTTCTGTCACTCTTCAGTTCTCTAAACAAAATTTTCGTTGGATAAAACTTGAATAGGAAAAACTATGATGAAATTTGCCCAAAATTGGACAAAAACAATTAAAACATGCTTCTGTAAAAAATAAAACAGAAAACTGCTCTTTTCGGCCCGCAGTAGAAATGCGCGGTCCACGTCCTTTTCTTTATCTGCCGCCTGAGGCTACGCGAAAACGGCCCACGGCCTGTTGCGCTTCCGCGCTATCTGCCGCCCAAGGCGACGCAGACACGGCCCACAAACTATTATACGGCCGCGCTATCTGCCGCCCGCGGCGACGCACGAAACCGGCCCACGGCAGCGGCCTCCTGCATCTTTCGGCCCAAAAGCCCGTCTGCGAGCTAGGGTTTTAATCCTGGCCGTCGGATTTAATCCGACGATCCAGCGTTCTTTTAGCTGGATCAAAACCAGCACCCCTGCGTTGACCCGAAAAAACACTAGCGCCATTTCGCCCTTTCTCCTCTCGGCCTTCTCTCTGTCTCGCGATGTCGGCCGGCGGCGGCGCTGTCGGCGGCGCCCATGCGCGCAGGCGAGCCCGACCGAGCCAGACCTTGCTTTTCTCCTTTCTTTCCTTTCTCCTTCTCCCCCACGACCCGCACGTTCCCGGCGAGCGCAGCGAGCAGAAGAAGGTTTTGGCGGCGCCCCCGCTGGCCCTCTTGCCGGCGCGTGCGTGCACCCGAGGGTGGGCGCACCGCCGTCAAGCGGCTCAGCTGGCGGTGCCCTTTGCCGGCGGCGGCCGGTCGTGGAGCCCTTTGCCCCCGTGAGGGGTGGTTCTTCGTCTCGATGCCTCGGCTTGCCGATGCGCATCAAGATCGAGAGGAACGGCGCGGCCGTGACGGCGGCGCTCTTTGCCGGCGACCCGAGGCCCTTCCGGTGAGTTTCTTTTCACTTTTCTTTGCCCTTTTTCCATCGGGGTAACACGGGAGAGTTGCTTTCTTTTGATTTCTTTGTCTACCGAAAAGATCTAGGAACCCTAGAACTGCTCTGATACCAATGTTGAACCCGTAGGATCATCTGGTCTAGATCAAACCGGTAGGATAGATCGATGAGGAGGAGGATCATCACCTTTTCCTTATACGGATGCGCTCGATGCGCCACGAGCTGGTGTCGTCCATGGTGGACGGCGACGGCGGTGAGTGGAGTGGCGGCGGAGGTGGAGCTTCCCGTCACTTCTGTGTTAACCCTAGATCGGTAGGGTGGTGTCGGTGGGGTCGTGTGGCGTAGGGTGATCCTCGTACTGAACGCCGCCGACCCCCACCTCTTTATATACACAGCGTGACAGGGGCCACAAACCAGGTCGGGCGCCCCCGATCAGGGCGCTGATCATGGGTGCGGGTGGGCCGTTGGGCCCACGCCGCTGGAGATCAACCTAACACGCTCTTCCACCACGATCTTGGAATCCGACGGAGGACAAACATCCTTGGTCATCCTCGCCTCATGGCTCTTCCCCCAGAGAACGAAGTACAGCCTGACGACGATGAGGGCGGCCCCGACCACGCTCCCGAGGTGGAGCTGCTCGTGGAGCGCGACGACGTTGATCCCGGCAGCGACGATCTGGACCAGCGGCTTGAACGCAGTGGTGAAGACGGGCCCTCGCCAGCTCGCCGCTCCACGCACCTCGACATGGCCAGGAACGCCAGCCTAGACCCTACGACCGTGACGACCTGGAGCCTGGTGGCCACAACCCACACGTGGAGCGTCATCTTCTCCTGGCGACGCCGACGGCGGCCATGTGCAGCAGCGCTCCATCAGCAGCAGCGAGCTCCGCTGGTGCTGCTGCCGTGGAATGATATGAAGTCAGGGAGGGGCCCCGCGACCATCGGACTCCGGCGCGGCGGCGCCAGTGCCGTCTCCTCCGTCCCCGGCGCCGTTGGACTGTTTTATGCTAGAAATGAGGGGAAAAAAAATGGAAGGCCCTCTAGTCTGGCCAAAGTCACTAATATGAAACCATAAGTAGTCGATAGCTGACATCAACATGGTGACAGCCAGAAAAACAATGGCTAGCAACAAAGCTTTGATATATATGGAGTTGTAGAATACATAAGTGGGGATCTAATAGAGGACGGGGATATTTACACGAGGAAAAAGGTCTTTGATGCTAAGCACTAAACTCTTGTGATCATTACAATTGAAGTTATTACTAGCGGTTGGTGACTGACAGAGAATATGGTGCTTGGTCTCAAGCTTTAGTCTTTTCTTGGGCTCCCGGTCAGTCTTCTTCATCAACAACGGCATGGAAGGATCGGTTTTACGACTTGCCGTGAAAGATGAGCGTTTAACGAGTCTAGGTGCTTGTTAAGTAGATATATTCTGCACATATTGTATTTCGTACATTAGCACTTAGGCCCCTCCTCTCTTGTATATCCGAGGATGCGGTGGTCTCCCTTGTACCTATATATGTACGTGCTATGCAAGCACCCGATCAATACATCGATAGTTGCAATCCTATTCTACATGGTATCAGACACCTACCGATCCTAACCCTAGCCGGCTGCCGCCTCTTCTCCCTCCGCGCGCCGCCTCTCCCCTCCCACCTGGTGCCGCCGCTGCCCTAGCCGCGCGCCACCCCTCTCCCCTCCCACCTCGCGCCGCCGCTGCCCTAGCCGCACGCAGCCCCTCTCCCCCTACCTTCCCCTAGCGCCGCTGCTGCCTCACGCCGCGCGCCGCCATGTCTTCCATCTCCAACTCTAGCAACCCCTTCGCCTCTGACGCCTCCGACGACTCCTCCACCCCTAGCCCCGCCCTTCTCCGTGAGGTTCACATCTCCGACCACGTTCCCATCAAGCTCTCCCACGCCGAGAAAAACCATCACGCCTGGAGAACCTACTTCTACCTCCTCTTCCGCGAGTACCACCTGCGCGATCACGTCGATCTCTTCAACCACCGCGACCCCGACTGGCTGGCTATATGCCACCATCATCCGCTGGCTCTTCCTCACCGTCTCGCCGGACATCTTCAAGACCGTCGTCCGCGAGGGCGATGATGCTCGCACGGTGTGGACGAAGATCAATGGGCTCTTCACCGACAACAAGCTCCAGCGGATCGTGTTCCTGCAGCAGGAATTCTTCGGCACGCCGCAGAACGACCAAACCCTGGACGCCTACTGCCTGCGCCTCAAGGCGATCTCCGACGAGCTACAGGACCTCGGCTTCAAGATCGGGGATGAGATCCTCCTCTCCACCCTCACCACCGGCCTCAACGAGGATCTCGGGAACGCTGCCTCCAACCTCACCCTCATGGCCGAGCCCACCTTCGAGCGGGCGGTCGCCTATCTCCGTCTCGAGGAACACCGCCTGAAGAACGTGCGCACCCGCGCCGTCCACACCGCCCTCGCCGCCGGGTTCCGCCAGGGTGCTCCTGCCCCTCCGGCCCCTGCGCCTTTCCAGCAGCCGCCGCGCCCCCCGACGCCCGCGACGCCCTTCCCCGCCCAGCCTCCCCAGCAGCAGCAGCAACAGGGGCGCAACAACCGCCGTCGTCGCGGTGGCGGCCGCAACAACGGAGGCGGGAACGGTGGTGGTGGCGGGAACGGAGGCGGCGGCGGCAACCAGCAGCCCACGCCACCATGGAGTGGTGGCTACAACCCGTGGACGGGGGTGGTGCACGCCTACACCATGCCGGTGCCGCGCCCGCCCGCCCCCGGCCTCCTCGGCTCGTGCCCGCCGACTCACCAGGCCCTCTTCGCCGCGACACCGCCCTACGCCCCGGCCTACGGTGCCGCGCCACCGCCCTACGCCTCGGCCTACGGTGGCCCGCCGTCCTACGCTCCTCAGTAGCCCACTTGGGACCCGGCGCTCTAAGCTGCCCTTCAGCAAGCGCCCTCCCCCGGCCCCTACGCCGGTGGCGGCGACTGGTTTATGGACACAGGCGCGTCCTCTCACATGGCCGCTCACCCGGGTAACCTCTCTCATTCTTTTCCAACTTCCACCGATTCTCACATCATTGTCGGTAACGGCGCTGGTCTCCCTATTTCTCACATTGTTTCTGCTAATTTTCCCTCTTCTTCTAAACCACTGTCTCTTAATAATGTCATCATCTCTCCCCATCTCATTCAGAATTTAGTCTCTATTAAAACTCTTTCTCGTGAAATTCTGTAACTGTGGAATTTGACGCCTCTGGTTTTTCTGTTAAGGACGCCCGTACCCGGATGGTACTCTACCGATGTGAGAGCCCCGGCGATTTGTATCCGGTCCAGTCGTCCTCTTCCCCTGGCGCTGGAACTCGAGCTTTCTCCGCTGGCGTTGATCTTTGGCATGCTCATCTTGGACATCCTACTCCAACACGCTCCATCAAATAATGAGGGGTTTTCGTTTTCATGTAATAAAAAGGATACGCATAGTTGTGAAGCCTGTCGTGTGGGCAAACATGTTCGTCTCCCTTTTAGTAATTCCTCCACAGTTGCGTCTTTTTCGTTTGAGTTGATTCATAGTGATGTATGGACCTCTCCTATCTCGAGTAATTCTAGTTTTCTATATTACCTAGTGATTCTTGATGATTTTTCTCATTTTCTGTGGACGTTTCCTCTCCGTAAGAAATCTGATGCCGCCACCACTCTCACAGCTTTCTACTCCTATGTGTCTACGCAATTCGGTCGCCCCATTCACGCCCTTCAAACTGATAATGGAAAAGAGTTTGACAACGTCGCCGTCCGCAACCTTCTCTCCTCCCACGGTACTATTTTCCGTCTAACCTGTCCATATACGTCGCAGCAAAACGGTCGTGCCGAGCGCGTTCTCCGCACCCTCAACGACTGTGTCCGCACCCTCCTCTTCCACGCCCACGTCCCTCCCTCCTTCTGGCCTGACGCCTTAGCCACCGCCTCCCTCCTCGTCAACCCCCGTCCATGGCGTTCTCGCTGGAACTATGCGCCACACAGCCTCCATTTCGGTTCCCCTCCATCCTACGACGGTCTTCGGATATTCGGTTGTCGTTGCTACCCCAACGTCGCTGCCACCGACTGTCATAAACTCGCCCCCGTTCCGTTCCGTGTGTCTTTCTTGGTTACCCGGCTAACACCAAAGGCTACCGCTGCTACGACCCCCTGTCCCATCGGGTCATCATCTCGAGGCACGTTTACTTTGACGAGTGTTGCTTCCCATTTGCACAGGAACAGGTGGTGGCTTCTTCGTTGTAGCATCCCAGAAAAACACCCTAGTAGTTATTTGCTTCTTATTTGGATTTCTCTCTACATCATCACATGTGCATGGCATCATGTCACTTTGTTTTCTAAAATTGCACAAAAACTTTTACTGGTTGCTTGTTCTGAACCTTGTGTGTGCTTCCCCTCTCTCTTTCAAAATCTTCAAACCCTAAAAATGTTCTCTCTATTTAAACTTCCAAACCCTAGTTTTTATTTTTAATTACATCTATGTGGGCATTATAACCCTCTCCTCTATTTTCTTTATTTTTTTAGCAAACTATTTCTCAAAATGATGGATTTTATTTTCAAACCTGTAGGTGGTTTTCAAAATTATTTCAAATCCCTTTCCTTCTCTCGTATTTGTTTTTCTGAACTCTGCAACCGAGGCCTAGCCCGGATGGCTCACAGGGTGATGATACCTGTGATGCCCCCGCTCGAGTTCGAGTCCCGGTACTCACTCGTGGGCACGTATGCACCGTTGCTCTTCTGTGCGCTGAAAACTTAATTCAATACCGCCATAGGCTAGTCCTGGCCGGTCCCTTTTTTTTCTGAACTCTGCAGAAAAAGAAAAGAAGAAGCATAAGAAAAATATAAGGAAAGAAGAGAAGAAGCCCAGCCCATCTTCCTTTCTTCCCAAGCGCCCACCTTTTTTTTCCCTGGCCTTCTTCCCTCTCCCAGCCCAACCTGGCCCATCTAACCCCTCACGAGGAGACGCCTCGCTGCCTCCTTCGTCCTGTACGGCACTTCATCGAGAATGGCTAGCTGTTGCGCGAGCAACTGCTCGCGCGGTTCACGTCACGCGCAGCGTGGGTGGGTCCCACCACGTGGTCTTCTTCCTCCTCTCCTTTTCCCCAATTTCTCCACGGTTCTCGCCTCTTCCACAAATTCTCCACACGGCCAACTCAGGGCAGGCCGAGCCGGAGCCGCCGGAGCCGCGGCTGGCCGCGGCGGAGGCGAGGAGGAACCTTAGGGCTGGGGGTGGGGGTGGGGCGGTTCGCCACTTAACGGTGGGGGTGGGGCGGTTCGCCGGCGACGAGATCGGGGCCAGGCCGAGCCGGAGCCGCCGGAGGCGTCGCTGGCCGCGGCGGAGGCGAGGAGGAACCTTAGGGCTGGGGGTGCGGGGTGGGTCGCCGACGACGAGCTTCGGGGTGGGGGGGGGGGTTTAGAGGGATGGTCGCGGAGCGCCGCCGGCCGGGGTGGCGGTCGCAGGCGGCCTGGCCGGCGGCGGCGGCGGCGGGGGCGAGCTCCTCTTCCTCGTTCCGACAGCCGCACGTGCGGCGCGGTCGGAAACCGCGCGAGCGCTCGCGCGCGCGCAAGCTAGACTCGCCCCACTTCATCCATGGTGTCCACGTACACCACCTGGTGGATGGGACGGCCACCATGCTCAGATCCTCCTCCTATAAGACCTCCCCTGCACCTAGCTGAGCCCTAGCTCACCTATTCCCTCCCCATCTCCTCCCGCCGCCGCCCTTTATTTTCTCTCCCCTTTTCTTTCTTTTGCACCTCCCTGTGAGCAAACGGAGCAACACCACCTCACGCCACCACCACCGGTCCTCCATCGGCACGCACGCTTCCAGCTCGTCTCTTCCATGGCCATGTGCGCAAGCTCGCACACGAGCCTCTGCAGCTTCTCGTCGCTGATCTCGCCGAGCCACGCCGTCAAGCCGTCCCCGTCGGTCTGTCCCCGGCTTCGTCAACGAGGTGAGCCTCCACCTTGCTTCAGCTCACTCTTCCTCTCTTCCCCGTACGTCGTCCCGGTCTGCTGCTTCTGTGCATCGCCATGACGAGCACGTCGCCGCGTGCACGCACACGTTCGCAGGAAGTTCTGTTAAGAGCCGCTGCATGCCTCTATGTTACCGTGCGATTTTCGAAAAACTTCCAAAAGCAAATTTTGGCATCTAGAAACATATGCTCCCTTTATTTTAAATACATTTCAAATGTATAAAATCCGGAAAAAAATCACGCACTCATCTCCACATTCTGTATGCGCACAAAGCCGTCTCATGGAGAACCTACTTTTGCTTTGGCCCATGTAAAAAGACAAAATTCATTCCTAATAAAGGTTTTTCAGGATATTTTTTGTTTTTTATAGGGCCAAAAAGATTATCGGGTTTTCACGGAATTATATGTGCATACATAGAATGTGGAATGTGGAGATGAATGTGTGAACTCGAATAATGTGTGAATTCTTTTTCAGAATTTTTGATAATTTTAAATGTATTTTTTTTGGTAAAGGGAGTATATGCATCCAGGATCGAAACTGAATTTCTACTACACCATAGTGAATTTCTACTGCATCACCATCCTCTTTAGAAATAGATCACCAACACAATTCAAAAGAATCGCCCCATATAAAATGCTATCAAGAAACATTGTATGCGATACAGATGACTCAGCATTCAAACCATTTGTGAAAGCATCGAATTAAAGTCACATCACATATGCACATGTACCACTTTACCACGGTAAGATAAAATCATGCAAAAGAAAGAAAGTAAAGACCCACCAACCAAGCTGACACCGTGCTATGCGCATTAGCGCATACAAGCATGCATGTATACGATGCCAAGTATAGTGGTGACCTCGATGATCTGGGCTAACAAATATGTTCACATGATAAAGACGGGGAGATAGTAGCCCAGAGAAAGGAAACGGGGAGATGAAGAGAAATGTGAATTTTAAGCATTAGGAAATATGAGACAGCAGGAAAAATGGCACCGATCGGTAGAGAACACAATTGACCAGCAAAGTTTCACGGAGAGTGAACCAACAATAAGCTCCATAAGTGCATCGAAACATTTCAACCTACGTCAATTTGCATATGGCCAGTCATCAGGTTCATTGTAGAGCTTTTGCGACTAGCAGTCTCCTTGGTGTGCCACGATGTTTGGCACACTTCTCTAGCGGCCTACTAGTTATTTTTCTGTTTTGGGGATTCTTTAAGTAAATTACAAAAAAAACAATGGAAATACATCATTTTTAAAACTCATTATGAATTATTCAATTATTGACCAACAATATTTTTTGAGAATTTTTACCAGCATTAGTATTTTTTTTTTTTTGACAATCAATACCATATTATATTAATTGAAGTGAATAGTACATGGTAGAAGAGATACATAAGCTCACTCCAACGGTTACAAAATAAAGTATAAAAGAAACAAGCAAATCTTCGAGGTCTTCGTACTCCTTCTTCTTAATTCCATGATAATCTTGCACTTTCCTGAAGGCAGCCGAACAAAACTGACATAGAAATTCAACCATAGACCTGTAAATACCAACCGTGGTTCTCCCATAATTGTAATTTGTGCTGCAATACCAACGCTGCGTGCATGCACGCATCCACTAAAGTAATCAACTAACATCGGCAAGAGTACCAACACCAATATTCCAGGAAAAAGTAACCGAACAGCCTGGTCGGCGTCGCTGGAGAACTGAGAGTAGGAATCACCACGTAGCAGCCATGACAAATGTTGCGATGACAAACCTCGCTGCTACCATGAGAAAAAAATTCAAAATAGATCTGGCGAAGCAAGATCTGAAGACCCATACCTAGAGACTTTAATGTTTCAGCACCACCATTGACACTGGGAGAGAGATCTCGTTGTTGAAAGAAGGGTCAAAGATCGTTTATTGTAGACGATGCCATCTCCACTGAGACGAAGACCAAGACGAAGATGGTTAGCAAAATTCTAACCTAGTTTGTTGAGATCACTAATTTTACTAAAAACTCTACTCGTAGACCTGGTTCCCAACCCCTCCTGACACGGGCGAGGCCGGCCGGAGGAGGGGAACCGAGGCGGAGGTGGGATGCGGCGGCCTTTTTCTTTCTACTTGTCACTTTTGACTGACGATGCGATAACGACTTTTGGGAGTTTTTAATTTTTAATTTTGAGCATAAACATTTTGGGAGTTAGCAGCTGACATGCCTCTCGCTTCAGCTCTATTCGGCCGACAGTTTAATAGAGGCCCAAGAAGCCCACCACGATGCCCAAGTAGCGTTTCTCGCCACCAACGGTGACCACCGCCGCCACCCACTCCCGTCCTCTCCACCGATCTAGAGTCTCCGGCCAC
The DNA here is from genome assembly GCA_947311845.1 of Poa pratensis. Lineage (NCBI taxonomy): Eukaryota > Viridiplantae > Streptophyta > Magnoliopsida > Poales > Poaceae > Poa > Poa pratensis. Next base: position 14,743,030 of record CAMZMU010000099.1, on the reverse strand, counting down.
CGGCCTCCGCCTCCTCCTCCGCCGGCGCCGGCGCCGCCACCGCGGCCATGGCTGCTCCGCGCAAGCAGGATCTGGAGGAATCGGCCTCATCCTCCCTCCCGGACGAGCTAATCGAGGATATCTTCGCGCGGATGCCGGCCAAGTCGGCGCAGCGCTGCCGCTGCCTCTCCCGCGCCTGGGCCGCCGCGCTCTCCTCCCCCGGCTTCGTCGACCGCCACCTCCGCCTCGCCAACCGCCGTGGCTCCATTAGGCTCTTCATCCTCCCCAAGTCCGACATGGACACCGACACCACGATGCACACCTGGTCGCCCGGCCGCCCCCTCGTCCCTGTCCTCAGCGACGAGCGCCTCCGTCGCGTCGTTTCCGTTACCAGCCAGTGCCGCGGCCTCGTCATCTTAAAGGCATGCGGCCTCATAGATATCGACTTCGACCGCGTCTCGAGCTACAATCCAGACTACTATGTCTGCAACCCCTCCACCGGCCAGATGACCGCGCTCCCCAAGGGCAAGCTGGCGTTCGGCCAGTTCCCGCACAACCATGACAGCTTGGGGATTGGTTACGACGCAAGCATCCAGAAGCACAAGGTGGTGCGCCTGTACTGCCGCGGCGCGCTCCCTCCGGCGTGTGAGGTCTATGTACTCAACTCCACCACGGGACATTGGCGTCCACCAGTCGGTGCAGCTGACAGGGCGCTGCCGCCAGGCTTTGCAACAGGTGTCTGCACTGCCCAAAGTGTATTTGCGCAAGGACACCTGTACTGGACAGCCCAGCCGCACAGGAAGTTCAACTCCGAGAGGATCATCATATCCTTCTCCATCAGTGACGAGGTGTTCGAGATCTTGCCGCCACCGCCCATGGATATGTTCCCTTGTCGGATAACGGAGCTCGACCGGTGTCTCTGTCTCTTCAACAATACCGATAAACACAAGCACTCATACGACATCTGGGTGCTAAGGGACCACCGGGCGGGGTCTTGGGACATCCATTGCCGCATTGCCCTCGACACGGCACCGCTAGCAGACACCCAGCTGATTCACTCTTGGGGGGTCATCCCGCTTGGCAGTGTTGATGATGGCAGCCGCATCCTGCTCAGGACGGATCCTCGTGCTATTCCAGGAAAAAATTCAGAGGCCCACCAACTTGTCGTCTACAGACCTGCGACTGGAGATGTTGAGGACCTCCTTGCGTGTGGCGGTTTAATCGCTCATGACACCATGGCTGAAAGAGTTGCGGCACCATATGAGGAAAGCCTTGAGTCTACCGGATCATAAGTAAATCTTCTGTTATACAAAACTATTGACATCAGTTTTATGTCGCAAGGGTATTAAAATAACACTGCTGTTAGGTATTTGATGTGCTCATAGTTTTCAGTTGCACTATCTTGTGTTGCTCTTGGCTCAAACTAGTTTGTCAATTTTCTGTAATACAAAATTTGCCATGTTCCATACTGTATTCCCAGTTTGCTTAGCTTTGATGCCACTTACAGTTACACCCTCCTTTATTGAGATTAAACTGGAACACTGTTGTGTTTTTATTACATTATTACGTGAATGAACTTGTTTTGCTGTGAAGTTTAGATTTTCTGTACTCTGACGGATCTGCTCTTTCCCATGGTGATCAGGGCTAACCAAATTTGCATTTTGGTAGCTTGTTTGTATTCATAACTTGTTGGCAGTGTATTCATAAAAATTCCGGTGTCTCTATTACAAATTAGTAAATTATGCTTGCTGAGTATCCTTTCAGAACAGTTCAACACCGCTTCATACTGAATTTTGGTAATGCTCATCAAATTTGGGGTCCATATCTTTCAGCAACATGCAGTTCCTCTGCTACTGTCTTTAATCTATCTCTAAAAGGGTAAGAATTAAGTTATATGGATACAGTCTTGAGCTAGCTAGTACCATTTGACTGTTATAAATGGAATTGCCATGCGTGGAGAGGAAGAATTATGCTTGCTTTTTCTGGCACTTGGCTGGAACTTTTGCCCCTTCCTGCTATTTATAGGATTTTGTAAATAATACGAACGTATGGAACTTAAACTAGATGTGTCATGACAGTTGCTACTGAACCTTGCTCTGCTTAATTTAGTATCTGTTTTTGCTATCCATCTGCCAGCCCAACCAGTGGTGTCTCTCCTCTTCCTGGTTGTCACGGCTGAGATGAACGAATACCTAAGCATGGCTTTCTCTAAGGACGATATCCTTGAAGCTCTGAACTCTATGGGCGACCTGAAGGCCCCCGGACCTGATGGCATGCCAGCCGTCTTTTACAAGCGTTTTTGGGATCTTGTCGGTGAAAAAATCCAAGAGGAAGTCTTGGGTGTCCTCAATGGAGGGCCGATTCCAGCTGGATGGAATGAGACTGTCATTGTGCTTATTCCTAAGGTTCACAACCCTGGCAGGCTTAAGGACTTGAGGCCGATCAGCCTCTGCAACGTGGTTATGAAGATTGTGACCAAGGCCATTGCTTTCAGGCTGAAGGATGTGCTGCCTGACATTCTCTCAAAGCCAGAGCGCGTTTGTCCCGGGGAGGCTAATAACTGATAATATTCTGATAGCTACGAGACCACCCATTATATGCACCAACGGAAAGGGGGCAGGGATGGTTTGGCTGCTGTGAAGCTTGATATGAGCAAAGCTTTTGACAGAGTGGAGTGGTCCTTTTTAGAAAAGATGATGATGAAGTTGGGCTTTTCTGTTACTTGGGTGAAGCTGGTCATGGGATGTGTCTCGACCGTCACTTATAGAGTGAAGGTCAATTCTGGGCTTACTGATGTGATCATTCCGAAGAGGGGTCTGCGGCAGGGGTGTCCTCTTTCACCTTATCTGTTTATTATTTGCGCCGAAGGGCTCTCGGCGTTGCTGCAGCAGGCTGACCGCGATGGTTCCCTGCAGGGTGTGCAAGTTTGTCCTGCCGCGCCAAGGATTAACCATCTGTTTTTCGCTGATGACTCCCTCATCTTCATGAAGGTCAATGAGGCTAGTGCACTAAAGCTCCAATCCATTCTGGCCTTGTATGAAGCTGCTTCTGGGCAGCTGATAAATAAAGAAAAATCTGCTGTCATGTTTAGCAAAGGGACCTCGCTTGCATCCAAAAGGAAGTTCAAAAGAGCCCTCCAAATTACTGATGAAGCTTTCAACGAGCGCTACTTGGGCCTCCCTATCCATCTCGGTAGATCCAAGACAAAGGCGTTTGGTTTCTTAAAAGAAAAGGTGTGGAGAAAGATTCAGGGTTGGAACTCTCTAGGGCGGGCAAAGAGATTCTGGTGAAGGATGTGGCCCAGGCTATCCCTCTCTTTGCCATGTCTTGCTTTGACATCACTAAATCCCTATGTGAAGATATTTGCTCTATGGCCAGTCGGTACTGGTGGAATAACCAGGAAGAGGAGAGACACCACTGGTTGGGCTGGCAATGTTTGTCAAAATCGAAGAGTGAGGGTGGCCTGGGTTTTCGTGACCTCCATATCTTCAACATGGGCATGCTGGCTCTGCAGGGCTGGAGGCTGGTGCAGGACCCTGAGTCGCTGGTTGGGAGAGTGTTGCGTGCCAAGTACTTTCCGGGGGGTTCCATTCTTGGTGCCTCTGTGACGGCGGGTGTCTCCTACACCTGGAGGAGCATTAAGGGTGTGGCCCTGCTCAAAGAGGGGCTGGTTTGGCGCGTGGGCGACGGCACTAAGATCAAGGTCTGGTCTGATCCTTGGCTCCCCATCGGCGATACCCGCAGGCCTAGGTCGCTCCGGGGCAGAACCCTTGCTACAACCGTCGCTGATCTGATCAGCCCTGTGACTGGCAGCTGGGACGAGCAGCTGATCCATAGCCTGTTTGAACCAGCTGATGCTAATGCAATTCTTTCTATCAACATCTGGGATGGAATGGAGGACAACCTGGCCTGGCATTTCGATCCGAAGGGCACCTTCTCTGTGAAGTCTGCATAGAAGCTGGGAGTTCTGCTTAGGGACCGAAAACAGGGGCGTGAGGCAACTTGCTCTAATGACAGCCCTGGCGATGCAGGGGCAAAGTTCAACTGGAAGAAGATCTGGGCTCTGTGGGCACCAAACAAACTCAAGATGTTTGCCTGGCGCCTAGCGCACAACAGTCTGGCCTGCAGAATGAAGATCTTGAAGCTCGGGGTGGAGCTGGATACTTCCTGTCCAGTTTGTCACAGGTTAGATGAAGACGGGGGGCCACACTTTCCTGAAATGCAAAATGGTAAAAGCCTGTTGGAACTCGCTGGGTCTGGGTGCCGTCCGCGATCTCCTCCTGCCGTGCAGCTCGGCTCACGCCATGTTAGAGGAGCTGTGGAAGTTCGGGGAAGCTGAGCAGCTAAAGGCTCTGACCCTTATGTGGGAGTGGTGGAGCTTCAGGAACAAGGCCAATGCTGGCGACGGCTCCTCAAACCATCTTGCTGTTTGTGGCCGGGTGGAGCGGCACATGGTGGATTTCAAATGTCTTAAGTCTCCTGTTATTCCTCCCAAACCACCTGACATCACCAATTGGGTTAGGCCACCTGAGAACCAGGTCAAGGTAAACTTCGATGGAGCTTTCAACCAGGCCTCGGGTGTGGGGGGCTGGGGCTACATCATCCGTGATCAGGCGGGCGATTTCGTTGCTGCTGGGTCAGGAAAATCTGTGCATTTGAGAGATCCTCTGCCCTCTGAAGCGGTTGCCTGTCTGGCCGCAATTTCGGGAGCTATTAGAGTTGGCGCCAACAGAATTATCTTTGAATCTGATGCTTCAAACCTTGTCCAGGCTCTGAAAAGCACTGAGCTAGATAAGTCGTCAATCGGTGGCCTGTTGATGGAAGCGAGAAGCCTCTGTAACCTGAACTTTGTTTTCCATTGCTTCTCCTTTGCTAGGCGCTCTTGTAACAATGCTACCCACATGTTGGCTAAGCTAGGTGTGAGTAGTGAGTCTACTGACTCGTTTTGGGATGATCAAGCTCCCGTTTGTATCTCTGAAATTTTAGCCAGTGATGTTGCTGGGCTAGAAGTTTAATTTGAATGCCATTTGAAAAAAAAAAGTATCCTTTCAGAACAGTTCAACACCGCTTCATACTGAATTTTGGTAATGCTCATCAAATTTGGGTTCCATATCTTTCAGCAACATGCAGTTCCTCTGCTACTGTCTTTAATCTATCTCTAAAAGGGTAAGAATTAAGTTATATGGATACAGTCTTGAGCTAGCTAGTACCATTTGACTGTTATAAATGGAATTGCCATGCGTGGAGAGGAAGAATTATGCTTGCTTTTTCTGGCACTTGGCTGGAACTTTTGCCCCTTCCTGCTATTTATAGGATTTTGTAAATAATACGAACGTATGGAACTTAAACTAGACGTGTCATGACAGTTGCTACTGAACCTTGCTCTGCTTAATTTAGTATCTGTTTTTGCTATCCATCTGCCAATAATGCTGACTATGGAATTGACACATCTGCCTCAATGTTATTTCTCACAAGATTGTTAGCACATGAGTAAAAATATGCCTTATATTTGTAACTTGGATAGTTAAACTATGTTTAATTTCTGAACAAAGGGAGTATACCAATGATCAATTGCCTCTTCACGGTTTCCTTCATTTTCACAGTTTTTCATGTTTCTCTAACCATATGTGAAAATGACCATTTTTTGTTTTATGACTTGAGTTTTACCGTGGAAATTCTCATCTTGGATCTTTCATATTTTGAAAATTTCCTCTGAGGTCGCAAGTTAATTGTGTATTAGCTTCCGACCGCATGTGCGTCTGATTGCATGTACCTGTATCTTTTGAACATAGTGATGTGATAGTTAAGTTTGGTAAGGGAATTTTGTTTATCTCTTTTTTTTATCTGATGAGGAACAGTAGGAGAGGCTCCTACATTATTACTTAGGATACTCACATACATGGTTACAAATTTAAAACCTTACAGCCCTTTATTTGACTAAAGCAAGCGGCCTTCTAATACAGAAGTGATTAGGGGCTGTCATTAGCCTTAACCCTGTAGGAGAGCAACAGACTACTGGCCTGTCACCCGTATTATCTTTTTATGTTCATCCATATTTGTTGGCTAATATGTTTCCTAAAATAAGAGGAAAGTTGAATCTTTATTTTCTTGGGGGTCCTGCTATCTGCTCCGAACATGGCTGTAATAAATAGTTGCCGATAATGAATTTGACAGAAGTTCTTAGTATTGTCTAGTACTTGCTTTCACAAATAATATTTCCACTAAAATAGCTGCCTCAGCTTGTTAGTATTAAAATAATTGTCTTAAATATTGATTTTCAAAAAAAAAAATCATGTGTTATTCTTATCTCTGTTCAGCAGGTAGTGCTTTTTAAAAATTTGACTGATATAAGTTGCTCCCAGTCAAGGCCGTACCTCACATTAATCTAAAGAGTCCGCTTGTTTGGTCGATGAACTTAACTAGTGTTAAAAGGAAGCTTTTGCAGTCGCCATGTATGTGTGTTGGTTTTTACCCTTCTGTTATAGAGCTTCTCAGAATATCATAAAAGGAAAACAACATATATGTTTCTTTTGCTATCTTTCCTATCTTATATCATGTTGATGCCTTGTTGGAGTGAATGTTGCAGTTAATATCTAGCCTTTCTTTGACAATTCCTTGGTTCACAAAAAGCATGATTTCCCAGTAATATGAACTCGTACTTCGCATTTCATTGCACTACTTTTCACCTCTTCAACTACCTAAATCTCACATGCCAAGTAATTTCATTATCTTCTGGAGATGGGGATGTACCATCTGGTGTTTTTGGTGGATATTTCACTTCATCCTTTCTTTCTTGTAGGAGTGGAAAAAACAAGTTATGCAGAAAACTCTCGCAGACCTGTAAATGTGCCGAGTTCTTATTAGTAACGGATGAACATTTTGAATGTTTTTATATATTTTTTGTCACCAACATTTCGAAGACTAGAAGATCAGATCAACATCAGTCATGGTCTTTGTCTCCCTTCCACCTGTGTTCCGTTCGAAGCAATCTTCTAGGTCTCAAGGTTCTTAATACCAGCTCGCTATATGTCACTGAATTTAAGAGGGGTCATTTTGCAAGGCACAAACGAATCATCTACCAGTTCCCCATTCAGATCCATAATTTCATCTGTCAAGTTGTTTTGTAGTAGATCCTTATTTATGCGAAAATAGATTATGAACTAGTTCAATCTACTATCAAGATTTTTTTTGGGGATACTATCAAGAAATTTGCTGCATCGAAAATTGCTACTCCACGACATTGTGTGAGGACAGCTTAGTCCGTCCATATGACTGGCAACGTGAGTACTATGGATGAGTACGAAATATTGCCGATGCAGTCTCCGGTGTTTTTACTGCGATTCTGCGTTAATTTGCCTATAGCATATGAAGACCTGAAAATATCTGATCTGATGGTAGCTTACACTATGTTGTGTTTCTCTTCTCTCTAATTATCCAGTTTGAATCTCTACAGAAGCACACCTATCATGTTCTATCCAGTTTCTTTAGCTTTGTTGCAAGTTCTAGCTCAGCTTTATTTAACTGAGTTCAGAGTGGGATGTTGCTCTGTTTTTACAGCATATGAATAAGGCCTTTTCGGGGGTGTAAAGTTCGTACTCATGTATCATTTTGGTGTCAGTTCTCCTTTATTATGGTAGCTTGCTCATAAGACCCCCAGTTTCTGGATTACAAAATTTATTTATAACCTTGCTCGACAATATGGAAATACTCGACGGTATGGAAATTTGGTACATAATGTTTATATTGATGTGCTTTTTTAGGTGCTTTGTTGTTTTCCCTGATGGTCATTGTTTGACCACGTCCTGCAACTTCGTAGCTTGCTCATAAATTTATCTATACTTGACTGTTAAAGTGTTTCATGGTACAACGCTACTAGATCAGACTGGATTCTGGTTTGTAGATCAAATGCGAGTTGTATGCATGTGAGCAACATGAAATCAGTTCATTTGCTTCAGTTAGTGATCTCTCAAAATAGGGTAGTTTTCTTCCGGAAACAGAACAGCAGTACCTCATGCGGAAATGTGGCATGTTCGTCAAATGCTGCAATTTTGAGCTAGTAACACCTGACTAGTATCGATGGACTTCCATGCATCATCTGGGAAGGATGAAACTGTTGGTGTCTTGAGCAGGTTTCTATGTTAGTTAGCCCGTGCTGAACTTTCCTGCTCTGAATGACAAGAACTTAAGAAGAGTAAAATGCACGGGGTCCATTTTTTTTTTAGCTGGGGTCCGAATAAATTTGTTATATAGTTTCACTTTAGTCCACAAACTCAAATGGTTAAATCAACGCTTCGTTGTTGCCACGTCCGTTCACTCTAGTACACGTCAGCCTTTTGGTCCTGGTGAACTTGTACAGCACTGGTGCCATCTCCGCTGGGGCCTGACCATGCGTGTACACGATGGTGATGCTGGTGCAAGCGTTGAAGAGAGCTTGGCACCTGGGTGCCAGACCCCCAGCCCTCCTAGGCATTTGATACCGCCAAATAATTTTCCAACTAACAAGGCAGATTCCCCAGTCTGTGTGTGTCAGACTTGAATCTCTTCTTCTTTGCAAAAAATATTTAAATGTATGAACTGCATGTGGAGATTGTAAGAAAAAATTATCACTGGTTCTAGGGTTTATGGAGTCAAGAGGACCGAGCATAACCTGTGTGTAAATAAGAGCAGCATGGTTTTTTGACAATAAGAGCACCATGGTTTTATTTGAGCCATCAACCAAACTTTATGCGTTTGGCATAATTCTGGAGATCATAAGCTCCGAACTATTGTTTTACAATTAGTGTCAGGTAATGAAGAGCATAGACACAAAACAACATCAGATCACATCAACCAGGATCACAAGAACAAGAACTTACTCAATACAAATAGTATCAACTCACGGAGGGATCAATGAGCTCACATTATGTGATTTAAGAGAGGCAAATGAATCGATTCATCTTCAGGAATAACATACTATAGTATGAACAAGTACATACAATAACATACTATAGTATGAACAAGTACATACAGTATAACAACACTTTCTATGACCGAGAGGTTCTCTCTTCTACTCCTCTCCAGAAAAAAAGATGAGGATGAATTTTGTTTGCACCTTCAAACAATGAATGAGGGTAGAGGTGGATTATCAGTACAATGGCATCGAAATGATGCTTTTCCTCACATAAAGAAAATACGGACCCCAGATCTTAATCATGCGCTCTACTGAACACCCGGCGGTTATGGTATGATGAAGATCCCTGATCCTCGGCACATTGCCAGGAATCTTTGGGGTAAGATTTGTAGCGTACCCACCCTGAAAAACAGAAGTAAAGCAAGTAGGTCAATGATCAACGAGGCAGACTAAAGGCTAAGCTACACTGCAGAACAGGATTTGGAATGCAGTAGAACAGAATCAACAGCTATCATGACATTGTAAGGTTGTACCTGCTGGTGACTGTGTATCCTGTCATCCAGGGAGGAAAATAAATGTTTCAATGCTTCCAGTTCTGGGGGCACGGCCAGAATTTCAGTAAGTTCACAGAACCTTGGCAGTATTACATGATACAATCTCTGACTATGATAATGCATAACTTGCAAAATTCAGAAGGAGAAATAGTAGGAGCTGGTTCTCTGCATAGAAGTCCTCAAGCAGTTGTTGCTGAAGTTTCAACCAGAATAGCAAATCATTCCAACAAAAGAGTAGTGTAACTTTGCTTCCAACTGACCCAGCTGCTGCAGGTTACGAAAAGTTTCAGAGTTCACCCGAGTTATAATGCATCATACTCTATCCTAGCATTGCATATCTTTCAGACATGGGAGGGGACTTCAGATTTAACTTTGCATATATCACTGGTACATTGGCAGCCCACCAGATTCTGTCCTTAATTAAGAACTTTGTCGATCACTTCCCTTTCCGTAACACCATGTCCCCTACAAAAAGTTTAAGCAGGTGCAATTTAGGGAGAGAATACATGGAGATGATAATATGCAAATGGGTTTACATATTTGCCTGATGTGTCTCTCATCAGTCGATCGTCTCCAACAGCATTCATATCGCCGTTCCCAGTAGAATTCAGGGAGAACTCCAACAGTCCATCTATTCTTTTTCTAGCATGCCAATATATTTTTTGGCTTCAAATGGAGCCACAGCATGAATCACATATACATGTCATGTATTTTAACAGGGGAAATTTTTGACTCGTCAATCTCAAGGGCATGATCAAATCAGGGTATGAAACCATAGAGTGGATAATTAGCACTCATTCACCATTAAATACAATCAAAACACAGAATTGCATGACCAAACAAAGCAACTTGCCACTTATCTAGGATGTACAATGGACCTAAGGTGTCACTGTAGTGCAAAGACTTATATTCTGTTTCCTTTGTCTATTCAGCTTATTTCCAACGACGAATCTGAGAATGCTTAGCTTCTGCAGCTCTGCTGCAGTTAAGAACAAAATATTTGCAGAACGCTCCTTCTTGGAAAAAAGAATATGAAAACATTGACAGAGTTTACAATGAATCATACTCTGACCTATCATTGCATATATTTTTCACCACATGGGAGGGGACTTCAGATTTAATATCACTGCCAGAATGCACCTACTAGTTGGATCATTATATATCTCCTGGTATATTGGCAGCACACCAGGTTCTCTCCTCAATTAAGAACCTTGTCGATCGCTTCCCTTTCGATATACTAAATAATCAATTTAGTGAGAGAAAATATGGAGATGATAATATGCAGATGGGTTTATATGTTTACCCCATGTGGCTCTCATCGGTCGATCGTCTGCAACAACATTACTAGAATCGTCTTTCCCTGCTATCAGCAAAATCCAGGGAGAACTCCAACAGTCCATCTACTTTTTGTAGCATGCCATTATATTTCTGGCTTGAAATGGGCCATGTCATGAATCTTGATGCATTTTAACAGGGGGGAGCTTTTGACCCATCAATCTCAAAAGAATGATATAAATCATGGCATGAAACCGTGGAGTCGATAATTACCCCTTTTGCATCATTAAATAGAATCAAAGCACATCACTAAACAGAGCAACTTGCCACTTATGCTAGGATGTACAATGGGCCTAAGGTGTCACTGTAGTGCAAAGACTTATAGCATGACTGAAAGCAACAAATTGGCCTGAAGTACCTTTGCAAAATCAATTTTTTGAAGGAACAGTTTTTCTTCCATATGTAGTTTTGCGAGCAGACAGAACAGAACAGAGCAGATACAGTTTCACATATGCAAGCACTGAATAGTACAAAGATATGATATGACTATATCATGCTATATCCATTGATTTATGATGATTAACGACAGTTGTATATGATGAGCTAGTTCATTTGTTGGTTACATTTCCAATCTTAGAAGAACAAGTGGAAGGAAATCAAAATACGAGAAAATACATATGAGCAGTAGAAATAAATTTCTAGGCATGATTCGATTATTTAACAGTGAACTGTAATTTGAGTAGTAACCGGCATATAATAGGACAAAAAGGACGACGAATACAAAATGGAACATGCTAGATAAAAGTCAGCATGAAAGTAGATCACACTAAGCTTTAATGGAGAAGTTCTAGTTATAACAGAAAATTGGTCCATCCATACATCAGATTTCCATGATCTTAAGTGGAAGCCAGAAACTCCAATTACACTTTCTTCTCTGCTGAATGAGACATCACCATTAGTTAGGGAAAGAACACCGAACCATGAACTACTGCCTTACTACTCAAGAGTGGAAACTTTGGTGTGCCATTCACCTCTACCAACTTCGATAGCTCATTCTGCGGTCATCTAGATCTGAAGTTAGTTGACCCTTCTCCTCTGTCTTGAGCGAGGTGTGGCGCAGCTTCCTTGTGAGCGCATATGAACTTCTCCACGAATGCCTTCTCGCTGAACATCAATGTACTATAATAGTCTCGGTCACACTAGCAATCCATTTTCCTTGAGAAACTTTAGAGCGTAGTACCGGGGCCTCAGCCTGCCCTCGAGGCTAAGACCGAGAATTGACGGCCAATGAGCAAGGTATGCCGGTTCGAACCCCGCCTCAGAGATAAGGAATTCTGCTTTGCTCTGCAGCCTGTCCTTGGACATTGTGAGCACCATTGGAGCCTTACAAAGAGCAACACGCACCTCAGCGTCGGACCACCTGAATGTGTTCTTCAAGTCCTCCACTTTGACAGCAATCGTCTTGTCACTGCGGAATGCAACAGCCTGCAGCGCAAGCCTGAACATCCCAGAGCCACGGGGCACACCGACAGCTTCAGCGCGTGCCGCCATCGCCCGGATGGTTTCAGCTTTGCTGCCAAGTATCCATGGCACAACTAGGCACAAGGAGGTAATACCAGCAGCATCTATCCCGCACTCCTGCAGGAAAGCAACATTGGGCTTGACCACCTTCTCAAGGTTTCTTGCGAGGAGATCAGTGCAGAACTTCAACGCTCGGATGAGGTTCTCGTAGGAGCCGAAAAGTTGCAGCTGGTAGGGTAGGATGGAGACAATGGCTCTACGGCGGAAGCTGAAGGGGGAGAGCGACACAAGGCGCGCGATCTCAGGACGCGATAGAGGAACAGCGGGTCCTTGGCGACGAGGGCGGCGACGTCGGCGCTGGAGAGGCCGAGACCGGCGAGGAAGGCGCGGACGGCGTCGGGATTGGAGGGGGACCTGACGTGGGAGAGCTTAGCGGAGGCCTTGAGGGCATGGGATCGCGTGAGGCCGCAGGTGCCGACGAGGTAGTCCTCCACTGCGAAGCTAGGGTTTGGGGGAATGGGGCGCGCGGTGGTGGAGAGGAGGCGCTCGACCGACGAGCCCGGAGAGGTGGAGGAAGAAGAGAAGAGACGGACGAGGATGGAGCCTCGGAGGCGGAGCATGGCGCCGGCGACGGCGCGGCGGCTCCGGCGGCGAGGGGAAGCGGGGACGGTCGCCGCCGGCTGTTTGTGCAAAGAACGTGAGTGAGGGTCTGGTCTAACAGCGCACAGTAAAAGAAGTAGCCCAGCTCGTGAGCGGTCTGGGCCTTCAGCCCTTTCGAGACTTAGTCGTGCTTGCCTATAAAAAAGCGTTAGCGTGCTTTAAAAAAGTATATAAGATGCTTTCCAACAAAATCCAGCGAGTAATATTTTAGTCGACTCTCAGCTCTGATTCGGGGTTAACTTAACTGTAGTTTGTTTAAGTTTTCCAGAATCAACTTTCAGAGTTTCAGGTTCTGAAAGATTCAAATTAAAAAAATACAGTACCAATTGATTGTTTTTACATGAATGGCTTCTCCCATTGCGTGCATCCAAGTGAAGATCTCAGACTCTTCCAAAAAAGAGTGAAGATCCAAATGCAGCTCAATGTACAAATTAATTAAAGAAACTTGATGCTTCCGTGAAGATCCAAATGCAGCTCAATGTACAAATTAATTAAAGAAACTTGATGCTTCCGCTGGTCTTACTTATTCAACTTTATGTTATCACGTAGCTGCTTAAATTCCTATCACCTAGGCTAGCAAAACTAATTTATTGCAGCAGGAGAGCAGTTCAGCAGATATGTTGGAAGGAACTCTATCTGACCAGTCCACCAGCAGAGCTTCCAACTGACCCAGCCGCTGCAGTTTTCAGAGTTCACCCAGCTGAAGTCAGAAAATGTTGTATTCCTTTATCTGTACAATACAAAATTGTGACCGCTAGTTATGTCTGACACTGAAGCAGAGTAACACCAGACAGTACAGCCAGCTTCCCATACTCATATGTGATATCTGCAAATCGAACCATGAATAGGACTATCTGCAACCTTGCGAAATAAGGACCTTAAATACGATTATAATCACCTTAAAGGGTCAATTATTTATATCATCACCTATATAGATGGAGTGTAATATTCTTAAAGGGTAGGCTCCCTACTGTGATGTGAATTCTATTTGACCATGGTTCTCTTTTTTTTAAGGCACAGATTGTGGTAGTGTTAATATTGTCAAGTTGAATGGGTGCTTGTGCTGATATAATCTTTGAGCCAAATCAGATCATTGCCGAAGTAAGCGTATCTAGGAGTATATTGTTGCTTCAATAGAAGTAAGCTCTGAACTTCTTAATACTGTTCACTAGTACCAATTTGCACTTCTGTTTAAATTGTTCCAGTGAAAATTCGTTAAAGCATTATGCTGTTGTCATTTGATATTTTTATATGGTTCTGAACACAAGTAGCGTGATGAACGTTGGTAGTTGGGGGTCCATTTGCTCCTGCAGGACCCGTGTACACATGAGTTAATCACATAGTAGGTTATAGGTACATTCTGCTGGCTAATTACGTTGCAAGTAGAGGACCAGTAAGTGCGTGAGAAAGATGGCATACAACGAAGATAATTAGGAAATATTTAGTAACTTAGCGCTGCAATTAATAACATTTTGAATTAATTAGCATGATTTCCTTTGAATTGGGCTTGGTGAACGGCAATGTTCGATCTTTTTTACTGCACTTTGCCTGGAATTTTCAACTTGAGAGCATAATCTGTTTGTACACAATCGCTTCCCACCTCTAGCAGATTTGAGTTTTAACTTTTAAGTCTGAACTGCTTTCTACTGCTCATTTTGAAGTAGACCTATTGTTAGAACGTGCATCATATTCCTCATGTATCCACTGATGAAAACTTAAGACAAACAATTGACTGTACAAGTAGTAGTATATAAGTGGACAAGCTTTTGAAAGAGATGTTTGTTGCTGCATACCACGTGGTATATATGAAGCTTTGTAGTATCTTGTGTCCATTTAAATGATTGTTCACCTCTGTGATTCTATTGAGTTTCTCTCAGGAAAGAATAGGAAATAACTCATGCCCTAGTAGGTCGACAACATTAGCATATAATGAGTAGCATTTTCCTTACAGAAAGGACGGCAGTTTCTCTAGAAAAAATGATGATTTATTTAGGCAACAGTGGATTCAGGTGAATCCAAGTTGGTACCTATCTAAAATCGCACCTAAGCTGATACAGTAGCGCTACCATGAAAGGCAGCAAGCTCAAGTGAACTTATGTTATCTTTCATTTACCTATTCAGTTTATTTCTAACAACTAAGAAACAAGAGTGCTTAGCTGCTACTACAATTGAGAACAATATATCTGGGAAACATTCTGTTTTGGATAAAGAGGAAAAATCAACACGGTTATAATGCATCATACTCTATTCCTTGTCCTAGTATTGCACATAACTTTCAGGACATGGGAGGGGACTTCAGATATAACTTTGCATATATAACCTGGTACATTGGCAGCCCACCAGAACTTTGTCGATCACTTTCCTTTCCGTATCACCATGTCCTACAAAAAATTTAAGCAGGTGCAGTTTAGGGAGAGAATACATGGAGATGAGAATATGAAAATGGGTTTATATGTTTGCCTGATGTGTCTCTCATCAGTCGATCGTCTCCAACAGCATTCATATCGTCGTTCCCTGCAATCAGTAGAATTCAGGGAGAACTCCAACAGTCCATCTATTCTTTTTCTAGCATGCCAATATAGTTTTTGGCTTCAAATGGGGCCATGGCATGAATCACATATACATGTCATGTATTTTAGCAGGGGAAATTTTTTACTCGTCAATCTCAAGGGAATGAAAAAATCATGGTATGAAACCATAGTGTGGATAATTAGCACTCGTGCACCATTAAATACAATCAGAACACAGAATTGCATCACTAAACAAAGCAACTTGCCACTTATGCTGGGATGTACAATGGATCTAAGGTGTCACTGTAGTGCAAAGACTTATAGCTTGATTCAGAGCAATAAAATGGGCTGAACTTTGTACCTTTGCAAAATTAATTTTTGAACCAGGAGTTTTGCTGCCATATATAGCTTTGAACAGATACAGTTTCACATATGGAATCATTCAACAGTAGAAAGATATGATATGATATGACTGATTCATGCCATATCGGTTGATTCTGATGATTAACGACAGATGTAAATGATAAGACTAGTTCATTTGTTAATAATGTTTTAGTCCCATATAGGTTACCTTCCAATTTTTATAAGTTTTCCAGCAATAGTAAGGTCAATTCAGGATTTAGGAGCAAACATAATCTTAGAAGAACAAGTTGAAGGAAATCAAAACGCGAAAAAATGCGTACGAGCAATAGAAATAAACTTTGAAGCATGATTCGATTATTCAACAGTGAAATGCAATTTTAGTACTAACTGACATATGATAGGAGAAAAGGACGACGAAAAGAAAATGGAACATGCTAGATAAGGTTCAGCATGAAAGTAGATCACAGTAATTTTTAATGGACAAGTTCTGGTGGTCATAACAGAAAATTGTTACATCCATACATCAGGTTTCCATGATCTTAAGTGGAAATCAGAAACCCCAAATACGCTTTCTTCTCTACCGAATGAGACATCACCACCATTAGTTAGGGAAAGAACATCAGAACATGAATTACCATCTTACTACATGGAGTGAATGTTTTGTTGTGTCATTCACCGCTACCAACTTTGATAGGTAATTCTGGGGTCATCTAGATCTGAAATTAGTTGACCCTTCTCCTCTGCAAGCGGCCGCATAGTTTTCAGCAAGGTGTGGCACAGCTTCCTTGTGAGGGCATATAAACTTCTCCACAAATGCCTTCTCGCTGAACATCAATGTACTATAGTTGTCTCGGTCGCATTTGACCAATCCATTTTCCTTGAGAAACTTAACAGCGTAGTACCGGGGCCTCAGCCGGCCCTCAAGGCTGAGCATTGATGCCCGATGAGCAAGGTACGCCGGTTCGAACCCTGCCTCAGAGATAAGGAATTCTGATTTGCTTTGCAGCCTGTCCTTGGACATTGTCAGCACCATTGGAGCCTTACAAAGAGCAACACGCACCTCAGCGTCAGACCACCTGAATGTGTTCTTCAAGTCCTCCACTTTGACAGCAATCGTCTTCTCACTGCGGAATGCAACAGCCTGCAGCGCAAGCCTGAACATCCGAGAGCCGCGGGGCACGCCGACAGCTTCGGCGCGCGCCGCCATTGCCAGGATTGGCTTCCGGTTTGGTGCCAAGTATCCATGGCTGAGCCGTGCACAGCTTGGCAATACCAACAGCATCTATCCCGCACTCCTGCAGGAAAGCAACATTGGGCTTGACCACCTTCCCGAGGTTTCTTGTGAGGAGAGAAGAGTCAAACTTCAACACTCGGATTAGGTTCTCGTAGGAGCCGAAAAGGTCCAGGTAGTATGGTAGGTTGGAGACATCGGATCTCCTGCGGAAGCTGGATGGGGCGAGCGAGACGAGGCGCGCGATCTCGTCATGTGCGAGGCCGAGGCCGGTGAGGCCGATGACGTTGGGATCCAGCGTTGTGTCCACGCTGGTGCAGAGGAACTGCGGGTCCCTGGTGACGAGGGCGGCGACGTCTGCGGTGGAGAGGCCGAGGCCGGCGAGGAAGGCGAGGACGGCGTCAGGCTTGGTGGAGGACTTGAGGTGGGAGAGCTTCGGCGAGGCCTTGAGTGCCTGGGGTCGGGTGAGGCCGCATGTCTCGACGAGGTACTCCTCGACGGCGAAGCTAGGGCTTGGGGAAACGGCGGGCGCGGCCGCGGCCGCGGAGAGGAGGCGGGGGAGTGGGGAGATGGGAGAGGTGGAGGGAGAAGATAGGAGGCCGCTTAGGATGCTGCGTCGGAGCCGGAGCATAGCGGCGTGGCGGCGCCGGCGGCGAGGGAATGGGGAACGGCAGAATGGGGAATGGGGAATATGGGAGCGACGGTAGGAGATTGGTCGTGAAGATAATAGAGAGAATAGCCAAAATACCGCTACAAGAAACTAGTGGTATTTTGGCATGTTTGGTTTATTGCTGAGTGTTATTTTGGCAAGTTGGTTTTCACTAGTGATATTTTGGCATGTTTGGTTTCTTGTAGTGGTATTTTGGCTATTATCTCAAGATAATTTGCATCTGGGTCAACCGATGATGACCAAGTGGACCCCAGGCGTCAGTCTCTTGCTGCATGCGTGCGGTGTAGTGACTGCCAATACGATGAACCAGTATATAGACAAATAAAAAGCGGAAATGCACATTTGATCTCATGATCTTACGCATATGCTTCCTTCACTAAATGTATATATTTCAAATTGTTAAAAAAAATCTAAAAAATATTTTTGTGTGTATCTGCACATTCTGTATGCTTATATGCGGTTTTATGATAAACCAATATGTTTTGTGAGATGTGTAAAAAAGACAAAAACATTTCTCGTGGAGAGCCTTATTTTAGCACCGAATTTTTTCTTTTTTACACAAGCTTCATAAAATGTCGATTTTTCATGAAACAACTTTGTGCACACCTAAACAGTGGAGATGCATGCTCATGTATTTTTTTGAAATTTTTTGACATTTCAAATTCGTTGAAAACAAAATTCAAATAAATGGAGCATATGCACCCCAGAGCAAAATAGCCGCGAGTAGACTATATAAAAAGACTAGAGTACGGCTAAATGAAAAGACATTTAGAGTTTTTTTAGCAAGATTACAGGCTTCTAGAAATGAGAGAGGCGACCAGAAAATGATCCGAGCACGCCAGCGAGCCTCCTTTCTCCTTCGTCGGCTGCTCAGGTGGCTGAGGAGGGGATATGGGTAGGCTAGGGTTTGTCGGTGTACCGCAAAGGTGGAAGAGGCAACGTCGTGTCCAATAAGGCCGGGGGAAGTTCATCTACCACGATGGCGAGGCCATCTATAGAGTCGACGGACTTGTGACTTTGTTTCCTCACATATCCGTTAATATGTGCGAGACACGGATCTCTAGTCGAGGTCGTTGTGGAATGGCAAGGATGACTAATGTAGTGATAAGGGAGTGGCTAACCTAGAGGCAGCAGCGGCTGCTATTCTGTTTTCTTAGGGTTTCTCACATACCAGCTCAGCTTATATACTATCCCAGGTCACTTGGGTTAATGGGCCACATGGGCCAAGAAGGGAGATAGGCTGCTAGATAGGCTGCAGCCCATGCACTGTCCAACACTCCCCCTCAAGATAGGTGATAGATATCTATTGATGACCTGCAAGAGTACAGATCAGGTGTAGCTTGTTTTCACGGAAGTATTATTCCAGTCTTAATATCGTATCCCAACGAGGAGCGTAGAAAATTGTTTATCTGCGGCGTTTCTGTCGCACCCAAGGTGTCACAGGTCTTGAGTGAATTGACTGCAAGAATTGAAATGGAAAGTGGTGAGTGTGAATGAAAGTGTTTTGAGAATTGATCGTGCAATAAAATAAAGTGCATAAAAGTAAACGGCTGGAAGATTGTTTTGAGTTTCTGCAAACAAAGAGATTAGGCGCGGAGAGATTCAGTTCATGGTGATAGTGAATGTGCCAAGTGGAATAAATGGAATAAGTGATTATGATACTTCATATTGATATGTGAGTAGGCAAGTAACCCATATGAGAGTCGTGCCTCCTCTTGATAGATTCCATCTGACTCCAATGGTCCTTCTGCCTGTTACCATATGGTCAGCGCATCCTTTAAGGTCGTGAGACCGGATCATGGCTTTAAGTTTTGTGGCTCTTGTTCATCCTCGAGTAATGCTAGATCCTCTTTGATATCGGCCGTGTCACTCGGGGGTCGCCGATTCACTAGCAAACAAGTTCTTGTCTATGAGTTCTCAAGATCATGCTATCTGGGCCCTTAAATTAGATAACAATATTATGCATACATAGACATTCTTTCTCACATATAATAATCACAAATGGATGGAATAAGGATAGGCACATCACATCTCACCAATCCCCTACATCTCCCACGTCTATGGGGAATTACTCACACATGAGAGGAGAAAAGCACAATGATATTATAGCAATGTAAATTGAGTTCATCTCGATAATACCGTAGCAAGCCACAGTAGTTGAAGATCAAATCAAATACAAACCAAAGTAGAAATAGAGGTTTGAATCCCTAATCTTTACAAGTGTGAATCTCTCTCTCTCAGTACAAGGATGAAATGGTGGTGGAGTGGATGATCTAGAGGTGGCAGATCGCGAAGAGATTCGATGGAATTCTTCTCCCTTCTTCAGATATGTTTTCCTCTGCTCTGGTGTGTTTCGTGGCGGCTGTGTTTGCTTTATTTTTGTGGTGTCTTCACGAAAGTGGCTTGTATTGACGAGGCGGTGCCAGAGGCGTCGAGTACGGGCGGACGGTACGGGCGAGGCCCGTACGGGTGCCCGCTATACGCTCTGCGGCGTCCAGGTCAAAAAGTCTTCAATTAGGAACTTGCTTCTTTTGTTCCAATTAGCCCATAAATGGCCTGAGATCTTCCATAATTGATATATATCTGAAATTCACAATGTAAAACAAGGTTTCACTAAAACGGCGATATTAGTGTTAGTTGAAGTGTAAAATCCAACGAAACCCGATGAAAACAAGTGGAAGATCCTTAGTAAAAAGTGTTAATATTTGGAGCTATCAACCTCCCCAAGCTTAGCCGTTACTCGTCCTCGAGTGACAAAGCGATAAAGAATTATAGCGAGAAATAAGCTTGAGTAAAAGAACTTACAAGTCCGAGGTGATATCATATTCTTTCTTCAAAGACCTTGCAACTTTTAGACATGATCATAATATATTCGGATGGTTGCACCTAGTATTGCGTCCTAACCACATGTAATTTGCTACCAAATAAATCTTAATATCATAGAGAGTGTCAAGAATTTAGTTAGGCTCGCGAATACATTGTTTTGGTGCCCCTCTTCTTATTGAGAGCAAAAAGTTTTCGAGCAATGAATGCTTTAGGCAAATTAAGGGTGCACACATATATGTCGAAAGAGAATTAAACTTAGAGTAAATCGTTAACCTCCACATCTAAAATCATGACCTTCAAGCACCCAATTTTTTCATTGCTTTTCTAGAATTTCAATCCTTTGGTGGTGAACCGATGCCAAATATTTTCATTGATTCTAAAAAAAATTTTGCTCAAGCTTGCTTGATAATAAATTTAAGTTTCGCTGTAATCCCCCACCTCATGAGACCAAAATTTTTGCCCACACGTGGCATGCCACATGTGTCTACAACTCATAACCGAAACCGGGACTTTTAATCCGCAAATCGTTCAGTGGCCATTAGAGTTGTCGATCTCATGAAGTAGAACATCGTTGCTCCACTTGGTAAAAAGATAAAACTTTCATGCTCTAATTTGTCAAATCAAGTTTGGCATTCAACTCAACCACCGCAAAATATTCATTCCTTCAAACAAGTCTTTTCAAAAAGTGCTATCTAGTCAATTCATCAAGATATGTGGTTGAGTACTACTAAGATTAAAACCTTAAGACAAATACATGGCAACATGTCATCACTAGGATGCTTGTTCTTGTTATAAAATGATTGGAAATGAATCCAATGGAGTTGTTTTTCATACCTCATTCAATGATTGTAAGACGAAACTAAAGTGGTGACACTAGCACGGGATTAAGTTTTACGTGCTAACAAACTAGTTGGGGAGCGAGACTAAAGTGCAACCAAGCAAACGATAGTATGATCACGAATAAACTTACAAGAGGTTTGAAGATAAGAATGTGGTACCTCCTCTCGCTTGCTTGCCTCGTACTCAAGTCATCTCCACTTATATTCCCATCACTATGCCACTTGAGGTGAATAACCTGCAAAAATTCCAAGAGAGTTTCACAAGAACAAAGATAAAAGCTTAGCTATTTTTTTTTGTGTTTTCAAATAAGAACTTAACTAATTTTTGTGTGTTTTCAAATAAGAATGCAAAACTGAAAGTAAACATGCAACTACAAGAAAGATAAATAAATCAAAAGAAGAAAATAAAACATGAATGCAAAGGAGGATTTTAACCTCCCCAAGCTTAGGCTTTTGGCCTAACTTGGATCACTGTCCACCACCACCGTTGCCGTCGTTAGGCGGCGGGAAGGGGTAGTAGTTCTGGAACTGCGTCGTGAAGTTAGTGAAGTGTTGCGTGAGAGACGTCACATTGTGGTTCACGTCGTTCAACGTGTGCTCCACGTCGGCGACACGACCCACCAAGGTGTTGTACTCATCCCTCGAGACATAGTCGAATCCCGGATTTGGCTGCATGGGGGGTTGTTGCTGCTGCTGGCAGTGGTACTGCTGCTGGAACTGGTGTTGCTCAAATTGGTGGTCTTGACCGTAGTCATTCCACCCGTCATTGCCCCATCCTTCATCTTGCTCCATCTCATCTTGACCGGCCGCTTGTTCCCAAGCGGGGTTTCCGGCGGGATTAGGCATTCGTCCCGCTTGAATCCTTATAGCATTGTATTCTTCTAGGGTATAAACCCAACTTTGTTTTCCTGGCAATCCAAAAGCAGGAGCAAAAAGAAGCAATTCTTGGTATACATCACCGTTAGGCTCCATATAAAATTGATAAGCTCGAAAGTTAGGGTTGAGCCTATAAACACCCATGAATTTTGTGTTAGCCATATGGGTGGCATCCAAATACTTACTACCCGGGACGACCGCGCCCGGGGGCATAACAATCTCGCGCTTGTACGCGATTTGGGTTACCAGCCCACCACAACGGATAACACCTGAGTTTGCCGACCTCTGCCGGCGGAAGTGTGCGATGAGGAGGGCTCCAAGGTTCACCCTGTTGACCATTTGAGAATGGAGGGCGCCGTAGATGACGCACATCTCGGGGACAGCCATTGCCTCGGCATCTCCCTTTGCGAATAGAGAAGTCCCCAAAAAGGTTGTGAAGTAGTGAATAGTGGGGTTTTGGATCTTGGCCGCCTTCTTCCTCATGAAGTCGGTGTCCCTGTAAATAGAAATTTGCGCCCAAGCTTGTGCAGCTTCTTGGAACGCATCCTCAGTAATAGCGAGTTCTCCTTCAGTGGAGAACCCGAAGCATTCACAAAATTGTTCAAAAGTAATAGTCCATGGCACATTATTGAGACGAAAACTCATAGTGCAATTACGGCCATGGGTCTCGTGGTTGTCGTGGAAGGTGGAGAGGAACTCCAAGGTGGCACGCTTGTAGGAGTCCTCGCTCAGAGCTGCGAAGACCTCCATGCCGACATTTCTAGCCATCATGTTGAAGTCATCGAGCATGCCTTGGCGGGAGAGGAAGTCATGGTCCACCCACTTCATCGGGAGTACTTCGCGGGTAGACAACCGCGCATACTCCTTGTCGAAGCCGGCCATGAGCACATCTCCCTCCTTGCGGTGCTTCTTGCCCTGCCGGGAATCCGCGTCCGTGCTCGAACCGCCGGCGGTGCAGGAGGTGCTCGAGCGGTGGCGGAAAAGCTGTCCAATATTCATTGCACTGAAAAATTTCACCACAAAACTATGGGCATTAGGTTTCTATGATATCTTCAAACGATTACAGGCATAAACTTTGAATCCTAACGTGTAGAATCATCTAGAATCTTCCAAAAGTATGAAATCATCTAGATACTCAATGTGAGAGTTCCAACCATGGATTTCAGAAAATAAAGCATGGATCGGGTGAGAAACGTACCGATGTGAAGATTCCCCAACTCAAACGGATCAAATCGGTGAAGAATCGATGATTCTAGGATATTAGGTTTTGAGTTTGAGAGAGAAAGAGAAAGAAGAAGAGAGAAAGAGGGCTGGTTTGGGTCTCCAAACCGGCCGCCATCGTTTTTACGAGGCAGAACACTCGGTACGGGTGGAGCGTACGGGCGCAATCCCGCCCGTACCGGTGGTCGCCACCGTTGGATACGTCGGTTAGGGTTTGAGATACAAACCTGGGCCTAGTACGGGCGACGGTACGGCCGCGTCCCCCGTACTGGTGGTCGCCATTCATACAGTCATCCGGTGAGAAGTTTTGCAAATTTGTCGAAGATCGGTACGGGCGGGCGGTACGGGTATTTCCGATCGTACCCGTGGTCGCCATTCGCCTAGTAATCTCGTCTGGTTTTCGTGTCTTCTCCCTGATTTCAGTACGGGGCGCGCAGTACGGGCACATATGGTCGTAAGCGTGGTCGCCATTCGCCCAGTAATCTTCATTTCTCTTCTTCTTTTCCTTCTTTACTCCAAACTTGCAATGTATAATCTTTTTGCCTGAAAATTTCTGCAAAACTTTCCAACTAGAAAACTTTTATTAAAAAGACTTTAAAAAGCTAAAAACTAAAAACTGAGCAAGGAAACCTAGAAACTAATTAAGAAATGGGTTGACTCCCATTAAGCATTTTATTAAAAGAATGGTTGATTTCTTCAACCAGATTTTGGGTTGATGATACTGATACGTCTCCAACGTATCCATAATTTTTGATGTTCCATGCTTGATTTATACCAATTGTTACATGTTTTGTATCTACTTTATGTCACTTTTATACATTTTCCGGGACTAACCTATTAACAAGATGCCGAAGCGCCAGTTCCTGTTTTCTGCTGTTTTTGTATTCCAGAAAAGCTAGTCTGGAAATATTATCGGAATTGGACGAAACTTCACGGGAGGTGCTATTTTGCCAGAACACACACGATGGAGCGAAGAGGCAGCAGAGGAGGGCCATGTGGGCCCCACACGTGGCCAGGGCGCGGCCAAGGGGCCAGCGCGCCCTGGGTGCGTGTGGGCCCCACGGGGGCCTCCTGCCGCCGCCCTTTCGCCTACTTATTCCTCCCGACGCGAAAACCCTAAGGACCCGAGCCAAAATCCACGAAAAGTTCCAGAGACGCCGCCGCCGTCAACCCTAGCTCGGGAGGGTCCAGCACCTCTTCCCGGCACCCTGCCGGAGAGGGGAATCGTCACCGGAGGCTTCTTCATCGCCATGCCTGCCTCCGAGGTGATGCGTGAGTAGTTCACCACTGGACTACGGGTCCATGCAGTAGCTAGATGGATGTCTCTCCTATTTGTGCCATCATGTTTAGATCTTGTGAGCTGCCCTACATGATCAGGATCATATTATTGTAATGCTGCATGTTGTGTTTGCTGGGATCCGATGAATATTGAATATTATGTCAAGTTGATTATCAATCTATGCCCTATGTTATTTATGATCTTGCATGCTCTCCGTTGCTAGTAGATGCTTTGGCCAAGTAGATGCTTGTGACTCCAAGAGGGAGTATTTATGCTAGATAGTGGGTTCATGCCTCCGTTGAATCTGGGACAGTGACAGAAAGTTCTAAGGTTATGGATGTGCTGTTGCCACTAGGGACAACCTAACGATGCTATGTCCACGGGCATATGTGTTTGTTTACATTACGCGCTTTACTTAATGCGATTATCCGTTGCTTGCAACTTAATACCAACGGGGAACTCGGATGACAACCCGGCGGTGGATTATTAGTCATAGACGCTGTTGGATAACGGTCTATGTATTTTGTCGTAATGCCCGATTAGATATCATAGTAATCATCATGATATGTATATGCATTGTCATGCGCTCACTATTTGTCAATTGCCCGCTGTAATTTGTTTACCCAACATGTTAGAAATATTTATGGAGAGACACCACTAGTGAACTGTGGACCCCGGTCCAATTTCCTTACATTGATTAAACCACAAACTGCAAACTGTTCCTTTTTCATTCTCTGCAATTTAATACTCATTTTCCACACGAGACGTTTAATCCTTTGTTTTCAGCAAGCCGGTGAGATTGACAACCTCACTGTTTCGTTGGGGCAAAGTACTGTGATTGTGTTGTGTGCAGGTCCACGTTGGTGATCGCATTGCGCCGTGCGAGCCGCCAGCAACCTTCTAAAGAATCGTTGCTCCTACTGGTTCGATAAACCTTGGTTTCATACTGAGGGAAAACTTGCTGCTAGGCTACATCAAACCTTCCTCTTGGGGTCTCCCAACGAGCAAGTACGTCTTGCATCAGATACTCACCTCAAGCTGCCCACTATCAATAGCATTTACCTCTTGGGCTCGCTTGGCAGGTGGCACATACTTTCCTCCGTCTTCGGGCTTCTTTGGGAAATGACGAATGATTTGATCATCGTAAATATTGAAGACAATTTTCCCACTAGTGCAATCAACATTTGCTCCTGTAGTGCTAAGAAAAGGCCTTCCAAGTATAATTGAGAGTTTATCATCGTGCGACATATCCAATATAATAAAATCGGTAGGAATATTGATTAATCCTTAGCAAAACATCTTCGATCATCCCAATAGGCTTTTTAGTAGTTTTATCGGCCATTTGTAAAGTAATGGAAGTAGGAGAATACTCACCAAGATCTAGTTTTTTTATAAAGATCATATGGCATAACACTAACACCTGCACCTAGATCACACAAAGCATTGTGAATACTAGTTTTTCCTATGGCACAAGTAATAGTGGGTATACCAGGATCACCAAGTTTAGCTGGGAGTTTATCACCATAGCTAGTCATTACCGCAACAGTCGTAGGGATTTTCTTTTTCCTGTTGAGAATATCTCGCATGAATTTTGTATAAGTTGGTACCTGGATAGCATCAGCTAGAGGAAGTTCTAAATAGAGTTTACCAAGAGCGTCAGCAAAAGAATCATATAAGATCCTATTAGGCTCCCGATTAATCCTATGAGGACAAGGGGGCTTTTTAGCAACTACCTTTACTTTTACCTTTGGTGTAGGTGATGGCAACAATCTTTGCCACTTTTCGTTGGGACTCCAAGTGCAGAGTGTTGTAGCAAGCTTTTTTTCCCCACAAGGGTGACTCGAGGGTTTATATCGAACTCTCGGGGAACTAGATGTGGGAAGTTAATTTCTCTTGTCCTCGTCAAGCAACCTATAAAACAAGTCTTGTGTCCCCAACTCCACCAAGTGGTTGTCAAGCACAAGGTTTCGTATTAGTAATATGAAATATAAATAAAACAAACTGAAATAAAAAAGTAAATAAAGTATCTAAATGCAAACTAGATGATATGGAAGGTAATAAAGTTGTTTTTGGGTTTTTTATGAGTGATTGCAAGTATGGAAAGTATTTTTGAAATAATTAATTGCAGAAAATAAAAGTGATGATAAAAGTGTTGGAAAGGTGTTTCTTATGATTAAAATTGGACCGGGATTCATGGGTTCACTTGTCTACTCTCTTTTTAAGTTGTGGTGATCATAAAACAATTCATCAATGATAAACAATTATGGAACTTCTATATGTGTATGATAAGCATTCATATGGACATCACGTCCTAACATAAAGATGATCTTACACATCTTCCTTATACTCCACAAGAAAGGGAAACCTCCATGCAATCTTGAATTAAGAACAAATCAGAGTATAGCTTTAAGCAATATGACATGATGTTTGAACTACAAATATGCTACCTTGATCTAACAAGATTATCTCACTGTCACATGATAATTATAGCACATGATTTCACTTTACCCCTAGTGAGTCAGCAATAGAAAGGTAAAAACCAAAGTAGATCTTGAATAAAATTGTCACAATTCAATCTCTACCACCATGCTACTCCATCTAATACACACTTCTCCCCATACAAGATCTTGCATACAAGTTGGATCAAAACAAGTACTTAAGAAAGGGGTGCATGATATGCATCTATCAATACATCTTACACAAAATAGTTTCCAATCTCATAGATCAAATCATAGAATAAAGATCCACCAAATAGGAATTACATATATGACCATAATCATGTTGGACAGCTCATATGGTACTAGATCTATGAAGAACAAGAGAGAAAATGTTTGAAATAGACCTATGCACCACCTGTCAGCCCCCCATCTTATTTCGCATACAGTGAACCGATTAAGAATTGCAAGTTATTGTTATGACGACAAGTTTTTATATTACCTTACCCACTGGAAGACCATGACATGTTTCTTGAAACAAAGTTGGATGACGGCAACATCTCTTTGATCGGCCGTGTACTCGAGATCAAGACCCATGAACTTGTCTTGCTCACCCGACCTTCCTGCATAGTTTCTGAATGCCGCGCCACCTGTTGGTTACACATATGTGGTGCATAAGTGCATTTACCCTGTGAACAACCTGTGCATTGCTGTAACCTGAATTTTACACCTTGGGAGCTGTGATCTTGTAGTGAATTTCATTTTCTGAGTTAATCAAGTGGTGTCGGATGAGATGAGCAGGTCGATCAGAAGTTCAGAACAGAAAGATTGAGTGAGGAGTTGGAGTCTGGACGAACACAGGGCTTGGACACAGCACTTACCGGGCATTTGCTGGGCTGGACCGTATCATCTAAACAGAAAACATGAGCCCAACCAGAAGTCTTCTCCTCGCAGCCCATCCATTTTGGCCATTGCCATAGCCTTTAGTCTCGCGTCTTCTCCCACTCCTTTTCATCAGAAAAAAAAAGCATAACTCAAAAAAAAAAAAAAATCAGAAAAAAAAAGCTTCTTCTCCCACTCTCCCTCCTGGGTCCTGGCCATGGCCATGGCCGTCGCCGTGGCCGCAGACCGGCGAAACCAGTCCTCGAGCTTCCCGGTCTCCACTTCGGCTGACTACTTCCTCCCATCGCCTGCTCTCTGATTTCCCGGTCTCCTCGCGGTCTACTGCTATTTACATACTAGCTTAGCTGGAGCGGAGCGGAGAGGATCCATCGCTTCGCTTCTTCTCTCGGTAAGGAAGGAACCCACGTACTCATGATTTCCTTTCCATGGCATTAGAAGCGAGCTGTCTTGAACTGGATTTATGGTGTGCTGCTGGTTCAGTTCTTCTTTTGCACACTAGGTGCTCGGCGGAATGCCGCCAACGAACTCCCTCTCCCTTTTTTCAGTTCCCGCGGTCTCATTCTGAATAAATTCGGCTTGTGCAGGTGCTCTCCTCCACCGACCATGCCACCACCACCAGTACCAGCGTTGCCGGACGAGCTTCTCGAG
The DNA here is from genome assembly GCA_947311845.1 of Poa pratensis. NCBI lineage: Eukaryota > Viridiplantae > Streptophyta > Magnoliopsida > Poales > Poaceae > Poa > Poa pratensis. The sequence goes on along the minus strand of CAMZMU010000099.1, from coordinate 14,714,350 downwards.
GAGGTCTTCCTCCGTCTCCCGCCGGACGAGCCCGAGTGCCTCGTGCGCGCATCCCTCGCCAGCAAGCACTGGCTCGGCATTCTCTCCGGCCCTCGCTTCCGTGGCCTCTATCGCGAGTTCCACGGATCTCCCCCATTGTTGGGCTTCGTCTATGCCCTGGCTACCCCGGGTGTTTATTCCTTGGAAGAATGGGACGTGCAAGTCAAGTTTCCCTACTTCAAACCAACCACTAAGTTCCGTCCGCGCATTCCCGACGATGACTGGGGTGAGCGGGACTATGAACCGCTGGACTGCCACCATGGCCGCGTTCTCCTTGGGGATATGGAGGGGCTAACCCCGAAGTTCCTCGTTTGGAACCCCATGACGGGCTTCCGGAGGGAGCTGGACGGGCCCGATGCTCCAGATAACGCGGGATACACGAGCCTTGGGCCCATAGTGCTGTGCCGTGACAGGCTGCGACCACCGCGCGTGTCATGAGGGCCCCTTCCGGGTGGTCTTGGTCAGCTTGGACGAGACTGATGTCGGTTGTGTTGCATACATGCACATATCCTTGCCACAGATGGGTGAAGGTAGCAAGCCGAGCTCTCGTGTTTTTCTTGAGGACGGGTGGTCCAATTTGGGCCCTAATCTTGATCTTGTGGGTGTGCATGCGCTCATTCACAGTAAGCCCCCTCTCTTCATTGAAGACGCACTTTATTTCTTGATTGAGAATTATGATAGTCACGTTGTGATAGCTATTCTCAAGTGTGACTTGGCGGCTAATTGCTTATCACTAATTGATGTGCCGCTGCTGGAGACTGACACAGTTGGTGCTAGTGAAACTATCCTCATTGCGATGGAGGATGGTAGTTTGGGGTGTGCATGGTTGGACAGGTTAACCCTCTACATGTGGTCAAGGCAGATGGGTTTTGACGGAGTTCTGTCATGGAATCAACATAGAGTGATCAATCTGAAAGAAATTCTCCCCATCCAAAATCCCAAGGAAAGAATTACATTGTTTGGATATGTGGAGGGCACCGATACCATTTTTGTGACCACAGGTCTTGGCATCTACGGGATTAGTCTCAAGTCACTTAGTGTGAAGAAGCTATGGAAGAGAGGATTCTTTCTTTATATGATGCCATACATGAGTTTCTGCAATCCTCGAGGTTTGTGTGTATGTGCTCTGATTTATCATTATCTCAAGTAATAACATTAATCAGATCAAAAGTTATGTTTGATTTTTCAGTTGTGAAATATATATTTATGTTCTCAAGCAAACTTTGAGTGCTATGTAACACCGGGAGTTATGCTTATGTTTACCTTTTCGGAATCACACTGAAAAATCTTTGTTTGCAGAAAAGGTGAACCCATGTAATGTGACGCATTGACAACTATGTTTGAGTATTAACAAGAGAACCAAGCCACTCTCACTCTCACCAGGAGTGATCACCACTTGGAGGCTACATGGGTCTTATGATCAACTGAATCAGTAGTGTAGCTGCTTTTGTGCAATGGTGCTTGTTTTCCCATAGTGTGGTTGGCTTTTGTTAGTAAGCTCGAGAATTTCGCCGTGTCGTTGCATGTAATCTGGGAGCTGATTGCCTTGTAATGAATTAGTGTCTCTCGTAGGTGAGGTGCCTTAGGTTTTTTTTTCGAGATGGAGGTGATACGCCTTGCCTCTACATCAAAATGATTCACACAGCCTTTTTATTTGTTATTCAAAGAAACTTACATAGATCAACTCAAAGCCACCTCTCTAATGACAACAGTCGCAACTCCTTGAAGCTAGATGAAGGGACAGAGGCACCATCTGACCGCCCAGCAGCTAGCCGGGGGCACTAACCGCTACGGCAGATCCTCAGCACGCACCAACGCACGCACTCCAGAGGTCGCCGCCACCATCTTCGAGAGAGGGATCTAGGAATTGCCCTTGCCAGGCCCGCCGTTGATGCCACCATGACGCCTGACAACGCCACCACCCTGTGTGTGTCCAACATGACATGTCCGTTATCGAGACCCCGCTACACCACGCCTCCAAGACTCGCTGTCATCAACGAGGTAAATGAACACTGCTCCACCAATAGACCCTTCCAAGCATCTCGTGATCCAAAATGATGCCGTCAAGAGGGAGAATGACACTGCTAGTGCCGCGGCTGCCGCCATCGTCCATCCTGGAGAGCCAGATCTAGGAATTCGACCGGAGCTTCTAGGCATGAGGTGGAAGATTTGCCACAACTTAATCAAGGTGAGAGGGCTTAATTAGGTCCCCTTCAGTAAATGAGGTTGGTCATTCCAATTATCATGTTAGGTGCTCACCTTCTTCAAATGATGTTTCTTTTTCTTTGTGCTTTATTCGGCCTATCTTGCTTTTGTCATGTATCCACTAGCTAGCTAAGTTTCTTTGTATAGGTTTGCCACTTGGTTTCTATGTATAGATCTGCTCCAGGGACTTTTGATGTTTTATTTGTTGTCCAAAACTTGTGTGTGCACTTATATAGTCGCATTGGTTCTCTATGCAAGTTGGTTTCAACATTTTGTATCTTCTCATCGTTAGGCTAAGACCTTGTTTCGAAAGGAGGATTTATTTTCACTAGTTCGCTATAAACTGGGTGCAAACCGGAATTTTTTTACTCTCTCTTGCCAAAATTTAGGGCGCTACATGCTTTTTAACAGTCGAACGATGTAAAATTTGACCAAGCATGTAAAAGGCATATCAGGATTTAGAATACCAAATCCATACCATTAGGTTCGTCATTGTATATTTTTGTATAGTATACATTTGGTATTGATGATATAGATAATTTTCTCAATAAACTTGGTCAAAATTGACTAAGTTTTACTTTAATATGTATGTTATGTCAAGACGAGAGTACTTTAGAAGTGATCTCACATGAATATCACTTATTATTGAGGTGGAGGCCCAACAATAGCAAGACCATTTCCCACCACGGATGCTAACAATTTTGAAAATGCTACACCCAAGCTTCCTCCAACTTTACGAAAACCACTTGTAGCTCCCTTAGCCCCCAACGAGTTCATCTTTTGAAAATTCGAATGTCTCCAGTTTTTTTTTAGAAGAAAAGCCATACAAGTATAAGTACGACCAAATTTTCATCATACAAATGAAGCTTGCTACTCACGGTGGTAGCTACACACGCATCTGTTGGCTGACACATGTCCCCCCACGGTCAAAGGAGCTTAGCGGAAGCTGCGTAGTTTGCAGACCCCTTTCAGAGATTAGCATAAAAAGGCGAGAAGCCCAGGTCAGCCCACGTGCGAACCCTATCTTCTCGTGACCCCCATATCACACGCTCTCTATCCCCTCGTTCGTTCTCTCCTCCATCCTCTCCAGAAAGCTGCGGTGTCCGACACCGGGGAGAAGAGGGTGCGAGGAGGAAGAAGAGACTCCATGGGGGCACCGGATTCGAGCTTCTCCGACAAGATCCGGCACTAGGAATAAGAGGGAGCGGGGAGGAAGCAGAGACGCCATGGAGGCTCCGGATCCAAGCCACCCGCCATGATGCTTCTCCAGCCATGGGGATCCGGCGAGCTACGGCGGCCAGCCACCCGCCGCCGCGTCTAGTTCTCCGGCGGACGCGCCCAAGGCTCGGGAGGAGGTAAGGCCGGCGACGGGTGCACCCGCGCCACGCCTTCCTATTCACCGGCACATACGCGCTGTCCCGGCCGTCCAAAAGGCTGCAGGAGCGGTCTCGGGGAGGAAGGAGAAGTGTCAGATCCCGCTAGCCGGAATCGGACACTAAGCTCCCGATGCGGAGACCTCTCGATCAGTAGAGGATTTCTACTTAAACTATGAACCCTAATTGCAGGAAAAGTAAGGTAAAGAAGATAGTTTGAGCATAATCCATTCGATAGCTCTATCGTTCCCCACGGGGTGGGCTTATAGCCAGTTGCCAGTTAAGTTACAGACGATAAACAGTAAACTGAATATAGGTAAATAAATGAAAGAAGTAACTGAAGCTCCATCTGGACCGTTGGTTCCTATAACGCTTCTCCACCGTTGGATCTTCATATCAGCACTGCCAATAAGTATGCTGCTCGTAACTGAAGAACAGAGTGCTAGACTGAAGATGCAGAGTATCTGACACTTCTCCCCCCTTGAAACTGCACTTGTCCTCAAGTGTTACGGTCAGGGAACCAAGAATGAAGTGTCTGTGTGTAGAATTCTGGAAATACTTTCTTGATAAAGTTAGCATCCTCCCATGACGAATCATCTGGTGCCAGGTTCTCCCATTGAACTAACCACTGTGTGACCAGGACTCCATTTCGAGGAAGAGAACGGGTTTCCAGTACTTCAATTGGTGCAGTCTTGATTCTGCCATCATCGCCCACTAAAGGTAGTCCCGGTTCTGGTACTGCATGAGTTCCCAGGTGTTTCTTTAACTGGCTCACATGGAAAACAGGATGGATTTGAACTCCGTCAGGCAGCTGCAATTTGTAAGACAGAGTACCAATCTTTGCGAGCACACGGAAAGGACCGTAGAACTTGCTGGTCAACTTGATAGATTGCCTGATGCCAAAAGCTGCCATGCGATATGGTTGCATTTTAATGTAAACCATGTCTCCGACTTCCAAGTTCCTCTCAGTTCTTTTCTTATCTGCGTGTTTCTTCATTCTGGCCTGAGCTTGTGCGAGATTTTGCTTGAGTTGGATCAATTGCTGCTGTTTGTCCAAAAGAAAATCCCGTGCATCACCATCTTCAGGTCCTGGTATTGATATCTCACTGATCAATGGAGGTGAATAACCATAAAGCGCTTGAAACGGAGACATCTTCAGTGCTGTGTGATAATTGGTGTTGTACCACCATTCAGCAAGAGATAGCCAGGATGCCCATTTTTTTGGCTGTTGGAAAACCATACAGCGCAAGTAAGACTCAAGACATTGGTTGACACGCTCTGTTTGACCGTCCGTCTGTGGATGATAAGCAGTGCTCAAGTTCAGCTTGACATTCATCGCCTTGAAGACAGTTTGCCAAATATGACTGGTGAAAATGCGATCACGATCAGTCACAATGCTGATAGGCGGCCCATGCAATTTAAATATGTTGTCAATAAAAGCCTGAGACACGCTCTGAGCTGAGTATGGATGAGGCAAGGCAATGAAGTGAGCCAACTTTGTAAGCCTGTCGACCACAACAAGTATTACTTCTTTTCCCAGAGATTTTGGGAGGCCTTCAATGAAATCCATTGTAATATGTTGCCATGCCATATCAGGTGGGTCGAGAGGTTTGAGAAGTCCAGGGTACTGACAATGCTCAGATTTTGCTCGTTGGCAGACAGGACACTCAGAAATGAATTTTTCTGTGTCCTTCTTGAGGCCCGGCCAATAAAACAACCTCTTGATACGTTGGTAGCTAGCAACCATACCCGAGTGACCTCCAATAGGTGAGGCATGAAGAGAATGCAAAAGTTGCTTCTTTAGTTCTTCATCAGTTCCAATGTAAATTCTATTTTTATATCGAAGCACACCAGCATGTAAGGAGAAGTCAGCCACACTGTTGGGTGAGAGTGTCAGTTTCTGAATGAGTTCTAGGCAACGGGAGTCCTTTGTGTAACTCTGTTCCACAGAATCGACCCAATTAGGAGTCACCACCGCTGTAGCCATGAGAATTGAATCCCTCCTGCTAAGTGCATCAGCTACCTTGTTTTCTTTCCCCTTTTTATACTCAATTGAGTAATTGAACTCAAGCAGTTTGAGAAGTAGTTTGTGTTGTATCCCATCAGCCACTTTTTGTTCTGTGATGTATTTCAAGCTTTTCTGATCGGTTTTAATAAGAACTTCACTCCCCAGTAAGTAGTGGCGCCATTTCTTTAAGGCTTCCAAGATAGCGAGTGCCTCTTTGTCATAAGTTGACATTGCTGCAGCTTTAGGTCCAATTGTTCTGCTATAGTAAGCTATTGGACGACCTTGTTGCATCAAGACTGCTCTGAGACCATTTCCACTAGCATCGGTCTCCAAAGTGAAAGGCAATGTGAAATTGGGGAGTGCAAGCACTGGTGCAGTGATAAGACACTCCTTAAGCTTGTGAAATGCTTTTGTTTGGTCCTCAGTCCAGGAAAAGGAGTTTTTCTTCAACAGGTCATGAAGTGGTCTGCAAATACTTCCATATCCTGGCACAAAACGGCGATAATACCCAGTCATACCGAGCACACGCCTCAGTTCAGTGATATTTGTTGGCATGGGCCAGTTCTTGACAGCAGCAATTTTTTGTGGGTCTGTTGCAACACCTTTCTCAGAGATAACATGTCCCAGGTATTCTACCTGTGAGGATGCAAAGGTGCACTTGCTTTTCTTTGCATACAACTTGTTGTCACGGAGGACTTGCAATATTTGGTTCAAGTGCTGGACATGTTCTGCCATGCTACTGCTATATATCAAGATGTCGTCGAAGAATACTAGCATGAACTTGCGCATGAAAGGAGCAAAGACTGTGTTCATCAGTGATTGAAACGTAGCTGGTGCATTTGTCAAACCAAATGGCATCACAAGATATTCAAAATGGCCGAAATAAGTTCTGAATGCAGTCTTGTGGATGTCTTGCTTTTTCATCCTGATTTGGTGGTACCCGGACCTGAGATCGAGCTTGGAAAAAACCTTTGCGCCATAAAGTTCATCAAGAAGATCTTCGATGACTGGAATTGGAAACTTATCTTTAATGGTCAGTGAATTCAATTTTCGGAAGTCAATACAGAGCCTCCAAGAGCCATCCTTCTTCTTCACCAGAATGGCAGGTGAAGCGTATGGGCTTTGGCTAGGTCTGATAACTGAAGAATCCAACAGTTGTTGTATCTGTTCCTCCATCTCAGTTTTTTGTTTATGTGGCACCCTGTAAGGTCGTACTCGTGGTGGTTCTGCTCCATCTTTCAGAGGAATGGAGTGGTCACAAGTCCGTTCAGGGGGTAGACCAACTGGTTCTTCGAAAACATCAGAGAATTCTGCCAGTAAAGCTGTTATTTCTGGATGCACAGGTAACTCTTCCTTGCCATCAGCTGTCATAGGAAAAAGATAGTAACCAGTAGCTCCTTTGCAGAGTTCTTTCTTTAATTTGGTTAGGGACATGAGCTGAACTCCCTTTTTGAGTGAATCATCAACAAGTGTTACTTTTTCTTTGCCAGCAAGCTTGATCTTGATGTGTCTAGCAGTGTAGTCAAACTTCACAGGACTGTGTGTGTGTAGCCAGTCTCCACCTAAGACAATGTCATATCCTTGCAAGGGAATAATCTTGAAAGAGTTGCAAAATTTATGCCCTTGAATTGTATATTCTGCATCAGCAACATGTGCTCCGGTTTGCAATTCACCTCCCCCTGCAACTATCACCTTCTCAAGAGTGTTGGAGACAGTCTTGCACTTGATTTTGGTGGAGAATTTGAGGTCCATAAAAGTGTGAGTGCTGCCCGTATCCACCAGAGCAACTGCAGTCTTCCCGCCAATGAGCATTCTCAAGGTAAAAGTATTGCTAGTGGTATGCCCTTTTATAGCATTCAATGATATTTGCATTGGTGGTGTAACTTCTTGTTGATCTGGTGTTGTTTGTGGTTCATTGGCCTCTTCTTGTGGTAGATCATGGAATTCTTCCTCTTCCTGTTCTTGGGAACTATCTGCTGTCATTAAATTCAATGACTTGTATTGCTGGCAACGATGTCCGAAGAACCACTTCTGACCACAGTATTTACACTTCCCAGGCTCATTGAATCTGGCTTCAGGTCTAGTCCTTGGTTTCTCAAAATCCTTCTTAGGATTGTTGTCAGGAGTGAATGGTAGCCTAGGTTGAGTTGGGGCAGTGAAATTGGATTTGTTTGCTGCATTCAATCGCCTGTTGTGACTCTGGGCTGTAGCATGCATACCCAACTCAAAATCTTTGGCATGGGCCACGGCTTCATATAATGAGGTAGGCTTGTGAGGCTTTATATAGTGCTTGATCTCTCCACGCAAGCCATTGATGTAACACTTCACATAGTAAGCCTCTTTGACATCCGGGTTCTCCTTCCTATAGTTTGCCATTTTATCTTTGAATTTATCAGTGTATTCACTCACTGAGCTATACCCTTGCCTGATGGAGTTGAATTCCTCCACTGCTTCGTAGGAACTGGTAGCTGAGAAACGTTGGACAAGCACATCACAGAACCCTTTCCAGTCAAGGTTTTCTTCCAACACTCCAGAATTTCTGAGCCATGTATCAGCTCTGCCAGTGATGTACATCTGTGCATAATCGAATTTTGCATTGTCAGGCACATACACCATATTGAAGTACTTGTCTGTCATACGAAGCCATTCTTCAGGGTTGCTTCCATCAAAGCGAGGAAAATCCATTTTTGGAGCCTTGGCAATTGAACGATAGAATTGGGCATCTCGATCATTTTCTTGATACCTCTGTCCTCTAGGGTTATTCCCTCTATCAGGTGGTTCACCTTGTCTTGGATAGTGGTGTTGCTCATGCTGCTGTGTGTTGGGTGGTATGTGTTGTGGTTGGTTTTGTGGGATGTTTGGGGGTGGTAGGAAGGGTTGTTGGTTAGATGCTGGCTGGGGTGTTTGTTGGGTATAGAAATGCTGCCAGTTGGGTAGGGAATTGGGTAGTGGTGTGGGTTGAAAGGGTTGTATGGATCTGGGTGTGGGGGTAGTTGGTAGTTTTGGTTGAAGTTGTGGTGGTGAGTAGGGTACTGGTTCCATTGTGGATAATTGGGTTGTTGCGGTGGTGGTGGGTAATAATTGGTAGGCTGTGGAAGGTGTGTGGGAGGGATGAAATGGTGTTGGTAACCTGCAGAAGGCTGGAATTCATGCTGTGGATACTGCTGATACCGGGCCTCGCCTTGGTACTGCATTTCATCATAGTATTGGTCCAGTCCCATGCCCTCTGCTTGATCAGGATCACCATTGTTCTCAGTGGCAAGGTAATCATAGCGAGGTGGTTCCTGGCCCTCATCGCGCCTTCTCCAGTGAGGTGGACGAGAGTGACCACGACCACGCTCTTGTTCCGCTTGCTGCTGTTGTCGTTTCTCGGCCGCTGCAGCTTGTTCTTGCAGTTTTTCTGCAGCAACTGCGTTCTCTTGGTTTGCAGCCTGTTGCTGTGCTAATTCAGCAGCCTGTCGCTGCTCAGAAGCTCGTTCACGCTCGGCAAGCATCAGGTTTTCCAAACGAGATATTTGATCAGACAAAGCAGTTACCTTTCCTTCCACAGCATCTACCTTGGATCCAATTTCTTCGGTCCGGGTGTTGACGTGTTCCATGTCGAGCTTGAGTGCGGCGAGCTCCTGTTCATTCGCCGTGTCCTTGGATTTCGGCATCTCGTCTACCGCCGCCTCGCGATCCCGCCGCCAGAAGATACACGAGCCAAGCTTGTCACCGGAATTTTACCACCGAGGAAAAGTTCCCCGACAACCGTGAGTTCGCTTGACTTGTACCCGAATGGTGCCGCCGCCGCCAAGCCGCCACCGTCGACACGCGTCAAAGAGGACGTCGCCGCCGCCTTCGCCACCGTCGACCGAACACCCCGCCGCCGCAAGTAGGGAGAGGAGGGTGGGATTTTACGAGAGATCCCAACCACCCCCGTCGCCCTGCCTGAATCGCCGCCGGAGATCCGTGCTGCTCGCGCCGCCGCGGTCGCGATCTCGCGAAAATTCACCGGCCAGAAGACCGTATGCTCTGATACCACTTTGTCAGATCCCGCTAGCCGGAATCGGACACTAAGCTCCCGATGCGGAGACCTCTCGATCAGTAGAGGATTTCTACTTAAACTATGAACCCTAATTGCAGGAAAAGTAAGGTAAAGAAGATAGTTTGAGCATAATCCATTCGATAGCTCTGTCGTTCCCCCACGGGGTGGGCTTATAGCCAGTTGCCAGTTAAGTTACAGACGATAAACAGTAAACTGAATATAGGTAAATAAATGAAAGAAGTAACTGAAGCTCCATCTGGACCGTTGGTTCCTATAACGCTTCTCCACCGTTGGATCTTCATATCAGCACTGCCAATAAGTATGCTGCTCGTAACTGAAGAACAGAGTGCTAGACTGAAGATGCAGAGTATCTGACAAGAAGCCGGGCTGGAGGCACGCACGAGGCCGTCCGCTGTTTTTTTCCGATCTGGATTTGGTTCGCCTATTACTCCGTCTCAACTAAGCGTGTCCAGCTCGTACATCTGCAACCACCACAAGCCATGTCCCACGGATCTCTATTTTATTCTTTCTATGTTTCCCTTCTCCTTTTTTTTTTGGTGTGTTGTTCATTCTCCCGATCCGGATGTGTATTTGGTAATCCTAATTTTGTTCTGATTGGACCTTTTTTTTTTTCATTTCCCCTATAATTCTCTTGATCTGTGAACACGTTGGTCCTAACGTGCTTCCTAAATTTGAGTTGATGTTTTGATTTGGATCATGGAGTATCTATCTCAGGACCAAGGATTTATCCATGATTTGAGTTGATGTTTTGATTTGGATCTGCCATAAAAGCTACAGATTTCCTGATCTCAACTTCCCTTATTTTAGTCATACCCTTGATATTTCTGTATCAAATTACTTTCGTATGTCTCTTCCTTCAATGGTTTTTTTTTTTCAATGGTTCTTGTCCTAAATCTTTCTAGATCTGAACATGTTTTGGGCTTTTGTAAAAATGCCCTGTCCTCTAACAGATCTTTTGTGAAGAAAAATGGATCATGAATACCCATCAGTTGTATTGCCGATGCATTTTAGAGGACTTCGCCGGGGAATCTCGTCCTCCACCAGTTCTGCTATCCCTGGCCCGTGCTTTCCGGCGCCGTATGTGCCGAGGACTGACGCCGCAAGGAGAGCTCTGCCGCCGGCCGCCACCCGTCCGGTACTGTAGAAAGATGGAGCAATTATTTGCACGCACGGTAGTAATCGTAACTTAATTATTGTTCGCCTCACACTTTCCAGCCAAAAAACTCTGGGAACTACAGTGCAAATAGGAAGAGCTCACGTGCTGCACCACTTCGCGTGCTAGCTGAAACACTCCCGCCAGCAATTAGGAAGAAAGGACCCACATACGTCAGTGATTAAAAAACGAGCCACGTGAGGCGGTCAACGACCCCGCGGGACGCTCACCCCTGAAGCACATATCTCAAAGCACATCATACGGCAGTGACGCCGTGCGCAGCTACCCCCGTGTGTAGTAAAACGCCTCTCTCTCATCTTTCATCATAATATGTTTCCATATATGATCCACATAGAAAACACAAATGATGAAGAAAAACGTACTAGCTAGCAAAACTCTGCGGATATGTAGATTAACAAGAGCATATATCCATGTAATTCCTTGACTCTGCGGATATGTAGATTAACAAGAGCTCCGAATTTGATTTTCTAAAATTGTCTTTCTAAGTTTAAAAATGAGTGAAAGGCACCAGAAGTCATGAAGTTGCGCAAAAAGTAAGGATTGGTCACCAAGTTGAAAAACCTCAAAACGAGGTCACGAAGTTGTGGTAGAGGTCACCAAGCTGACGTGGCAGTGTGTTTTTTTTACAAAAAACACCTTGAACTTTTATATATTCTAATTGTTAGGTCCTTCTCCATATTTATTTTCGAGCTGCTAGCCGTGGCTGGGCTGCTCGCCGTGACTGGGCTCGCGAGGCTCCCAAGTGCCCTACTCCATCTGCTCACACAGCGTTGAAGCCCAGCACACTCGCTGTGCCGCCTTGTGCTACTTGTGGCAGGCGCATGACGGCGTCCCAGGTAGCTCGTCCCGCGCGCGCAATCTGTTCGATGAAATGCCCGCATCAACAAATCCCAGGTAGCTCGTCCCGCGCGAGCCTAGCAGAGATGTGGGCGTGGCGGTGCCGGTCGTTCTGTGCGCGCTTGGCGAGCGTCGCGTCAGGAACGGCCGGGTGCAGCCGGAGCGGCGCCGACGACCTGCTTCTCCCCAGCCGGTGCATGTGCTGTTGCCGATGCGCCGAGGCCGCGCATGCGAGGCATAGGGCGAGCACGAGCAGGCCGACACGGGCCATTGCTTGCAGCTTCAACCTTCACGCATGGCGACAATGGCAGGACGTAGTGCGAGTGGAGGCAGAGCTTGGTGGCGGGCGGCCTCTGCTTTTTGGCAGTTTCAGGCAACGGCGCCGACGACGGGAGACGCCTTTTACAAATCCACCGCAGCAGTACGTCGCGAGTCCCTTGCCGTGCCCTCTCGGCGTCGGCCGCCCGTGCTGGACATCGTGTATACCACAACAGAGGCAGCGTCGGCGGCGTGTTCTTCTCGCAGGTCGGCGGCGGGCGGAAGCGCGGCGCGGCGTTGGTGGCCGGAGGGGAGGATGGCTTGGTGGAGAAGACGGTCGAGGTAGCCGCTCAGGTCAGCCTCCAGTGCGAGCGCCTCGCGAGCCCAGCCACGGCGAGCAGCCCAGCCACGGCTAGCAGCTCGAAAATAAATATGGAGAAGGACCTAACAATTAGAATATAAAAGTTCAAGGTGTTTTTTGTAAAAAAACACACTGCCACGTCAGCTTGGTGACCTCTACCACAACTTCGTGACCTCGTTTTGAGGTTTTTCAACTTGGTGACCAATCCTTACTTTTCGCGCAACTTCGTGACCTCTGGTGCCTTTCACTCATTTTTAAACTTAGAAAGACAATTTTAGAAAATCAAATTCGGAGCTCACCGGAGGTCAGGAGCCAGAAAAACCTACCTCTCAATTATGATATTCTAAGTCGCTGGATTTATACAGTCAACGTTTCACAAAACCGTGATATATGGAGTACCAGTGTACCACATCAGGGGTCGTATCTAGGACACGTGCCAAACGTAGAATATAATCCAAAAACTGAAAATGCGGACAATCAAAATATATTCTCGCTTCATAATTATTATAACATAGCATCAAAGTTTGAAACTATGGTGTTACCATGATGGGGAGTAAATTCTAAGGAAAACCACACACTTAGAGTGGTCTAGTTCTCTTTAGAGGGGTCGAGGATATGCCCCGCAAAGACAATAGCGCCGGTCGCCTCCTCGACTATAAAGTACGCAAACGGGTGGTCAGCTTCAAAATCCACCCGAGGAGGTTGCGGTTGCCAGGGTGCACTGCATCCATAGTTAATCATGAGAGAGGCTGCTGCTGCTTCGGGTTTACCTCGATGACTGCCTTGTGGATGAACTCACTCACTACCATCGGCAAGCCAGATTTTTCGTCCTCCACCATGGCTTGATCGTCGAACGGCAATTCAAGCCCCAACTTCTTGAGAATTTCTACGATGGTGCATTGGAAGGACAGCTTGAACTTGGGCAACCTGAACTGGCTGACATCGATCATCCCCGTCGGCAGGTGCTCGTGCATGAAGCCAGGCTGGGATGCTATCGTGTCAACCAGGCTCCGCAAGCCATCTGAAGCATCCGGGAGGAAAATGCACATAGAGAATTTCGTGCGCTTGTTACGACTAGAGCGGGCATATGGCGCAGGAGTGGCGGGAGTGGTGGCCGGAGTAAGATTAGAAAAATACGGATAGACCGGCGTATGAGCGACACCGATTCCATAGCGGTTATGGTAACTCAGATCGAATGCATCATGATGAGGGTAGTAGGGCTGACCTCCATCGGGCCGATTGTTCTGCATCTTGTACCGGAGTTTGAGCACCTTGAACCCATCGTGCACTGCAATGTACTGGCGATCCCAGCTCTGCATAAAGGGCACGTCGACGGTGCGGCCGTCGAGCCGGTAGAAAAGCTTGTTCGCGGTGCACCTCTTGTCGAAGGGCTCGTCCCAGCTTCCCTTGAAGTACATGGCATTGCCGAGCACGATGCGGGTGAGCGGCTTTATCGTTTCCGGACCAAGGACAGAGTCGATCAGGTTCCGCGTCACCTGCGAGACCAGGCGTTGATCTGGCCCCGTGCTGCCTCCGGATCGTTGATGAAGTCGACGGTGGTGGCCTCGGCCTTGTACTTGCCCACGACGGCCTCGCGGAAGGCTGGTTTCAGCGGCTGCGTCAGGTCGCTCCAGAGGCCGCCATAGCCTGAGTGGTCCTTGAGCGCGTCCTCTGCCACGCGGGAGACGAACTCCTCGACCTCGCCGCGTGACCGCGCGCCTAGGACGTGGTGGATCTCGTCCAGGGTGGCGCCCCGGGCGCCGGCGGCCAGGAGGGCTAGCGCAGCGTATATGGACAGCGGCGAGAACACCAGGTTGCTGTCGTCGGCCAGGCACCTCGCGAGGCCGGCAGAGAGCGCCGCCAGGCCGGCTGCGTCGGGTTCCATGTCACGTCCATCGACTGCTTTCGGGACAGAGAAAATCTCGTCGAGAACTTTGATCGGTTTGATGCGCGGTAGTTGCTACTACTACAAACTTGTGCTAAAACTGCGACACTTATTTCCGAACGGAGGGAGTACTTGCTAACAAGAATCGGCTTTTATGCTAGGTGGTATGTTTCGGTTCTCTTCTGAAGAAGAAAATAAAACGAACTTGGTAGGTTTTGTGTGAGAGCTCGTTCCGTTGTGTTCCCTTGTGTTTCTCCTTCTGTACTTGTATATTTTCCAGACGTTTACGACTCGGTCCCGAACTCCCGATCTGAACACGCTTTGTTTGTCTTTCTTTATTCCCTTCGTCCAAAAAAAGAATGTCGCAAATTTGTCTGAATTTGAATGTCACTATTTACTATATAGATACATCCAACTTTAGACAAACCTCCTACTTTTCTAAAGATCGCGGTCTTAGAGTTGAGCACTGAATTAGGAAGAGAATCCCGAGCCCGGAGACCTTAAAGGTTAAATGAGTGAAAAGGAAAGTGAAGTTGAGCTAAGAAAATGGCTCAGCCTACAACCATTACCTGAACGAAATAACTACAGGACACCACCGACGACAACGGCTCCATCTATGTGTGGCGTGTGCGCTCCGTGCACTTGTACAAGCAAACACGTCCATGCGTTGCAAAGGCGCACAAAGTAAATTTTTATAGCTAAAGCCGCGGCGTTCCGTAGAAATCATTCAGCTTCAACGCGTCCACGGGGAGGCCAATAGTTAGGTGTTTCACATGCTGCCTCGTTTGATCGCCCCTTCACTCAGGTCACCCATATATACACATGTCTAGGCGGAGCCATGTACCGCCACCACCACATCACCCTTCTCAAAAAATGTGCAACACCAATATACGAGTTGCACTTTTCTCAATAATTGTGTAATTCAACCAGTTTTCAATATGAGTTGCATTTTTTTCTACAAAAACGTGCAATTCAATCGTTTTTAGAAACGAGTTGCATTTTTTCTGAAAAGTGTGCAATTAGCAAATGATTTTCGAAACGAGTTGCACTTTCTCAAAACATAATTTTTTTTTTCACTAGTTATTTTCTTCAAAATACTAAAATTGCCTTGCATTTTTTCCTAATTTTGCATGGCCCGTCTCACACCGAGATTCCCTTTTGAATCCTATTATTCTCTCGTCGAACTCTATAGCGAATTTAAACATGACGTTCTTCCTCTCTTATTTCCCGTATAGTTCCAATATGAGGGTTCTACTTTATTTTTTTTGTTGCTTACTTGACCTAACACTACTAGGAAAACGATTATAGATAGATTTTAATTTAGTGGCGCATATAGGGAAAATGCTCCACTAAAATTATTTTAGTGGCGCATATAGGAAATGCTCCACTAAAATCTTGCAATTTAGTGGCGCATATAGCTATATGCGCCACTAAAAGTGAGAATTTAGTGGAGCATTTGTTGTTGTGGTTGATTGGCTGGGGTCTTGGTGGTACTATTCGTATCGAGCGAGCGGGGAGCGCTGGCAACACTGTATGGTCCAGTCGCCGGCGGGAAGTCGGTCGTCCAGTCGGATGGCGCGGCGTCGCCGTTGGGATTCGACCGCGAGGGGAGGAGGCCTGAGGGCAAGCAGAGTCAAAGATGGTCAAATTCTTTGTGCCTGTGCGACGAGTTGTAGACTTGTAAGGCACAAACGTCAAACCCAAGTTTGGAAAAAAAAGCGAAATTTAAGTTTCTAAATGTCAGAAATTTCATGTAGATTTTAGACATGTAAATGGCTAGTTTTTTAATGTGTGCTTGTAAAAAAATATTGTGTGGAAAAATTAAATCTGTTTCAACAAATTTAGCGCTTGACATTATGTTATTTTAGAGCAACGAATTTTGTTCTGTTCTTCTTCAGACACAACAACTTAAATTATTGATGAAACTTTAGTATACGAGACAATGTAAATGTTTTCATAATTTTTGTGCATTTCGAAGTACTCCCTCCGTCCCAAAATATGACATCTTTGTCTAACTGGAATGCATCTAGTCACTATTTAGTGTATAGACAAATCCAAATTTAGTCAATTTTTTAGGCTGAGGATGCACATTTTATGAATTTATTGAGCCATTTCGACTGTACATTACCACTGCATATCCCTAACTGAAAACAAATTTCGAAACGGTGAACAAGATTATTCTCCAAATGCCAAGAGCAACAAGCAGGCGCCACCACAAGACTACACGGAGTGGATAATAATCACAGCTCTGCACCCACAAGCTTTAATAGCAGGGATTGGTGGATCATCAGCTAAATGCACCCCGTTTTCAACAAATGTGGCCACCATTCCTTCAGTCATCGTGGCAGTATCAAGAGGACAAGGCGCAGTCTACAGTGATCGAACAAGATAACGACTCAGACATACAGGACTTCTTCTCGACAACAAAACAAAGATATCAGTCACAAACTGTAATGACACTCTCATAGAAAAAGCATCATAATTCCTAATCTACAAATCCAGTGAAAGTTACAATAAAGGGTGCTAACGCTGCTACCAGCTACTAAAGGAAATGCAGCTCCTCCATCACCTATAACGTCGATGCCATCCAAGAGCTTCATGCCATGTTTGCTCTTCACAAGGCATTTCTGTTCCAAGCAAAAACCGAGAAAGGATCAGGATGGGAAAAAATAAATATCAGAATATCAGATGGGCAATATTATGTGGCTAGTACAGTGATACTCAAATACTGTACTCAAAAGTTGAAATAATGCATTTGTTCTCACAGTCCAGATTTATTTCGTATGGAATAGCTCCAAGGATTCAGGTTAAATGGATTCATACCAGATAGGCATATTTCAGTTATAAAGTTAACAGTCCAGTAAAAAAGCTCTGACCGAGAAGGATAAATGCCATGCAAGCACAAACGACCGCTGTTAGCTTCGACTGATCACTTGTGTCATACAAAAGGGAACTTTTCGCTGTGATATGTGAATCGGCTTTCACCCACAAACTAAGTGTACCCGTGTGAATATACAATTCGCTGAAGTTTAAATAAGCAATATAATACTTCAACATAACAGCAATATATAAAAACAAAAGTATTAACAATCTAAAAAATGATAGCTTGAGGCTGACAGTTCAAAGGTACAAAGCCAGCTCATGACCACAACACAAAGTTACACCATAATTAATTCTGAGAAACATGAAGCTGAAGTTTCAGGTTTGATGGGTTTGTGATTATACTTAAGGACAAGAAAATACAGTGGTCAACAGGACAACAAAGCTAGGCATATTTCAACAGCTCTTATATATATGATGTTTTGTACTTTTGTAAGTTCATTTGTAGTTCAGAAAACAATGATACAGCAGAACAGAAGGTCCATGCAGTCGGCTGAATAGAAGGCAGGCATCTTTCACCTCAAATGATGCTTAGCTACTATTCCTATAGTTACCTAAGGAATCAATTATACAGCTATTCCACAGTTATACCAAACATTGATGGTTGATAAGCAACTAACAAGAGTGCCGGAGCATCACAAATGCAGAACTACAAATTCTTTTCACAAGTAACCGATTATGATGGTGTATCGATGGAAGCTACAAATCATAAAGTAAAACCATGTGGCGATAGCAAAGTAGCAAAACAGGGAAGAGATTAACACGATACATAATGCAAATCTTGGTAACTTCAACAACATCACTATACGGATCATCCAAAGAGCAAAATACATACCTTGAATGATCATCCTTCAGCGGAGGGAAAGTAGGAGGCCAAATCATCTTAAAAGGATAGATATAAAAAGAGAAACCTTCATCCTTGATTGGCATCTCATACACTTTATGCAATGTCCTGCACTTGATATCCAGATACAGTACGTATCGACCCATCTGCAAGAACACAAACTCAACATTGTCCCCCACCTGCTTTATCCAAAGCTCATCCTCACCTGTGCAATCTGACATCCTCAAATTAGCACACATCTCAACCAAACAGATGGTGTCCACCATCAACCAATTGTCCTCTCTGTGGAGCCAGATGCAAAGCTGAAGCTCCTTGGCTTGGATAAGATATATACCGGATGCATCATCTGCCCGTGATAACACAGTGTCTCTATATCCATACTCCACCCCTTGTGGGAGACGGATTTTAGAGGAACTCGAGGCCGTCAAATCCAAGACGACAATGTCGCTCGGGGAGCACGGCATATATATTTTATTGTCATTCAGCACAACTTTTGTATCCCAATGATCACATAGCGGGTCTGTGGTCAAAGAAAGATGTCTGCGCCAGAAACCATCACCAGGTCGCAACATATATACATGAACCATAGATTTTGTTTCCTCACTGTTAGAATCCACCGACACAAACAAGTAGGACAAGTCACCGGCTTCTTTTACAGAGATGAGATGACTCAAACAGCAGTAATAGTCAGTCTGGCTTAGGTAGCGTGGGAATGGTGGGATGATGGACATGGCTCTCTCAGGGAACAACGGGTTGTACACTCCATGTTTCAATACAGTTCCTTCGCGGCGCGTGGTGAAAACCCTGCCATTCTGACAGTCCCTTATTAAGGTCAGTACCTTCGGGCCACAGTTCAGGCTGAAGCTTGCGCGGCTGATGACGGAAGTGAGTTCTGGGGCCTGAGGCAGCATCGGGATGAAGCGCAGAGTGTTCTGCGGCGACCCACCGTTAACGTAGAAGCCGAGGAGGCAGGGCGGGTGGAGCTTGCAGAAACGGCGGAGAAACTTGGGCTCACGGACGTGCTGCAGCCAGTGCTTGCAGACGAGAGCGGCACAGACGAGGGTGGTGGGCAAGCCAACACGGAGGAGGATTTCGATGAGGAGGTCATCGTCGTCAAGAACCTTCGATACGGCAGTGGACGCTGCAGCAGGCGGCTGCCTCTCACCTTCCATAGGCTGAGCCAATGTTGTCCGTGTGGGTCTGGTGGACAGTGTAGAACAGGGGATTAGTGCTGCCGACTGAATTTAGGCAATACATTTAATCAAACAATTAACATTAAACAATGTCTAGTGAATCTGATTTGGGACAGAAATACTCCATGCTAGCGAATCTGACTAATCAACAGTTTGCATTAAACAATGGCTAGTGAATCTGATTTGGGATAAAAAATCTCCATGGCTGGTGAATCTTATCCGTGACTAAAATGCTCCATGGCCACTGAGTCTGATTTGGGGCTAACAAAAACAATACAACAAAGAAAGAAAATGTGCATGGCATTGAGGCGGAATCCAGGCCAGCATATACAAGAAGACATCATCGATCCATAAGAAAAAAACCATGAATTCGGCTGGAAATCTTTTTTTTTTCGAGGATTCGGCTGGAAATCCTAGCTGGGAAGGACGGGTACCTCGGTACAAATCGACCTGGCTGAGGAAACGGTAAGGCACGATCAAGAATCAGGCCATCCAGAAATCCATGGGATTCGACGGGAAACCCTAGCTGCGAAGGATGATTACCTTGGTCCAAATCGAGCCAGCGGGAAGGCCTAGCTTGGCGGGGGCATCACTGGAAGATCCCTTGTTACGCCGGCTGGAGGTGCCGCCGGCGAGCTGGATGGGGTGGCGGGGAGGCGACGGCGCCGGTGGAGAGTCGGTCGAGAGACGGGAGGAGTGAGGGCACGGGAGGTCAGAACAGTTTACAAATGTAAATGTCTTCGTTATTTTTATGTGCTTTTAAAATACTAGCAAAATGCCGGGCGTTGCGGCGGACAGGGAAACAATATGCTTATATACCTTTTCTCTGGGTGATAATTTTAGTGAGGATGATTACTATCTTGAAGATTCAGCATAGCCATACAGTTGCAGATGCATTTCTTCTCTAAACTACACCATGGATACCATTTGGGCCAATGCTGGAGTGCTAACCATTATTATCCAACAGAATCAGACCATATGACAAGGTGGTCCACATCTTTAGATGAGCAGGGTTTATCAGTAATGCACCAGTTCAGAATAACTATAAGGGTACTTCACATAGTTCAAATACATGAGGCTGCAGAATAACTATAAGGGTATCTTCCACAATAAAGCATTATGTTCGAACATCTAAATAAATTGGCAAATAGGGAATCACAGAGTATATATGGCACTTCCTTCCAAGTGTACTGAACAAAGAATATGTAATCATAAAACTCTATACATCGGGTTTAAAGGACGCTAGCATCTAAAACACAAACGGAACGAAATTTATTTCAAAGAAAGCATGAGAAGGAAGGTAACTGAAAGCGCATCTTAAGATGAATTCCAGCATAAGATAAACCAACCTGAGTGAGCTCCTTTCCCTTTCATGCCTAGGCTCTTCAACAGAAGCACCCTGATTTTCCAACAGAGTCTCCATTTCTCTCTGAGAAATAAAATAGTATTAGTTCAGAAGTTACTTGTTCTCTATTAATGAACAGGGAAGCGATTGTGAGAGTTTCTCACAATAAAAATAGATGTAACACTTACCGAAAGTTGGTCAGCTTCTTCATTCTTGCCTTTCATTCGGAGTTGCAGAATCTTTGCAGCTAACTGGTTTGCATTCAGATTTTGTGTGCTCACTGAAGATGGTCTCTTTGAAGACTCCTTGTGGGACTTCGGCTCACTATCTCTTCGCTCATCAACCTCGACAGACACAACATTTGCTTGCTTACTGCCAGCATTATTAATCCTTTCCATAAAGCTTCCATCGTTCGAAAACTTGTTGATGCCGGCTACTGCTGATGAGATAAACGCCTGATCCTCAGAAGATATATTCTGTCTATTTCTCTTCCAAGGTGTCGAATCAAGTTTAGGCTTCCTCATGGCATTTTCCCGAGAGGAAACGCCTCGCAAATACTCTCGGCCACCACTCCCTTCACCTCGTTTGTCTTCCTTTCGGTTTTCTTTTGAGGGTGTTTCCGAGTTGTCTGTTTGTGCAGCTTTTCTGCCTCTAATGGCCTGCAAATGCGCGTACGAAGGGGCAACTCTGGATGTTGACACCGATGCCACTAAGTGGCCTAATGAGCCCCATCTCTCTCCAACAACCTATAGTAATTGAATAGTCCAAGAAGTTAGAGAAACAACAACTGAAGTTGCATTGGAAAATAAAAACATATCTAGGAATGTACCCACCTCCTCAACATTTCTACCTTCCTGGGCAGCCTGCTCTTTTGCACGCTTCAAAGCTTTCAGCCTCCAGCTAGCGCCTCCGTCGCCAACAACAGAGGATGCAAGCAACTGGCTGGCTTCCCTTGAAGGGGTGGATTCATCGGGATACCCACTACCATCATTCCTCAAATACGGATTCATTTCTTTCGGGTTAGGTTTCTTCACCTGTCAGTAACCGAAAAACATGATGTAATCAACGCAACACCGCATGAACATTCCCAGTTTTCATAGAAAATATCGTTACCTCGTCATCTGCTGCCTCAAACTTCTCCTCCTCATGATCAGCCCTCTGAGCACGGCTACTGTCAGGCTGACTGCTGCTCGCCGGCTTGAGCATCCAATCAAGGCCCATCTCCCTCCGGACAACCTCACTCGCCCTTACGCCCTCGCCTCCCATTTCCTCCTCCTGATCTTCATCATCCTCATCATCACTTGCAGCGCCTCTTCTCTTCCCCCTGCCACTACCTGCAACAGCAATGTCGCGCAATTAAGCACAACGCTCCTGATAAATTCTACTGACTAAAGCATTATCTGAACTGAATTCAGTATGCCCTCAAAAAAAGAAATATTCAGTACAGGTACCTCCTCCTTTGTCAGATTCGCTGCTGGACTCGTCGCCGTCGGAGAAGTCACGGCGCCCCCTCCGGCGCTTCCTTCAGCGCTTGCTCCGACTCAGCTCCTTCTCCTCCTCCTCATCGATGGAGTCCTCGCTGTCCGACCCCGACCCCTCCTCCGAGTCGTCCGAGCTGCGCCTGTTCCACCGCCCCCTGTGCCTCCGCCTCCGCTTCTCCTCCTTGTCTCTCCCTTTCCTGCTATGCTTCTTCTTGCGACTCTTCCCGGCGGAGCCATCGGATCCCGAGTCGTCGCCGTCACCTCCTTTCTACAAGCAGCGATAAATTCAAATCCCGTGAGTGAATTGGGGAAGATAAATCGCGAGGACGGGAGATGTTGGTGAACTCACCGGCAGAATCTGGTCACGGGGCACGAGTTTGACGCCGGAGAGCATGGCGGCGAGCAGCGCGTGGCCGTAGGTTCTAGGGCGGGGGAGGTCGACGGCGCCGGCGGTGGGGATCCGGCGCGGTGGAGAAGGCGTCAGGGTCAGACTTACGGCTGCGATTCAAGAAGTGTTTGTTCGTGGCGGTGGGGAATTCCGACTCAGATTCCGGAGCGGTCCCTCGAGGGGCAGGGCCATGAAATCCGGGGAGGGATTGGACTGCATCTCCTTCACCTCCTGCAGGATCCGCTTCACCGCCGGGTTGCTCCGGTTGAACTTGCCCGTGGCCGCCATCGCCTCCGCCTCGGAGGACCCTGTCGTCTCGCCGCAGATCTCCAATCCCCACGCAGGCAGCCATCGGGAGGGCACCACCGCACGCCCGCGTCGGCGCAGATTGGGAGGGCTGTCTTCCTCGCTGGGCTCCGCCGCACCTCCACGTCCCCAGCCATGCGCCGGCGAGCGCCTCCAGACCGTCGCGCCGCCGCCAGCTCGCCACCCGCGCCGCCCCTGACGACGTCCCGCCTCCGCGCGTAGAGTGCCCGTCGGGACGCGCCGCCCTCACTCGCCGCCTTCGACGGCCGAGCGCGGTCGCCACCGCCGGCGAGAGGAGATCAGCCGCCGCTTTTTCTAGGGTTTGGGGGTCCTCCGGAGCGGCCCGCGCGAGCCGCACGGGAGGAGTTACCGGGAACGAAAGCGTTATGACTTATGACTTGGGCGGTGGCAGTGCCCGTAATTAGTTTGAAAACCAGGGGCAAAACGGTAAAAAAGGGGTGCGACGAGGAGAAACCTTATTGCTTTTATTATTAGGTATAGACTAGGGGAAATGCCCGTGCGTTGCACCGGGATGAGAAAAAAGGCAAAATATTTTGTTAACATATTTTCTATAGCCAAAGAATTAACTACTCAAGATCAGTTTTTGTTGACGGGACGAAGCGAATTTCTATAGCCAAAGAATTAACTACTCAAGATCAGTTTTTGACGACTGAAGTGTTCTATCTTTGGCATGGCTTGTCCTTTGTGGCACCATCGTGGACGGTTGTAATGTTTTTCCCCATGTAATTTAAACTTAGTATTTTCATAAATAATTGGCTAATTGTTATTTTGAATTAACATTCTACCATAACGCTGGCACCATTTCAATATTACACACTTGAAAAGAGTTTAAATAAAACAGATAACTGCTCCTTGTACTCCCTCTATTCTCTACAAGAAACAAATCCTTCAAGTTTATTGTCTGACTGTGAATTTGATAAGTCAGTTATATGCGGAAGATGTTGGTCTCATGAATTTATGATAGGCTATCATCAACTAAAACGTCATTACTCTTATAAACAAAGAATTCTCATATATTTATTTTCAACTTGACAAGTATGAAGGCTAACAGAAGCTATGGAAAATTACCTCCTCATCCATAGAAAAAGATTGTCTTCTCCGCGGCATGCCATCTTTTTTCCTACTCCTTGTACTCCGTCTATTCTCTACAACAGACAGTTCATCAAATCAAAATGTGTTAAAATATATGTGAATTAACAGTATTGTTACATGTATTCTCTTCTCCACAGAAGTTAAAATCTGGAATTCGGTATTATTTCTATATCGGATATATTCCCTAAGTCGAACAAATGTTATCCAAAAGAACTAAATTTGAACTTTAGAGAGGCAGCACATATCAGCGCCACAAACAACAAAGCAAAACTGCTACTGTACAAACAAAAGCAATGTCCTGCTGCCTACGCTATATGGTGGTCAGAACCTCTCGTATAACAGTGCTATTTTTCTGTTGTAATGTCCAGTTGATCTTCTACAAAATCAATATTCCAACACATCAAGTATTTGCATAAAAAGTTCAGTCATATATGATCGTCCAGGTGCATGTCATGACTCCTAAGTTATATGGCACGAGATCTAAGTCATCGTCCTATGACCTTTTTATTAGCAAAAATCGACAGTCTGTACTGCAGAAAACTTCAGATGAATTTATGCTTAATAAGAAAACTGAACATTGCTAAATATATCTACAGATATAGTCTGTAGTTCTACAAGATTAACACAAGCAATTTTCTGGACTAACAAAGATAGATGGTAAGTTATTACTTAAGCATGGTTGCAGTGTTACATACCCGAGGCTGTGAATATTTTTGTGTAGAAGAGGTAGCTGTATAGCAACAGTAAAATAATGCAACATACATCTTTGACATCTTTTGAAGATGTGATCATATTTCACAATAATTACCTTCTATTTCTCCGTTGCATGCCTATGCACGCACCGGACAGAAAGTTAGTTGGCATTCAGAAAAACAACAGACCCACATGCAGACCGGATCATTCATACACCTGCAGCGCTACTATACATAGCAAATCCTCAAGTGGGATCAGATAATATATGACTGAAATGAAAGCTAGATGGAAAACTGAATTCAGGCTCTCTGAGACAGGTTGCATGGTGTATTCAGTTTGGCCACACAAAAAATACAGGCGTGCACTCAGCGGCTAGCAGAATCCTGACCTGTGATGTTTCGGAGTGCTTACAGAATTCAGTCGCTGGTGCCTGGTGCAGCTGCAGGCAGCACGACCGGGGGTTCGTTGCACGCGGTGGTGAATCGCATGTGACTCTTGGCCCTGGAGGTGCCTTGCACCGATTTGTCGCAGACTCTCGCCGGCGGCCGCCGCCGTGCGTGCTACAGCGGACGTTCGTCGTGGGTCAGGCTTCTTCTTCAACGGGGACTTGACCACGAATAGATCAGGAAGAATTATGCGGGAGAAATTGAAGCGGGGACGGGGACTCGGCCGCCGGAGGGCTGGAGGTCAGGGTAGGGGACGTTTGGGGCTGCCGCGATCCCGTTCCACCGGCCGGGGAAGTGGATATTGCCGGTCGCCATAGATCGAGGGGAGGCGGCCCGATGTGGTTGGCGGCGGAGATGGTTCTGTTTCGGAGGGGGTAGGAGGTGGAGCCCGAACAGTGGGAGTCGTTCGTGGTGCGAGGAGGTCGGACTCCCGGTAGGTTTTTTTTTCCACCGACGAAGTAAGGAACCGAATAACTCCGCGGTGGCATACCCTGTAAATACCCCGAACTTGAGGGGCAAAAAAAGCTGGACGGGAAGAAACCTTCCTCCCTTTATTATTACTAGCAAAATGCCCAATTCCCGTGCTTCGCTACGGGAGGAAAAAAACGGAGTTTCAGTTTGGATTTAAATTTTCTAACGAATTACTTGTGAATCGTTTTAAAAGGGAAAGAAAATGGCAGCGGATTAATTGGGTCGTTAAATTATTTTCAAAATTTATAACTTTGGTTCCCCTGGACAGAGGATGCATTTCTTGACATTTAACAAAACGATTCATTTTGAAAACATTTTTATAACTCAAGACTTGAATTGTACGGCCGAAATGTATCTCTGTATTTTGATCGACCAAAACAGATGCAAAAAGGAAAAGTAATGGTGCTAAATTAAACTACATGGTCAGAGCTTCGCATTGATGTAAAGTTTGTTAAATTTGGAGCTGTGGTTTGAAAGTTATGAATTTACGAAGTTTAGTTTGGTCTATGTTTATTTAAACAAAATTTAGAAAACTGGTTAATCTCGGCCGTCCGTTGTAACTTGAACGGACGCTCCAGATTCTCCCGTACCCCTTCGGTGGCCTTTTTGCAAAAAGGTCTAGGAGTTTTCGGTAAACCGCGAACCAGTCAGTAGGATGGCCGAGCTGTGGACTGCGGGTTAATTTCCCAGTTTTGCAGGGTTGTTTTTGTAAAATTGCGTGAATGAACGGGTATTCACTTGGCGGTGGCAGTTGCTGTAATAAGACCAAACTCGAGGGGCAAAATCGTCATTTCAGGGTTGGACGGGAAGAAGCCTTACGGCCTTTTATATTAGGTATAGATTGTGTGAAAAAATTAATCCATCTTTCATGTAGTACGAAAAATAATTTAAGAGCTTGATATTGTTCCAGTACTTGAGTGCCTGGGTGGGAGGGACCCCCGGTATAACTTTGTTTAGATGTATTCGTGCGTATGCTGCGAGTAAGAGGACTCAACACACCCTTGCTACTGGGCTATGCCTCAGTCCACATTGTTCCGGTACTTTAGGGGTGTGTTTGTTACCGCTTCTGTTTCTGCTTCTACCGTCCAAAAGCTGAAGGGGAAACAAACAACACGCGGTGGACAATCGCTTGCCAGAAGCGCTGTGGCCAAATGCCAGCGCAAGCTAGTCGGGAGGTGCTTCCCGCAGCTTTTGCTGCTTCCCGGGTTGCTATGGACCAAACTGTCCTCCACACTTCGGCCTAATTACAAAATATTTGCCATTCGGCCGCCGCACCAGTTTCCCCTCGCCCCGCCTGTCTCCTCCTGTCCCATATCCATGGCGGGCTAGGAGCCCTCGATCTCCCCCTAAGCAGACGAGCATGCCCGAGTCCAGATCCGGAACCACCGATCCCTCGCCGCACGACCTCGACGACCGATTCGAAGCCGCGCTCCAATACGAACTCATGACGGCGCCCGCCCGCCCGAGCTCTGCTCCTCCCGCCCGAATATCCCTGCTCCGCCCGGCGGCCCTTCCCCCACCCTCCTCACCGTCCTGTTCGCAACTTCCCATGCCAGGCTAGGGTTTCGCGAGAAGCGTAGGGAGCAGGGCAGGAGGCGGCGGCGGGGGCGGCGGGGGCGGCGCGAGCTTGCTCGGGCGCGGGGCAGAGAGAGGAGGGCACCGGCGTGAGGGGGAAGAGAGGATGGAGGCGGGGAATCGGCGGCTGGCGGCGTGAGGAGGCCGCCGGCGGTAGCGAAGAGAGATAGGAGAAGAGGATGGAGTAGATGGATAGGATCCTGCTATGTCCGCGCTGTCGTGTGCGTGCGTTTTTTTTTTCCTTTTTTGACAGAGACGTGTGCGTGTCTTATGTTAAAAGGGTTATGTGAGGTAATTATTTGGTAAAAGTAAGGTTTACTCACTTAAAAAAGTCATGTTACAATTAATTTAGGTGTACACAATTATTTTAGCCGAAAAAGCGAATCAAAATAGTTCTGCCCTAAAATAATCCAACAAACGGAGTTGTAATATAAATGCTGCAAACATTTCGACTTATAAGGGAAAAGCCAAAAGCCAGAAGCCAAAATAAAGCATGTTTACAATTCCGCTGGTAAAATGTTCATTTTAGAAAAATTGTGAATTGAAATAATTTAGTTCTTAAGTCTGATACTTATGTAAAAAAAGTCAAAATCCGCTAATTCATTTTAAAGCAACACTTATGCAACATCTTATGCACTCAGGGGCATTTCAGAGATTTTGTCCTAAAATAAGCAACAGCAGACATCAAAAGCACTTTTGACAAACACCAAATCTCTGATTCTTGCAGTTGCTTCCTACCGCTGCTTTTTTACAGCTGCTTTTCAACAGCTGCAGCCCAAACAAACACACCCTAGAGCATCTAATTTTGCTCTGTTCTTTGGGCGCAACCGCGTAACACGTTATGTTTCATTTCTAATGAAATTTTAGTAGACAATGTAAATATTTCACAGATTCTATTACTTTCAATTTCAATGTACATTTTAAGAATTCGCTGGGCCTTTTTTGACTGTTATATTACCTCTACTTATCCTAACTAAAATTAGTTTTTGCAGTGGTAACCAAAAGAATCACTTCTTCAAATGCCATGAGTTCTGGGAACGCCGAAATCTTCAAATGTTGGCTGATGATGACCGAACCCACCTCTCTTTGTGCTAGAGTGCCGAAAGCACGTCATTTCCCTAACTGTGACTTCTGTGATGCGCTAGAACCTCGGTCGTCTTTTCTTATGCGTCCTGGTCCCATGCACTTTTGTGGCCAACATACTGTGAGATCGGCCGATCACTTGGCTCACGAGGATCGTTTTGCAGTAGACCGGAGTAACGCTAGACAAGGTGCTTCTTCTGCAGTTTTGGACAATGTCCATTCAAAGTTATGGAAGAAACTTTGGGCAAACAAAGCACCGAGTAAGATGATCATCACGATGCGGAGGTTTGCACATGACTCCCATGTGGGCATCAAGTCCAGAAGCGCAATATCCCGGCATCGACACAATGTGTTTTCTGCAATCAACATGAGACATGAGTCGAACACGCTTTGCTATTTTTGCCAATTCGCCAATGAAGTGTGGCAAGGGATTAAAGACGAATAGGATATCCATCTTCGGAGAAATGCGTTCACTTCACCCAGAACCTAGGTTCTGGCCTTGCTGGATCAGATTACTGCGGCTATTGTCGCGGTGTGGCACATATGGGATGCACAGGATAATCCCGAGAAGAAGAGGGTTTATTGCATCCCAGGTCTCTAGCTGCGAAGGTGAATGCTACATTTGACGTGGAGCAGGTATCGTTATTCAAGACCTATAACCATACTGGTAATTGTCTTGCCGCCTGCGGTGAGCTCTCAGATAATGTTTCGGTACCAGAGTTAGCAGAAGTTATCGCCGTTCGTCGAGCTGTATCCTTTGCTCAAGAGGAAGGCTTTTTCAAGATCATCATTGGATCCGACTGCTTATCAGTGATACCACGAATAAAATCGTCAGTGACCGACCGCTCTCCATATGGTCCGGTGGTTGAGGATATCAAGTTTACCTCCAGGGTGTTTTCTTCATGTGTTTTGCGTGCTCAATGTTGCTGCTCAACAATTATCTAGAGGGTGGTTATCTTCTGTTAGTTCTATGTGGCGCGGTGTTACTCTGGATTGCATTCATGAGGCACTTTGTAATGACATTTTCATTATGGATCAATAAAGCGCATGTGTTTCCCTAAAAAAATGACATGAGTAACAAGCAGGCACGCTGGGAGCACAAGTAAATAGTTGTGGATCAACCATCGCAATTTGGCGAACATACCTTCATGGAGGACCCACCGCTAATAGCTACAGGCTCAAACTTTATAGAGGTATCAAAAGAGAAATATTTTTGTGCATAGTCACCAAATCTGGGCTAACTATTTTGCCGGTATGCATCTATTTCTGCTCTCAGATGAAATTTGAGTTGATAGGGTAACCACATATCTGCTGTTTGTTTTCGCTGGTCTAATAGGATTGGTGATATTTCGCGTCTATTATGTCATTCTTGTAATGAATCACATGATTTTGATTTTTCCGCTGGTTTTCTAACAAAATAGTATCTACATATACTCTCTGCAGTTTCTGTCAAAAACATAAAATACATGGTGCCTGTGGAATTAGCAACTCCTCCTTATGTTGCTTCGTTAATTTACGCCTCGTCTCTGCATCAGACATCAGCTATGTTATCAGACAACTAGATTTTTGCACATTGCCGCACTTTTATTTAAAATTTGATTATTTGCCATATTTACCACCACATGTCAACAGTTATTATGCACTTGATTAGCGGTACATAAGCTGCACTAAAAATTAAGAACTAATGGATGCCGCGGCGTATATGTCCTTACCGTTGAATTTACAGCTGAGTTCGTCAATACTTAAATCACTCTTGCCCCTGCACTTTTGGACAGTCTACCTGCTTTCGGCATTCTCTTTTATGTAGCGGAAACCAATCTTGCAACGGTGAACAGAAATAAACTTCACTGAATATGGCACGAGCAAACAAGCATGCACGCAGTGAAACCACAGGATTGCAAAACAGGAGAATCAGACAATAACCTAGTAAACTTAGAGGGAGTCTTCTTCACCAAACAGCTACAGTTACATACTCCGTAGTAATCTACTATAAAGTGGGCAGATAGAACCTCTACAGGCCTACAGCTACTTGAGGAAATGGAGCTCACTACTGGTCTTCATTGATTTCATGCTTCCTCGTTCTTCATATGTCATTGCTGTTTCAAGCAAAAACGAAGAAAGATCAGCAGCATGATTAAGCGTCAGGATATCAAATGGACATGAAGAAGCTAGCACAACAATAGTCAAGTATTATATTCACTCAAAAGTTGAAATAAAGCATTTTCTCTTGTAGTACAGTCCTATTTTCTTTTGTAAAAGCTCCTGGGATTAAGGTGAAATGTCTTCATAACGGAGAGGCATATTTCAGCTATAAAGTGCACAATCAAGTAAAAAAGAGCTCTGGTCGAGAAGGATAAATGCCACACAGGCACAGATTACCGCAGTTAGCTTGGATTAATCACTTCTGTCAAATAAAAGAAAATTTTCATAGTGATGTGTGAATCAGCAATCATGAACAAGCTTCAGCGAAACGTGTAAAATATACAATCCGTTAACATTTTTAATAAGCAATATAAGTGTTCACCATAACAGCAAAAAATGGAAGACCCAGTATTAACAAACTCAGACATGGAGCTGATCCCTGGCCACAGCAGAAATTACACCATAATAATTAATTTTTAGAAATAGGAAGCTAAAATTTCAGGCATGATGGGTTTGTGATAGCATTTCAGGATAAAAAATAATACAGTGGT
Organism: Poa pratensis; assembly: GCA_947311845.1. NCBI lineage: Eukaryota > Viridiplantae > Streptophyta > Magnoliopsida > Poales > Poaceae > Poa > Poa pratensis. The sequence continues at coordinate 14,683,651 of CAMZMU010000099.1, read as the reverse complement.
CAACAGGATAACAAAGCCAGGCATCGTTCAGCTCATATACATATTGTTTTGTACTGTTGTTTGTTCATTTGTAGTTCACAAAAGAGTGAAACAGAAAAATAAAAGGTCCATCGAGTTGGCACAATACTGGTTCCATTGCAAGCAATGAAACCCACTGTAATAGTTTCATTACAGAGCCATACACCAGAAAGCAACTAGGCATATTTCATCTCAAATGATGCTTACCTAGTATTCCTAAAATTGCATCAGGACATATATACCAAATAATGATGATTGATGAACCACTAACAAATGTGCCAGAGCATAAGAAATAGAGCAATGGCAATTATTTCCACAAGTAATTGATTACGATGGTGTATTGACGAAAGCTACAAATATGAAATTTAAAGCATGTGGCAAAAGTAGCAAACCGGTTAAGAAATTAATGAGACGCATATTGCAAAAACCTCAACAACAACACTATGCAGATAATCTGAAGTGTAAACGGCAAACCTTGCAGGATCATCCTTGAGCAGAGGAAATGTGGGAGGCCAGATCATCTTACAGGGATACACATAATAAGCCCCGGGTTCTGAATAAGCCGGACATGGATCCACTCTTGTCGACTCATACACTTTATGCACTGTCCTGCACTTGATATCCAAATAGAGCATGAATCGCCCCATCTTCAAGAACATGAACTCAATACTATCCACCACCTTGCTTAACCAAAGAACATCAGTATGTTCATCCTCAATCATGCATTCTGACATCCTCAAATTAGTACACGCCTGACGCAAACAGATGTTGTCCACTAGCAGCCAGTTGTAACATTTGCGAAGTTGAAGGTCTTCAGTATGGACGAGATATAAACCAGAAGAATCATCCTCCTTTGAGAACGTTATTGTGCCTGAGATGCCATATTCCACCCCTTGTGGGAGCTGAATTGTGGAGAAACTTGAGGCCACCAAATCCAAAACAACAATGTCTCTCTTGCTCAGGGTAGACGCCATATAGATTTTATTGTTGACGAGCACAGGTTCTGGTTCCGGTCCCACACAAAAGAGCTGGTCTGTGGCCAAGGTACAATGCTCGCCCCAAGTACCATCACCAAGATTCAACATAAATATGTGCGTGATGGATTTTCTTCTCTTAGTGTTACACCCCATCCACAGATATAGGCAGGACACGATGCCGCGTTCTTCTTTTGAGAGAAATCTACCGATATAATAGCAATAGCCGTCCGTAGTTTGGTCCCTTCCGGTGGTGTTTCGATGGCCATGCCTCTCTCAGGGCACAACATGCTGTGCACTCCAAATGCAAATTCACCTCCTTCGGGGTGGCAACGGGCGGTAATGATGCTGCTGTTCCGGCAGTCCATGATGTAGGTGCCTGTCGGTATGCCCTGGCTGGTTACAAAGCTGAAGCTTGCGCGGCGCATGACGGCATCGAGCTCTGGTGGCTGAGGCAGCATCGGAACGAAGTGTGGAGCCTGCAGCGGCGGCCCGTCGGCAATGTAGAAGCCGAGGAGGGCAGGTGGGTTGAGCTTGGAGAATCTGTGCAGGAACTTGGTGTCAGAGACACGCCGTAGCCAGTGTTTGCAGACGAGTGCGGCACGGACGAGTGTGGTGGGGAAGCCGACACGGACAAGGATCTCGATGAGGAGGTCATTGTTGTCGAGCACCTGCGATACGGCAGCCGAGGGAGCAGCCGGCGGCTGCCTCTCACCTTCCATGATGTGTGGTGGCCTGTGGATACGGGGATTAGTGGTGCCGACTGACTTTATAAGATAGATTAAACAACAGGTCACGTTATTCAGTGACCTACGAATCTTATTTAGAACAGACATAATCCATGGTGGCGAGTCTGATTAATCAACAATTTTCTTTATACGATAGTTAGTGAATCTGATACTACATGGATAGTCAATCTGATTTGGAACCTCCATGGCTAGTCAAAATTGATTAGTGAATCTTAGTATTCGGGACTGAAACAATCCACCGCACTTTGATCTGATTTGGCGTTACAGAAAAGACTACATGAAAGTAATGTGCACTGCGTTGATTCGGAATCCAGGCCAGTAGATACTGGAAGGCATGATTATCAGTCCATTAAAAAATCCATGGGATTCGGTGGGAAACCCTACCTGAGAAGGATGATTACCTCAGCTCAAACCGAGCCAGCCGGAAGCCCTAGATTGACGCGGCCAACACTGGAAAGTCCACGTCTTGCGCCGGCGGGGAGTCGGCCTTCCAGCGGCGGCGCCGTTGGGTAGTCGGCGCGGGGGAGGAGTGAGGCGACAGGAGTCAAAGTCTTAACTCAAAGATGATCAAAATTTTCTTTGACCCTAGCGGGGAGGAGTGGTAGAATTTGTAGGGCACAAACCCAAGTTTGGAAAAAATAAGCGAAATATAATCTTCTAAATGTCAGAAATTACATATAGATTTTAGACAAGTAAATGGCTAAATTTTTTTGTGCGCTTGTATTATTTTTTGTTGAAAAAATTAAGTCTGTTTCAGGTATAAAAAAACAAATTTAGCGCATGACATTATGTTAATTTAGAGCAACGAATTTTGTTCTGTTCTTCTTCAGGCGCAACAATTTACATTGTTGTGATGAAATTTTAGTATAGGAGACAATGCAAATGTTTTTTATAATTTTTATGCATTTCAACGTACATTTTATGAATTTGCTGAGCGAATTCCAGTGTTGTATTATCTCTGCATATATCAAGGAAAATGCTCCCTTACCGTCGGAGGCTCGCGCCCTCCGGGTCGAGCTGGCGACACGCGCCCACCGCGTCCACGTATACCACGAAGCGGGAGACAGCGATGTGTGGGGCCACCACGGGCTTATCTTCTCCCGGCCTTCTTCTTCTTCCTCCACCGGTCGCTTTTTCCCCTTTCTCCTCTCTCTCAATCTCTCGCCAAGCTGCGCCCCGCCTCCCACTGCTACACCCGCGCCGCCATGGCCTCCCTCCACTGCTCCGCCCGCGCCGCCATGGCCTCCCCTCCGACCCTGCTGCAAGGCGCGCCCCTAAGAGCACCCACAGTGTTAGCCAAATAGCGATGCCAAATACAATATTTGGCTACGGCAGCGGTTCCGCAACACTGTGAGCATGTTGCCAAATTACAAGTTTTGGCAGTGGGAGCAAGTACGTGCGCCTACGCCAAATCGAGGAAACGGAATAAAATATTCAGCTGATTGCTTGTCTCCAGCAACCTGCGCCATGCAAACGAATAAAAAACCAGTCGCGTGTCTATCCTGCCGCATGCAAATAGTTGGAAAGCAGCATGGTTGGTCCCACTATAATAAAATTTAGCACACTACACACTGGAGAGGAAATGGCCATATAGCACCGTAGCTAAATTAGTCTATGTGGCCAATTTGGCATTTGGCCACACTGTGGATGCCCTAAGGCCTCCCTCCACCACACCACCACACCACCTGCACCGCCATAGCCTCCCCCTATCGCATCACCCGCGCTGCGCATGGCTTCTCTCCGCCGCTGCTGCAAGGCGCACCACCATGGCCCCCCTCCGCCGCTGCTGCAAGGCACGCCACAAAGGAGGACTCGGAGGTTGCTGCAAGAGGCGTCAGCCGCAACTACAAACGGCGGCAAAGCGACAGAGGTTGCTACAAGCAGCGGCCGCCTCTGCTGCAACCGGCGGCGAGCTTTGCTACCTACAGCGACGAGAGCTGCTACGAACGGCGGCGGCCGGCGGCCGCTGCTACCTACGCCTACGACAGTTGCTACATACGCATCTCGCCGCTGCTACATACTCCGGCGGCCGCTGCTACATACTCCGGCCACCGCTGCTACATACTCCGGCGGCCGCTGCTACATATCCCGGATGCCGCTGCTACATATGTTTTGTGTATTTGCTATATATGAGCAATTATTTTGCTTGGATTTGCATCTCGGAAGAAAATTTGTGCTACATATGTTTTATGGTTTTTGCTATATATGAACAATTCTTTTGCTTGGATTTGCATCTCGAAAGAAAATTTCTGCTACATACGCTTTGTGCTTTTGCATTATATGAACATTTTTTGCTTGGATTTGCATCTCTGAAGAAATTTTCTGCTACATACGCTTTGTGGTTTTGCATTATATGAACATTTTTTTGCTACAATGTTATGTTGATTCTCAACTTGAGAAGAAGATTTTTCTGCTACATATGTATTGTGGATTTGCATTGTATGCACAATTTTCTTGCTACAAACTTCTGATTTTTTCCCCATGGCGGGTCGCGTCTTCTCCGGCGACGGCGGGCGGTGGTGCCGCCATGGGAGGCGAGCGAGGTGCTGCCTAGGGAAGGAGGTGATGCTGCAAGGGGAGGGGGTGGATCGAGGTGCTTCATATGGGGGCCGTGGGTGCTGCCCTCCCGGAGCTTGGTGCTGCCCTGGTCGGAGCTTGGCGCCGCCTCGCCGGAGCTGAGCGCTGCCTCGCCGGAGCCAGACGCCGGTCAGCGTGGAAGATGCTACGACGAGCAAGCGGAGATGCTACGACTGGCCGGCAAAATTGCTACGACTGGCCGGCGTAGCGGCAGCGCCGGCGACGCCGTCTTCTCCGGCGACGTCGACTTCTCCGGCGACGGGTGGGCGGGCGGCCGGCTAGGACTGGGGGACCGCCCTGCGAGAACGACGCGAGGACGGCGCGCGATACCCTTTTGCGTTTTTAAATGGCGTGGAGACTTTTCCGTGGGGTGCTGGGACACATGTCAAGCCAGGGAGTCGGAGGATGGGAACGCCCGCATCCTCCGAAGGGCGCTCAGCGCTTTCCATATATCAAACTGAAAATAAATTTTGAATTGGAGAAAAAAGATTACACTTTTGCAAATGCCAAGAGTAACAAGGAGGCGCCACCACAAGACTACACGGAGCGTATAAATATTCACAGCTCTGCACCCCAAGCTTTAATAGCAGGGATTGGTTGGTCACCCCGTCTTTTGCAAATGTGGCCACCATTCCTTCAGTCATCGTGGCAGATATCCGATGTCAAGAGTAAATTTTCCAATTAACATTTTTTTCAATAAATTTTCCAATTAACATATGGGACTGGTGATCAAACAAGATAACAACTCGACATCCAGGTCTTCTTCTCGACAACAAAACAAAGATATCAGTCACAAACTGCAACGACACTCTCATAGTAAAAGCATCATAATTCCTAATCTATAAATCCTGTGGAAGTTATAATGAAGGGTGCTAACGCTGCTACCAGCTACTAAAGGAAATGCAGCTCTTCCATCACCTACAACGTCAGTACCATCCAAGAGCTTCATTCCATGTCTGCTCTTCACAAGGCATTTCTGTTTCAAGCAAAAACCGAGAAAAAATGAGGATGGAAAAAATAAATATCAGAACATGAAATGGACAATATTGTGTGGCTAGTATAGTGATACTCAAAAGTTAAAATAATGCATTTGTTCTCACAGTCCAGTTTTATTTTCGTATGGAATATCTCCAGGGATTCAGGTTAAATGGATTCATACCAGACAGGTATATTTCAGTTATAAAGTTTACAGTCCAGTAAAAAAGCTCTGGCCGAGAAGGATAAATGCCATGCAAGCACAAACTACCGCTGTTAGCTTGGACTGATCACTTGTGTCCTACAAAAGGGAACTTTTCACTGTGATATGTGAATAGGCTTTCATGCACAAGATTAAGTGTACCCGTGTGAATATACACTTTGCTGAAGTTTTAAATAAGCAATATAATACGGAGTACTTCAACATAACAGCAACATATGAAAATAAAAGTATTAACAATCTCATACATGATAGCTTGAGGTTGATAGTTCAAAGGTATGAAGCCAGCTCATGACCACAACACAAAGTTACACCATAGTTAATTCTGAGAAGTATGAAGCTAAAGTTTCAGGCTTGATGGGTTTGTGATTATACTTAAGGACAACAAAGTACAGTGGTCAACAGGACAACAAAGCTGGCATCTTTCAACAGCTCTTATACATGATGTTTTGTACTTTTGTAAGTTCATTTGTAGTTCAGAAAACAATGATACAGCAGAACAGAAGGTCCATGCAGTCAGCAGAATAGAAGACAGGCATCTTTTATCTCAAATGATGTTAGCTTGTACTCCTATAATTACCTACCGAATCAATTATACAGCTATTCCACAGTTATACCAAACATTGATGGTTGATGAGCAACTAACAAGAGTGCCGGAGCATCACAAATGCAGGACTGCAAATACTTTCCATAAGTAATTGATTATGATAGTGTATCGGTGAAAGTTACAAATCTGAAATTTAAACCATTTGGCAATAATAAAAGTAGAAAAACAGAAATATATTAACACGATACATATTGCAAATCTTGGTAACCTCAACAACAACAGCACTATACGGATCATCCAAAGTACAAAAGGCATACCTTGAAGGATCATCCTTCAGCAGAGGGAAGGTGGGAGGCCAAATTATTTTAAAAGGATAGATATAAAGAGAGAAACGGTGATCCATGTTTGTCATCTCATACACTTTACGCAATGTCCTGCACTTGATATCCAGATAGAATATGTATCGACCCATCTGCAAGAACACAAACTCAACGTTCTCCCCCACCTGCTTTATCCGAAGAACGGCATATTTATCTTCCTCAACAGTGCAATCTGACATCCTCAAATTAGCAACCATCTGACTCATAGAGATGGTGTCCACCAACAACCAGTTATTCCTCTTGTGGAGCCAGATGCGAAGCTGCAGCTCCTTCGCTTGGATGAGATATACGCTAGATGCATCGTCTACTTGTGACAACATGGTGTCGCTATCTCCATACTCCACCCCTTGTGGGAGATGAATAGTAGAGAAACTCGAGGCTATCAAATCCAAGATGACTATAATGATAATGTCGCTCAGAAAGCCCGGCATATAGATTTTATTGTCAATGAGCACAACTTTTCTATCCCACTGATCAGAGAGCGGGTCTGTGGCCAAGGTAAGATGCATGCGCCAGAAACCATCACCAGGTCGCAACATATATACACGAACGATGGATTTTGTTTTCTCATTGTTAGACTCCACCAAAACATACAAGTAGGACAAGCCGTCGCCTTCCTTTACAGACAGGAGATGATTTAGACTGTAGAAATAGTCGGCCTGGCCTTGGTAGCATGGGAATGGTGGTATGATGGACATGCCTCTCTCAGGGAACAACGGGTTGTACACTCCATATTTCAATCCACTCTTTCCACGGTGAATGGCGAAGACCCTGCCGTTCCGGCAGTCCCTTATGGATGTCACTACCTTATGGCCACAGTCCAGGCTGAAACTTGCACGGCGGATGACGGCAGTGAGCTCTGCGGGCTGATGCACCATTGGGATGAAGCACAGATTGTTCTCCAGCGGCAATCCATTAATGTAGAAGCCGAGGAGGCGGGGCGGGTGGAGCTTGCAGAATTGGTGGAGGAACTTGGGGTCGGAGACATGCTGTAGCCAGTGCTTGCAGACAAGAGCGGCGCAGACGAGGGTGGTGGGTAAGCCGACACGGACGAGGATCTCGATGAGCAGGTTGTCGTCATCGAGCACCTTGGATATTGCAGTGGACATTGCCGCAGCCTGAGGCTGCCTCTCACGTTCCATGATGCACCGAGGTCTGTGGATACGGGGGACAGCGTAGAACATCAGATTAGTGTTGCCAACTGAAATTAGTCAATACATTAAACAACAATTCGCGTTAAACTATGACCACCTGTGAATCCGATTTGGGACAGAATACCGGTACATGTTAATGCTAGCGAATCTAACTAATCAACAATTTGCATCAACCAATATCTAGTCAGTCTCCCATGGGTAGTCAATCGGATAGTAGTACTGTCAACTGAATTTATGCACAGAGTGAACAGCAATTTTTGCATTAAACATTGGCTAGTGAGTGATCTCATCTGGGACTGAAATACTCCATCGCAATTGAATCTGATTTGGATATGTGCACTACATTGATTCGGAATCCAGGCCCAGCATCTAGAAGAAGACATCATCTATTCATCCAAAAATCCGTGAGATTCGGCAGGGAACCCTAGCTAGCTCCGAAGGGTGAGTGTCACACCCTCTACCTCCGTGATGGTGAGCAGTGAGTCACCAGGCTGAGCTGGTGAGATACTATTGGCCAGTTGTGTGCCAGCGTGTAAAGCTTGTGAGCTGTCGTGTGGTGGACCACCTGTAAGCGTGAGTGCGTGAGTTGCGGGTATTTTGTACCCAGGCCTGTATCCGAATCATTATGCTGGAGTTGAATACTGAATCTCGCTCACCTCCTTGCGTCTGCTTCTCACTTTGGTTCATCTCTCTCTCGTCCCAATTGCTGTCCGATTCCTCCCCTGATCTCTGTGATCCAACCCTTCCAATCCCGGGTCATCACAATCTGGTATCAGAGCTAAATCCGCTCCGCTCGCGCTCACAAATTCCCGAGATCGGACCCGAAAAATTCCACCGCGACAGGTGCTGAATCACTTCGGTGAATCGGCGCGAAATCCTCCGCGGGGTTGGGTCTGATTCAGGGCGAGCCGCGACGGTGCCGGCCAAGGCTGCTGTGCCATCGGCACAGACCAATTTCGTCCTCACTAAGATGGAAGCAGTACATAAATCACTGGAGGAGATGCTCTCCAAGTTCACCGCGATCTCCGCGGAGATCAAGGAGGTCGGGACGGAGGTGGGCGGTCTGAAGAAGCAGATCGAGGACTTCGGCGAGGACCTCGACGGCGTCAAGCGCCGCCTCGTCGATCATGACAAGGCCGCGACCGCAGCCACGACCGCAACCTCAGCCACGGCTGCGACCGCACCTCTGCCGCGGGTGGAGATTCCGCGGGCAAACAAGGCCCCGCTGCCGGCGCGCTTCACCAACCTGCGTCCGCCGCTCCTCACTGCTCCAGGGACGGGCAGGAGTTTCAGACGGCGCCCTCGTCACCCACTGATTTGGTGGAGGGTGAGCGTCAAGGAGATTTCATCGTGCGACCTCGACGTCATGATTTTCCTCGGTTCGCAGGTGACAAACCGCTACTCTGGATAGATCTCAGTCTTACCTACTTTGAGATGTACAAGGTTCCAGAACATCATTGGGTTAGTACTGCTACTCTGCATTTGGATGGACATGCTGCATTATGGTTTCAATCATTCAAACGCAGAAATAGGTTGATTGCTTGGGATGTGTTCATGCAAGCAATTGTGGAGGAGTTTGGCTTAGATGAATATGATGGGCAAATGACTAAGTTACTGCAGCTTAAACAGTCAGGCACAGTAGCAGAGTATCGTCTGGCTTTTGAGGAGTCTATGTATCATTTGATTTCTTTGGATGATACACTCAGTGCTCGTTGGTTTGTTACTCAGTTTGTCTTCGGATTGCGTGATGATATCCGTTGTGCTGTCAGACTGCAAGGACCTGCTAGCATCACACGAGCAGCATCCCTAGCTCGCATACAGGAAGAAGAGAATGAGCAAACTAGACCCAAATCAAGACCTAGTGCGCCAACAAAACATCCACCAGCTGCATCCACTACTACCAACAACACTGTCGCTCGTACTGACTGGCCGAAGCGAGTTCCACCTGATGACTTTCAGAGAGAGCGTCAGTTAAGAGATTATAGAAGAGCTAATAATCTCTGTTTCAAATGTGGAGACAAGTATTCAAAAGAACATCAGTGCAAACGTTCTGGCCAACTACTGACCATCGAGGTGAGTGAATTTGGGGAAGTGATCTCTGATGATGCTGAACAAGCCTTACAACTGTTAGATGAACCTGTTGTGACTGCAGCATGCTGTCACTTGTCTGTGGATGCGTTAGCTGGCACTGAAGGTGGTGAAACTATTAGGCTGCGTGCATTAGTGGGAAATCAAGTAATGCTGCTGCTTATCGATTCTGGAAGCACACACACTTTTGTCACAAGGGCTTTTGCTGAGCGAGCTGGATGTGCTATTTCATCTGCACCAGCTTTACCAGTCAAAGTGGCTAATGGCGAATTGATGACTTCAAATGAGCAAGTCACAGGACTGTCTTGGTGGACTCAGGGTAATACTTTCACCACTGACATGAGAGTTCTGGAGCTCGGAGCTTATGATGCAATTTTGGGGGTAAATTGGCTGAAACAATTTGGCAGGATGACTGTGGATTGGCAAGAGAAGTGCCTATCTTTCCAGTATCTTGGCAAAGAAATCACACTCCAAGGTGTGGTACAATAGCAGTCTCAGGCTTTGTCAGTTTTGTCAGCTGAACAGCTACAGAAATGGATTTCCGGCAATGAGGTTTGGGCCATGGCAGTAGTCGATCCGGTGTCCAAAACAGTGGTGAACTCTGACGCTGCACTATCTCCTGATTTGCAGACGTTGTTGAAGCAATTCTCTGATGTATTTGAGGAACCATCTGAACTTCCTCCACAAAGATCCTTGGATCATGCAATTCATCTGGAGAATGGTGCTCAACCAGTGAACTCCAGGCCGTACAGATACTCTCCTCTGCAGAAGGATGAGATCGAACGACAAGTGCAGGACATGCTCACTTCTGGGATCATCACAGAGAGCATGAGTCCGTTTGCTTCGCCAGTGTTGCTTGTTAAAAAGAAAGATGGCTCTTGGCGGTTTTGTATTGACTTCAGGCGATTGAATTTAGTCACTGTCAAGAACAAGTTTCCACTGCCTATTGTGGATGAGCTTTTGGACGAGTTGGCTGGGACAAAGTTCTTTTCCAAGCTGGACCTTCGAGCTGGTTATCACCAAATCCGAATGCGTCCAGAAGATGAAGCTAAGACAGCCTTTAAAACCCATCATGGACATTTTCAATTCAAGTGATGCCATTCGGGTTAACAAACGCTCCGGCCACTTTCCAGTGCATCATGAATTCTATATTTGCACCATTCTTGCGCAAATTTGTTATTGTCTTCTTGGACGACATCTTGATCTACAGCAAGTCGTGGGCTGAACACATGCAGCATTTGCAATTGGTTCTGGCAAAGCTCCGAGAAACTCAGTTCTATGCGAAACTCTCCAAATGTAGCTTTGGACAGACTAGCGTCCAATATTTGGGTCATATCATCTCAGACAAGGGAGTGTCCACTGATCCGGAAAAGACTGAAGCCATTGTCAATTGGCCAGTACCAATGGATGCTACAGAATTGAGAAGGATTTTGGGTTTGACAGGTATTATCGCAAGTTTGTGCCCAGTTATGGTATGTTGATCAAACCTCTGACTCAGTTGTTGACTAAGAAAGGGTTTTTATGGACAGAGGAAGCCACTGAAGCTTTCAACAAATTGAAAAAGGCTATGGCATCAACCCCAGTTCTCGCTCTTCCTGATTTCAATCCTTTTACTGTCGAAACTGATGCCTGTGACACTGGGGTGGGAGCAGTTTTGATGCAGCAAGGTCACCCTATTGCTTATATGAGCAAAGCTTTAGGTGTCCTAAATCAGAAATTGTGTATCTATGACAAGGAATTCTTGGCTGTCATCATGGCTATCGATAAATGGCGCCAGTACTTGCAGAGGGGCAAATTTACAATCATTACCGATCACAAGAGTTTGTGTAACCTCACCGATCAACAGCTCAATTCTGATTTACAGAAGAAAGCCATGGCAAAGTTGGGTGGACTAAATTTTGAGATCAAATACAGAAGAGGAGCTGAAAATGGGGCAGCAGACTCCCTGTCACGAGTTGGCCATCTGCTGGACATTCAGACTGTTTCTTCTTGTCAACCATTGGTTACAAGAAGTGGTTAATTCCTATGTCAATGATAAGGCAGCCTCATTGTTGCTGCAGGAACTTTCTGTTCATTCTCCAAATGATAAAGGATTCTATCTGGAGAAAGGTTTGATCAAGTATAAAGGTAGATTGGTGATTGGTGACAACCTAGCTTTGCAAACTAAATTGATAGCCTCATTACATGACAGTGCTATTGGAGGTCATTCGGGCATACAAGCTTCTTACCAAAGAATCAAACAACTCTATTACTGGCAAGGTATGAAACTGGCAGTAGAAAACTATGTCAAGCAATGTATTGTGTGTCAACAGGCCAAGCATACTCATCAGAAACCCGCGGGACTGTTGCAACCATTACCTCCTCCTGCGGCACCATGGCAAGAAATTACCATGGACTTCATTGAAGGTTTACCTACTTCTGAAGGTGCTAACAGTATCCTTGTGGTAGTTGATCGTCTCACCAAGTATGCGCATTTTCTTCCCTTGAAGCATCCGTACACGGCAGCCACTGTTTCCAAATTGTTTGTTGACAACATTGTGAAGTTACATGGTGTACCAGTGGCGATTATATCCGATCGACAAAATTTTCACAAGTCACTTCTGGAAAGATTTGTTTCGGTCCTTGGGCATCAAGTTGAATTATAGCACAGCCTATCATCCTCAAACAGATGGACAGAGTGAAAGGGTAAATCAGTGTTTGGAGCAATATTTGCGCTGTGCAGTTCAGGACAACCCCAAGCATTGGAAGAAATGGCTGGGTCTAGCAGAATTCTGGTACAATTCAAGTTTTCACACAGCTCTGGGATGTTCTCCGTTCAAAGCATTGTACAAGTCCGATCCAAACTTCGGTGGTATGCCTAATCTGACAGTTGCAGATGATTCTGTCGCTGGAGATGCTGCTTTGGACTATCAGGCTCATACTGAATTGTTGCGTGCTCAACTTATCCGGGCTCAGCAACGCATGAAAACTTATGCATAAGAACCGAGTGGAGCGTCAGTTTACTGTTGGTGATCAGGTTTTGCTTAAACTTCAGCCATATGCTCAGCAGTCTGTGGTCAATCGCCCATATCCAAAGTTGTCTTACAAGTATTTTGGTCCTTTCACAATCTTGGAACGCATTGGTGAGGTTGCATACAAGTTAGCTTTGCCAGTTGATGCACAAGTTCATCCCGTGTTTCATGTTTCACAATTGAAGCCGTTCAATGCTAAATATACTCCCGTGTTCTCGGAGTTACCGGCAGCCTCTGATTTTTCAGCAGCCAAACCTGTTCCTGTAGCAATTCTGCAACGCCGGCTGGTGCGCAAAGGCAATGCAGCTGCTCCGCAAGTCTTGATCAAGTGGGCACACCTCCCAGACGACATGGCTACTTGGGAGGATTACTACGTGCTGAAGTCGCGTTTTCCCGATGCTGCTCTTTGGGAAGAAGAACAAGCTCGCGCTGGAGAAGAAACTTCTCAAGGAGGGGCAACTGTCACACCCTCTACCTCCGTGATGGTGAGCAGTGAGTCACCAGGCTGAGCTGGTGAGATACTATTGGCCAGTTGTGTGCCAGCGTGTAAAGCTTGTGAGCTGTCGTGTGGTGGACCACCTGTAAGCGTGAGTTGCGGGTATTTTGTACCCAGGCCTGTATCCGAATCATTATGCTGGAGTTGAATACTGAATCTCGCTCACCTCCTTGCGTCTGCTTCTCACCTTGGTTCATCTCTCTCTCATCCCAATTGCTGTCCGATTCCTCCCCTGATCTCTGTGATCCAACCCTTCCAATCCCGGGTCATCACAGTGAGTACCTGAGTCCAGATGGGCGGCCGGCTGGAAGCCCTGGCTGCCCGGCGGGAGTATACCGCTCCGCGCGCGTGCCCCTTTCCGCCGGCGGATGGCGCCTCCGCGAGCGCGATGGTGCGGCGGAGAAGCGACGCCGTGGGGATCCACCGGGGCCTGTGGGGAGGCAGCCACGGCAGGATTTTTTTCTCTGATGTAAAAACGTGAGCTGGCAAAGATCGTGCTGTGGAGGTACTAACGTGGAGGTGTCGACGTGGCTCACTTAGCTGATATATGGCATCTTAGAGCATCTCCACCGGCACCCCCAAATCGTAGCCGGCAGCGTCGCCGGCAGCGATTTATTGGGGGCGCCGGCAGCCCACTCGCGAATTGGGGAGGTCGTTTTCCCGGCGCCCCCGTTATTTCGGCCCCAATAGATAAAAGTAGACATATTTTATTTTTTTCATTCAAGATGATCGATATATAGAACTTAAACTAGACTTAAACTTGAAAATTAAACTAAAATTAAGCCGGATCCCTTGGTCGGACGTCGGCCGTGGCGATCTACTCATCAGAGTCGCCCTCATCTTGCTCATCCCTCTCCTCATCGGTGTGGTAGCCGCGGCGGCACATGGACTCGTCGAAGACCTTGACCTTCAAACTGTCGGCGCCGTCGTACTTGAAGAGGACGAAGTGGCCGGGCTCGATGGAGTGCGCGCGGGCGAACCGCCTCCAGCCATGGTGGAGGTACATCTGGCCTAATCGGTCAAAGAGTACCTCCACGGACCACTCGCCGGTCGCGCCGCCGGACACCCGCAGCGTCAGTGGAGGTCGACCCAAACGCCCTCCTCTGGCCCCTACGCCTCCGGCCCCTCTGCCTCCCGCCATGGCCGCCGGTGTTGAGATGAATGTGGAGATGCGTGGATGTGGTGTGGCAAAGAACACAGCCGGGTCGGGCTTAAAAAGGAAAGGTAGATACGCCTCGGATGCCGCCGACGCGGAGACCGAGAGCTTCATTGATGTCGCCGCAGAACTCAGCGGTCACCATTGATGGCGGCGCAGAAGGCCGAGCGACCACCATTGATGGCGGCGCAGAGTGGAAGGTTACGGTGCGGCTGCTAGGCGGGACCCGCGGCTGCGTCCGACGTGGCGAGACGCGCCGGCACTCCCACGCCGGTCCTTCCGCGTAGGGGGTGGTTTGGGCTTGCCGGCGATTTTATTGGGCTTCAAAAATCGCCGGCTACCTTTGGGGGGCGCCGCTGTGAGGTGTTTTTTGGGCCGGCCCCCAATACGGCTAGCCGCCGGTGGAGATGCTCTTAGATCTTACTCAGAAACCAGAGTCAATAGACGGATAAACCCACTAGACTTTTCTTTGAGCCAACATGAAAAATTGGAGCGGTCAACGAATTGTTGGAGTCACATGAGCCTGCAACTATACTCCCTTCGGTTCAGTTTAACAAACACATATGTAGTTTTAAAAAAAATGACCATTGATTTGGTTGACAAAATTTGAACTATATGTCACAAAAAATGCACCATTGGATTTATATCATATTCAAAATAATTTTCCAACAGTATAATTTTTATGCATATAATTGCTATTTTAATAATTAAATTAATGGCCAAGGTTTTCTTAAACTACCCGTGTGCCGGTTAAAGTGAACCGGAGGAGTAGAGAGACGAGCCTTTGAAAATGTCAAGGTCTTCTTTAGATTATATGAAATTTCGTACGAAACTAATACTTGGGATTTATTTCTATAAATCGTTCGGATCAAAAGAATGAGCATCAAATTCCACCTCAACCATTTTCTATGTTTCACACATTTTCCTGTGTTTTTTTTTTCCTGTTTTCAATACCATGTGCTTTTGCAATCCTTTATTTTTTTCATTGCATTTGTCCTATTGTTGCGTTTGTCAATCTTGTGATACAAAGAGGACCTGGTCCTTATTATTGATTAGAGAAAAAATTCCTATTTAGTTTTCAAAAGAAAATACAAGACAAGAACATCAAAAAGCTAAATACTCAGCAAACAAGCCTTCTTCAGGAATCAGGACCACGAAACAAAGATGTTGGTTGCAAACAATAGACTCCTTCTCGGCCATGGGACAACGATGTTGGTTGCAACCATTAAGCCTCCTCGACCAATACTAACAAGGAGAGCAGGCGCGCTTTGTTGCACTCCTGAAACACAATAGAAACGAAACATGTGCCAGTGACACGAATTAGATATCCAATTGATGTTTAGGTTTGATCCAAATCTCTTAGGTGAAACCTCTCATCCTACTAAACTTTGGTGAACAGCAGATGCAAAGAGCCAAGTTACCAATTCCTTGTTCATTAGACCATTCATCTGTCGAAAGTACGAAGCATATTTCTGATAGGAAAGAGAATAGCAAATACTGTTCATGTACAGTAGAACCCAATTCCTTGTTCATTAGACCATTGTATTTTTTGTATACATATGTCATAGGTAACCTAGAAGTAGAACCCAACAAAAGCACTATCGAGATCAACAGAGCAGTTATAATGCTCGAAACACATACGGTATGTTGCTTCAGCTTTGTCTGTAGACACCTGCAACCTGTCTGGGTAGAGAACTATCTCCGCAGAGGCAAAACAGAGCTCATGCAAATGTCTTTTTTCTTTCTGGAGAATATGACAATTAAGAAAAGCAAGCACAAAGCTTGATTCTTTTTCAAAACAGAAACTTGTGTGCTAAAATATCTAACTCCGCAAAATCTGGAACATTTCTTTCGGTTAATATCTACATGAGGTCACCACAGAATCAGACTTCCATGCCAGAAGCTCCGAGACAATACCAAAGATAGTTACATAGCATCCCAATTCCTGATTAATTATTTCAGTAAATCTTACTAATAAAGACAGTAGAAACTGCTACTACTACCAGCGTCGCTCTTCCTTGATGCCACCAATGTCACTGCTGACACATAAGCAAACGAGCTCCATGGTATATTTGTTCTTCATATGGTATTTCTGTTTTCAGGTAAAATCGAGGAGAGATCAGGGTGGGCATAATTAGCAACATGATAACAAATGGACACAAACACAAGTGGCTAATTCAACCATGAGTAACTAATATGTGCACTCAAAAGTTGAATGCATTTTTTTAGCAATACAGTTTCTTTCCTTCACCAGAAGTTCAGTGATCCGTGTTAAACGCCTTCATATCAAACATGCATACTCACATTATACAGTTTGACAGACCACTACAAACTGCCTATTAGCTTGGATTATTCACAAGTATCATATACAAGGAAAATTTTCTTTTATGATATATCTGAATCAGATATGATGCATTCAAGTGCACCCACGTAAAATATATGATTTGGTAAAACATAAGCGATAGAATGCTGCACCGCAGCAAAATTTGGAAACTCGAGATTAAGAAACTAACAGTACATAACAGCTCGAGGTTCACAGTTCAAAGATAGGAAGCTAACCCATGACACCATTGTTAATTTTGAGAAATAGGAAGCTAAAATTTCATGCTTGATGGGATTGTCATGATATTCCAAGACAAAAAAAGTTGTGAACATCATAACAAGGCTAGGCATCTATCAATATGACTAGCAACCAACAACTGCACCTGTCTTGGACACTATGATATTAAGTACAGTAGTACACACCTACTCTCGAGTACAAATAAATATTACCAGCTAGCTAGAGGTAAAACCAATGACAAGCTAATATTAAGGATGGCAATAAATTGGGTAATACAAACTTGCGGTGTATCAGTAATTCACACAACATGCTTAATACTTTTTTCAGAGTGTGGAGATATCGTTCCAAGATCAGCATGACATCCTTCCAAAATCATCTAAAACATATCAAATGATGCTGAATTAGTATTCCTAAAATGGCCCAAGGACCAAATCATGTACCTAACAGCATTCCACGGTTAAACCAAACAGTGTGATGTTTTGATGAGCACTGATAAGAGTGACAGAGCATCGTAGCAATCCCAAGCCTTACCATAATTAATCAATTCTGATAAATGTATTGATCAAAGCTACACATTTTAGCTTTAAAGACCTGGCAGAATGAAGTAGCAGAACGGAAGAGGGGTTTACACGATGCACATTGCAAATCTTTGTAACCTCAACAAGAGCACAATATATAGAGATCAACTAGAGAGCAAAAGGCATACCTTGCAGTACCATCCTTCGGCGTAGGGAATGTGGGAGGCCAGATCATCTTAAATGGATAGATATCATAAACCCAATTTATACTATTTACCTCATACACCTTACACAATGTCCTGCACTTGATATCCATATAAAGTATGTAGCAGCCCAACTGGAAGAACACAAACTCAGCATTGTCGCTGACCTGCTTTATCTCAAGAGGCTCATCTATGCAATCTGACATACACATATTAGCACACATCTCACGCAAACAGACATTGTCTACCAGCAACCACTTGTCCCCCTTGTGGAGCCAGATGCAAAGTTGAAGATCCTTCACCTGGGTGAGATATACACTAGAAGCATCATCACCCCGTGACAACAGCGTGTCTCCAAATTCATAATCCACACCATGTGGGAGCTGAATTGTTGAGAAACTTGAGGCGATCAAATCCAAGACAATAATGTCTCTCGAAACAGCCACGGTATAAATCCTACTTCCGGCCAGCACAGCTCTTGGTTCCCATAGCGGACGAGACGGCAGGTCAATCGCCAAGGTGTAATGTATGCGCCAGACACCATCTTGCAAAATATACACCTGCACCGTAGATTTTGTTGTCTCCTTGGTCATCTCGATCAACACATAAAAGTAGGACACGCTGTCACCTTCTTCTTTGGAGATGAGATCCGTCCAAATGCTCAAATTGTTGTCCTGTCGGACGGGTGGGAATGGTGGGACGGTTTACCAAGCCTTTCTCAGCGCACAGTGGGTTGTGCACTCCAAATGTCGATCAACTTAAGGCGCAGCATTTGGTGAAGACGTTGCCATTCCGACAGTCCATGATGTAGCTGTTTGTAGGTATGCCCTGGCTGGTGTCCATGCTGAAGTTTGTGCGGCGAATGGCAGCAGCGAGCTCTGGGGGCAGATGCAGCATCGGAATGAAGCACAAATTGTTAGGCAGGTCGTCAATGTAGAACCCTAGGAGGCGGGGCGGGTGGAGCTTGCGGAAATGGCCGAGGAAGGATGGATCAGAGGCATGGTGGAGCCAGCGTTTGCATACGAGAGCGGCTCGGACGAGGGTTGTGGGGAAGGCGACGCAGAGGAGGATCTCGATGAGGAGGTTGTCGTCGTCAAGCACCTTCGATTTGGCAGCGGACGCCGCGGCCGGGCTGCCTCTCTCCTTCCATGCATGACCTGATGTCTGTGTGGTCTGGAGGATGTGTACCACAGGGGATTAGTGAACTTAGGGAATACATTAATCAAACAATTTGCATTAAACAATGGCTAGTGAACCTGATTTGGGAAAATAATACTACTCTGGCTAGTGAATCTGATTTGGGGCTAGCTAGCGCAAACACTACAAGGAAGGAGATGTGCACTGCAACGATAAGGAGTCCAAGCCAGTGACTACAAGGGGACATCTGGCAGGAAACCCTACCTCAGTACAAATCGACCAGGCAGGAAACCATACGCTTCACAGAGAGATCGTTCCGAGTTCGTCACCCCTTGGGGCGGTGGGAGGTGTCGCCGGCGGACGGAAAGGGGTGGGGGAGAAGCGACGGTGCCGGCGGAGAGTCGGTCGAGCGGGATGGGGATGGGGGTTCACTGGGGAATGGGGAGGGGTGAGAGCAGGGGAAGAGACGGCCCTGTTCTACTCTTTGCTTAGCTTACCTCACATTTTTTTCTCCGATGCTCAGAAAACCAGAGCATCTAGGTGCAAAAATTATTTTTTGGAATGTCAACAAATAATTACTACAAAATTTACACGTTAGAGCCCTTTTTCTGTGCTTGTAAAATTTGTAAATAAATAATTTGTTTGTACTAAGTGAATAAACAAATTCAGTGCTCAAGATTATGCTACTTCGGAGCACCAAAATATTTTTTTTCTCTCAGGTCATGAATGTGTTCAGAAGTACGAGGGCAAAAATACGTGATCCATATGTATGTTTTTGAAAAAAATTACATCGCCAGGCATTTTTAAACGACATTACTTTTCATCCCAGAGGCACATTTTCCTGGAGCCATTCCTATGGACATAACAGCTTCACATAGCTAATCTACACTACTATTAAACAAGCGAACATGAGTTTCACTACATGTACCCAACACCGAACCAAGACCAATGCTGCCTTACCCCACCAAACAACTTAGCAAACGCTGTAATAGCCCCACCAATCAGGTCTGCGGGTGCACGTACCGATTTACAATGACTGAATCCTACTTCACCTCCACCTCGACCGCAAAGAATTTGAATGTGCACGACCCACGTTCCTAACCCCGCAATCACGGGAAAAAAACCCGCAATCACGGAAAGAAACTCATCAATCCTTCTCCCCCAGGCTCCCTCGCCGCACGGCGACTCCCTGTCCGTCGCCACTTCGATGACAAGCTCGCCACCTGGCACGACGGAGACGGCACCTTCCTAGATGGCGCGTTTGCCGCCGGGCAGCGCGAGGTCTCCGTCCTGGACGGCGCCCACGCAAGCGGGCACCACCGTCTTGGTGCTGGACGACGCCCAACCCATCGGCACATTCCCTGCGCCCGTACAGCCCGCCAGCAACTCCGTCTTGTTCAACGGCACCCTCCCCACCAGGCAGCACAAGGTGTCCTGGACGGCACACTCGCAGTCCAGCAGCAACGTTGTCTTGTTGGACAACGCCCTCGCCGCCGTTTACCCCGCCACCAAGTGGGCGGCTGTCAGCTCCTGCAAAAACGGTGACAACTTACTCTTCCAGCTAATACTGTCTTCCACAAAGTTCAGATTGTATTCTGAAGTTAATTCTGAAGATTATAAACCCTCGACAGATGCAAAACAAACAAATTGAAACTGAAACAATTTATAACCACATAGAATAGGTGTTTTGATTAATTCTGAAGTTATAAATTCTGACGAAATTTGTCACCACGGCACATGGAGTTTCATCTTCTTTGGGCCAATCTACCACAACACTTGTAAGATAATGTTAACTGCTCACTTCAATTGTGAAACGGTAAAATGGGCAACCACAGTTCTAGATTCTTCAAACCAATGGCATGTGAATGACAGTAAGAGAAACATATTTTGTATGTATGGTTCCTACCCTTTCTTAATAAACAGTCTATTTGAACGTTCTGCAAAATTATATAATTTTCAATTGATCAAACTATGCAGCAACCATACATGTGAGTCGTTTGCTTCTGAACCACCATTTGTGAAGATTTCCTTTCCCAGTTCCTTTAAAGTGAACATGCTAAGGTCTTCCGCAAGATCCTGAAACATCACGTCTCCATCATCAGTAATGCTCCACTACTTGTAGTTAGATTACTTTTTTTTTACCCCAGTCCAAGACTAAAATTAACATCTTGGGATATATGGACAAATCTGTATCGACTTATATAAATTAATCTATTCAGGACATATTCATTCTCTTTTTAATAGTTCTTGGACGGTTTTGATCAACGAAACGAAATACCTGGACTGGCTTTTTCTTCTGCACTATCAAGCTGCTCATGCTGTACATTTTCTTCACATGCAAGACTGCTTGTAGAGCATCTGAAAAGGACAGACTATCCCGTGCCATCACCGCCCTGCACATCCGACTAAGTCGGCTCGGACGAACTCCTCGCTAACGCAGGTGTAGATTCATTTGCCAGCAAGTGAACTATGTGATCCGTTGATTGCTCGCGTCGCCTTTCTTCATATTTTCGGAAACCATCAACATTATATATTGATTGCTCGCGATAAATGATTCTTACTGATCTCAAATATAAGCCAGAATATCAAGGGGATCTAACAATTCTATTTCCAGAACATCTACAAGTGAGGTCAGGTGGAAGTCTTCTTAGAGAATGTCTGCATCTATAAGATAATAAAAACCGGTAGATGTCTGCCCGAAGATTACACAGAGTGACGCACCGGGATTACACAGATGACTCACCGAGAACATCCACTCTTTTGTAATCTACTATAGGAAAAAATGACATGATATCATCAATTGCATCCATACCGGGCAGCTTCAGCACATCAGCGCACTCTTTGGGATGTCCCATGCGGGCTGCTCTCTTCGGGGCTGGCCGGGCGTCCATGAGGGGTTGCCGACGAGGTGCTGTTGCTGCTCACCTAAGAGCCTGCTGCCTGCTAGGTTTGTTCGACAGGCTGGCGAGGATACTGCTAGCTAGGTGGGGTTGCCGAGGGGGTGCTCCTGCTCCTCGCCAAGGAGCCTGCTACATTTGGTCGTCCGGGACGGCGAGGAGCCTGCTAGGTTTGGTCGCTGGGGGTCGGCGATGAGCTGAGCCAGGATTTTTCAAAGATCGGAGCCGGCGACAAAGGAGCAACGCAGAGATCAAGCCGCCGGCGGGGAGGCAGGGGAGAGGTCGGAGATGAACTTGACGAGAGAGATGGGGAAAAAGATTAGCAGAACTACAGAAGTGAGAGAAACTGGGGGTCCCTAGCCGGGGCGATGGGGAGGTAGGTGAGACTGATTGAGAGTAGAGTGTCGGGGTCGTGTCCGATTTTTTGTTTTGTTTTATCGAACGTGATGATTTTGCATATTTTCTACTGAATATATTCAAATTTGTATCATAAATTTTTGTAATGATGAAGGTCATCATGTGGTATTTGGATGTTAAATTTTATGGAGTTCTTCACGGCAGATATTCTTCCGACCCTCTTGCACAGGTATATATTTTGCTTTCTATCATGCTATTTATTTGATTTTGTATCGTTATCTCAAAACTAACTCTGAGCGCAACTTGATATAGGTTTATATGACAAATTTCATGTATCGTGGATTTTAGAAAAGGAACACAAGTGGGTGGATCGTGTGTTGCATTGCACTTGCACCAACGCGGGTGGATTTTTGTCCGATGCTCACGGTGAATATTCTCGACCATGCTCATTTGTTACACTTGCACATTCACTCCATATAATAATGTTGTATACTGCATATGTAGAATGATTTGGAGTTGACAGAATGATTTTGTACATATGCAAAAAGTATCAAGACAATTGGGCGATAAACAACATTCATGTCTTAGGAATTAGGAATATTGATCCATTAAGATTATTCTTGCTTGCATCAAGCTATGAGAAATTATTAATCACATAAAAAGATGGATCTTCATGGAATAATAAATAGTGGATACTATTGTGTTACTTTGAATTTATTTTTAACTATCGCTTCAAACTGGTTTTGAATTGTAATATTTTGCAGATAATAAAGATTGTATATTGTTGACCCATAGTGTATGCATGGAATGTATTGCTCCGATAACATAAAACTCACTAAACTAGAAATGAGATTTACAATCTGAAGACGTGCGATGCACGTGCACAACTACTAGTCAAAACCTATTTCGCAACGGCAAACAGTAAGACACTTCTCCAAAGTCAAAATGACACAGTTAATAACGCAATAAGGTTGTTCCGGAACGACACAGCTTTGCACCCCACTGTAGCCATGCTTGGTATCGTCCGAAATACAGAACCAGCGAAATACACCAGTGTTCCGCAGTGTGATCAAACCAGACAGCTACTCGGCATACAGGTCTTCTTGATCACGAAACAAATATATCAGTTACAAACAGTGAAGATACCAAACGATAAGAGTTCCTGCTCAGTTACATAAAAGCATCATAATCCCTAAATTTATAAATCCAGTAGACGTTATAATAAACAGTGCTAGTACTGCTACCAGCTACTAAAAGAAGTGCAGCTCATTACAGCTCTCCCTTGATGTGGTCCTTCTCGTTGAGCTTGATGATTTTCTTGCTTTCACATGGAATTTCTGTTTCAAGCGAAACAGAGCAAGGATCAGCATGGAAACCTTCCTAGCCATGGCATTTATCTTCTTCAGATGGCATTTCTGCTTCTGGCAAAACTGATGAATTATTAGGATGTTTAAAATTAAGTATCATTATGCTAAATGAAGACGAAGACAATTTGGCTAGTACAACGACAGTCAACTATTATGTGCGCTCAAAAGTAGAAATGATGGATTTATCTCAGTAATACATTTTTATTTTTCCTCCAGAAAAGCTCAGGTGGTCAATATTAAATGCCTTCATACCATATGGAGAAATTAACTTCCATTGTAGAGTTCTGAATTTCAATAAAAGAAGCACTAATGGTTCGCTTGGATTATTCAATTGTGTCATAGAAGAGAAAAAAAACGTTGTGGTATATCTGAATCAGAACACATGCATAAGTTCAAGCATACCCACGTAACATATTATCTGTTATATATTGGATCAACCATAGTAAAAGAAGAACTTAGAAAAAACAAGTAACAATCTCATACATAACAGAATGAGGGTCAAACCTCAGACTACATCTAACTCTATCTCAGACAGCACAACTGCAACTGCAGACCTTGATGACCCACATCGAGCATATACACATTGAGGACCAACAACAAGGGGACTGCAGGATGATGACAACAACAGGAAAACAGCCAACAACGAAAGACTTCTACACCCTGTTTGCTGATCGAGGTACAAATTGGGCTCAGGCAAAATGGGTCTGGCACACGGTTATTCCGCATAGGCACAAGATTTTCCTATGGCTGGCACACAGAGGAAGGCTCAACACCAAACACAATATGGTCAAGAAGAAATGGTGTAATGATGGGGGATGTGACCAGTGCCCCACCCTAAAAACTTTTGAGCATATTGCGCTACACTGCCGCCAGGCTTCTTTGGTTTGGATAAAACTTCAGATACAGAGCACTGCAAATTCAGCAATCTCCCTACAGGAAATGTTCCAGGTAAACTTACATGGACCATCAGCTCAGGCATGGCCAATATGCGTCAATGCTTGTTTCCTGTCTCTTTGGCATGCCAGGAACAATAGAGTGTTCAACAACAAGGACATCAACAGGAACGCACTCTTCAAAAATATTGCAGACAATATGAGGCTTTGGGCCCACAGATCAAACAATATGAAGGAAAAGCTGTTGTTTAGGGTGCACAAATTCGATCCTACATAGCGATCAACCGGTTGACACCTTTTTTTCTTTCTTTTTTCGTTTCGTTTCTGTGTCGGTTCCTGTGAACTGGCTCGTCTTGTACATAAGTGTGGGTGTGGGTGTCTCTAGAGTGTGTTTCTCTCTCCTCCCCCCCCACACACACACACACACTGTAACTCTGCTGTAACTTATAAGGTCCGGGCCCTGCCCAACCTTCTTATATAGTAATATATAAAATTCAAAAAAAAAAGAATGAGGGTCAAGTTTCAAACGTAAGAAGCTACACAACCACAGCAGGAAATTACACATTGATTATTGAGAAACAGGAAGCTAAAATTTCAGGCCTAAAGGGTTGTGATAATATTTCAGGACCAGAAAATCCAGTGGTCAACATGATAGCAAGGCTAGGAATCTACCAACTCTTATAAATGACTTTCTTATACTTTCACAGGTCCAATTTATAGTTCAGAAAACAGCGATACAACAAAATGGAAGGTCCATGCCAAGACACCAGATAAGTCGTTCTTCTGAACCATACAAAATTGCTGCTCTGTAGATAATCACGAGTCCATATAAAAAATTGTAGCTTCACTAACTTTAAACAAATGGAGATCTGGTATTAAGGATTTCTGTATGAGGAGCAATGCAGACTTACGGAGTAATTGGCACAACAAATGTCCAAAGAAGATCTGGTAATGTTTTTTTAGATTGTGGAGCAAGAGCACTTAGAGCAGCAAAATATCAAATGATATTTAACTAGTATTTCTAAAATAGCCTAATGAATCAATCATACACCTAAGACTATTTCACAGTTATTCCAAATAGTGTGATTGTTCATGAACTACTAACAAGTGTAATGAAGCATCACAAATGCACTAATGCCAATTCATACAACAACTAATCAATTGCGACGCTGCATTATAAATACTACAAATTGCGACTTCAAAATACATGGCAAAACAATGTAGCGAAATAGAAAAGAGATTTACATGATGCACATGGCAAATCTTTGTAACCTCAGATGAGAAAAAGGGATACCTTGAAGGATCATCTTTCAGTGGATGAAATATGGGGGCCCAAATCATCTTAAAAGGACAGATAGAAAAGACACGATAAATATCATCTTTTATTATATCATACACTTTACGCATAGTCCTGCACTTGATATCCAGATAGAGTATGTATCGACCCATCTGGAAGAAAACAAACTCAGCGTTGTCCCCCACCTGCATTATCTGAAGAGCAGAACTATGCTCATCCTCAAAGGTGCAATCTGACATCCTCAAATTAGCAACTATATCACTCATAGAGATGGTGTCCACCAACAACCAGTTGTTCCCCTTGTGGAGCCAGATGCGAAGCTGAAGCTCCTTCACTTGGATGACATATACACTAGATGCATCATCTGACCTTGACAACATGGTGTTCTTATCTTCACACTCCACCCTTGTGGGAGACGAATTGTAGAGAAACTTGAGGCCATCAAATCCAAGACAATAATGTTGCTCTGGACGGATGCAATATAAATTTTATTGTCGACCATCACAGGTTTTGGTTCCCACAGCGGATGAGATGGCTGGTTGGTGTCCAAGGTTTGATGTGTGCACCAGACACCATCTTGCAACATATCTACATGTGCCGTATACTCTGTCCTCTCCTTACGAGGTTTGATCAACACATAGAAGTAGGAAAACTCTCCACTTTTTTCTTTGCAGAGGAAATCATGCCAAATCGCGTACCTACCATCCCGGAGGGCGTAACTTGGAAATGGTGGGAGTGTCGCAATGACTCCCTCAGTGCCAAGCGGGCTGTGCACTCCAATTGTGAATCCAGATCCGTCATGGAACTTGATGAAGACACGGCCGTTCCGACAGTCCACGACGTCATTTGGTGCCCACTGCCTGGTGTCCAGGCAGAAGCGTGCACGATTGATGGCAGCGAGCTCTGGGGGCTGAGGCAACATCGCGATAAAGGGGGGATCACGCAGATACACAGTGTTGATATAGAAACCAAGGAGGCGAGGAGGGTGCAGCACACGAAAACGGCGGAGGAACTTGTTATCTGAGGCATGGTGGTGCCACCTCTTACAAACGAGCGCAGCACGGACCAGGGTGGTGGGGAAGCCGACGCGGAGGAGGATCTCGATGAGGAGGTTGTCGTCATCAATCACTTTCGATACCGCGGCGGATGCTGCAGCCGGCGGCTGCCTCTGACCTTCCATGTTGAGCTGATATCTGGGTTTGGGGGAAGTGTTGTAAAGGGGATCAATATTGTCACTGGATTGAGGCAATATATTAAACAACAATTTGCATTGAACAATGACTGTGAATCTGATTGGGACACAAATACTCCATGCTAGCGAATCTGGCTAATCAATAATTTGCAGCAAACAATATCATACTGGACTAAAATAATTCATGGTGAAATAGTGCTGTTTATGAATTCGGCCATGGAGTAAGCATTGCCTAGTGAAAAAAAAAATTCACTCGATGCTAGCGAATTTGACTAATCAATCTCTCCTATCTAAAAAGCAAATTTGGTTCCTTAGCCTGCCAGCACCAGCACTCCGTCAAAACATTTCGTCCAACTTTCCAAACTTTCCCATACATCCCACACGGTAATTATCAATCAGCATTAAATACCCAGTCAACAAACCTGAGCCGGCCAACCAAAAAACGTACGAACCAACGAGGCTTTCCTTTCCCATACGCTCGCAAACTAAGAAGTCTCAGCGATCAGTTCAAATCAAATAAGGCAGCATATCTCGCTCATATCGCATCGAACATCACCGCCATATCCCGATCGGCTGATCAACACGGTGCCCTACCTCTAGCGTCAACGACGTCCTCACCCATCCGGCGTGCTGCCCTAGCTCCGCTTTCGACGCCATCCTTGCCGGTCGCCCCTGTGGCCACCGCCGTTTCGAGGACACCTCTGCTGTCCTGGCTGCCTGCATTAGCTCTGGTGTCCACGTCGTCCTCGACCTTGTTGTCACGCTGTATAGGCGACAACGGTTGTGCGCTGTCTCGAGGACACATGTCGCTACCGTGTCCTACCTTCGGCATATTCCAGTCCTGCACTCAAATGAAATTGCCACAGTGAGTTATTTACATGATGGTCTCTCGACTATATTCTCTCCTATCTAAAAAACAAATTTGGTTCCTTAGCCTGCGAGCACCAGCACTCCGTCAAAACATTTCGTCCAACTTTCCAAACTTTCCCATACATCCCACACGGTAATTATCAATCAGCATTAAATACCCAGTCAACAAACCTGAGCCGGCCCACCAAAAAACGTACGAACCAACGAGGCTTTCCTTTCCCATACGCTCGCAAACTAAGAAGTCTCAGCGATCAGATCAAATCAAATAAGGCAGCATATCTCGCTCATATCGCATCGAACATCACCGCCATATCCCGATCGGCTGATCAACACGGTGCCCTACCTCTGGCATCAACGACGTCCTCACCCATCCGGCGTGCTGCCCTAGCTCCGCTTTCGACGCCATCCTTGCCGGTCACCCCTGTGGCCACCGCCGTTTCGAGGACACCTCTGCTGTCCTGGCTGCCTGCATTAGCTCTGGTGTCCACGTCGTCCTCGACCTTGTTGTCACGCTGTATAGGCGACAACGGTTGTGCGCTGTCTCGAGGACACATGTCGCTACCGTGTCCTACCTTCGGCATATTCCAGTCCTGCACTCAAATGAAATTGCCACAGTGAGTTATTTACATGATGGTCTCTCGATTATATCTCGTGAAAGAAAAATAAAGTCCAAAAGTACATGACTACGTGAAAACTGAGGCCGTGTTTAATAGTGGAATCAACAGGTCCAGTTGTATTATAATTTACAAGTAAATAAATGTTGTAGGCAAATCAGGAACACTGGAAAAATAATACCCTCTCAATGCTTATTAAGACTTACTAACAGTTTAACAGGTTTGATTTTAGCACAAGATGTGAATACAAAAAATGTTACTCCTTAGTAGTACATACTAACAATTTATCATGTTTGATTTCAGCAACCAGCTGCTAGCAAATGTTGAAACCAAATCAGGAACACTGAAAGGAGTGATGCCTTCTCAATCTTTACCACTTCATGTCATCTCCTTCCACTTGGGTATTGTTTATTCCGCGACACAAGTCTGAAATTCGAACAACACATATATATAATTAACAGTAGTTTCAAAAGATGTGGACGACAACAGTATATGTTGGGGTGGTCTCAATAGGCGAAGAAGATTTGTCGACATAGGAAACTACTGCTTTTTGACAGTATCCTCATTTCATTGTTCAAACATTACTGTCAAAGATGACTAAGGGCAAAACAGTCCAGATACATCTAAAACATCGGTTGCCATATCCCTCACTTCGTTGCAGCTCAAGGGCCCTTATCGCGCCAGGCCGTCGAACTAAGGACCAAGGTTGCAGGGAACGACAATCTTTGCATAAGTACACTAACGTCGAGGGCCCCTATCTCCACTACTAAAGGATGTCTTGGATAATAACTTAGATAGTTGACATTAAGAGACATATTGCTTTACTTTTTAAAAGGATGGTTAGTGACAGTACCTCATGAGCCCTCGTAACGTTACAGTAAGCATCTCGAAGAAGATGAGCAGTACAGAGATTGTCAGACTGGTCCATCGTCGCCTTCAAATATGATATCTGCACCAAATCAACGAAGACAAACCGGAACCACCCATCAATCAAGAAGCTTACACAAAGTTTTGATAGATCTCTCCTATACATAGTCAGTTTTGCCAGTTTCAATTAAGCTAGAGCTGCCATGAACAAGAAAATAATCATGCATTTCAGTTAACCACGTACTGACAATTGTGTCAGTTTGACTAAAGTGTGCCATCGGGCTACCTGTCTACACAACTACACTGTAGCACATACTTAATCTGTAGCACCCGTCTACACAACTGTAGCACCAATCGGATGGACTGTGCTACAATCACACGGTGGAGGCACATGGGGGATAAAATAAACATACTGGATGGTGTGATTGAACCGAGGCTTACCCTGATTTGTGCAGTCAGGTCCTGGTTACCTTCGAGCAGCTGCGCAACCTCGCGTCCTGCTGACATCCTTCTTGTTCCTTAGCAGCTTGATCCGCGCCATGGCCATCTTGAGGGCAATCTTTCTGAGATACGTCAAAAATAAAACATCATGCATTCAATTTCGCATCCACGGCAACCACGGAAGAAAACACGGAAATCTGCAAGCAAGACGATCTAGACTGACCACCTGTTGGGCATGGCGCCATAAGCCCTCGGCCGCCCTCTCCCGTGTCCCTCCCCCCGAGCGACACGGCAGCGCTACCCACCACCACCAAGTTCGTCCCCGGATCGATTAGATTCAAATCATAGCGGCCAGGAACTCCCTGGCGTAGGCCGGCGTCAAGGTGATTGCGGAGTCAAAAAATCCGACCTTCGACCTCACCATCTTCTCCATGGACAAAATGAGCTGGCGGCGCATCAGTGGAATAGAGGAGGAATACGGGGCGTGCAGGTCTGCAGGAGCAAGGAGATACGAGGAGTAAGGGGACAAGCTGAGCTTGCAACGTGGTTGGGAACAAGGCGGCGGCGATGCCGGCAGCGATGCGGTGCGAGTGGAAGAGGTGAGCTAGGAGGAGGGAGGGGAATGAGTGAGACTGACCCATCTGTCCATGCGAAAGTGCGACACACGTCACTCGCTACCAAGGGGTAAAATCGGGAACCCAAAAAAACTTGTAACTTGAGGACGAGATTGACTACCAACTTTTTCGAAACAGTACAGCGCAGAAGGTCACATACCCGCGCATAAACTCATCCCTATCGTTAAATTTGTAACATGATGAGATTTGACTATCAAATTGTTAAACGTCTTACATACTGAGACACGGACTTACATAAGGAGTAATGTATACGAAAATACACTTTGGTACCCGGGTGCATATAGACACGGACTTACATAAGGAGTAATATATACGGAAATACACTTTGGTACTCGGGTGCATATGCACCCGGTATCTGAAAAACATATTGCAAAATGTCAAAAAATCTGAACTAAAAATATGAAAAGTGTGATAGCTGAAACAGTGGCCTCACCTCTCCCTATGCCACTACTGCTCACGGGTCTCTTTTTTATGTGGAAAGCATAAGCTTTATCCATTGGTACACATAGACTAGAGAATGAGACTTAATTTGTCCACTCTATTTTTTTGTGCTTTTCTGGTGGAAGGAGAGTCGTAAAGCGTTAATCTTGTGTATTACTCACTGACATTTTACTCCATATGACACGACCATTTCAGTTTTTTACAAATAACCAAATTGGTCTCTCAAATGGATCATTTTGTTAGCAAGGTTATAAGTCCCTAGAAAAATATGGCAGTTGGGTGTTGGCGGTCTAACTTAATTATATGCATGTAATAGTAAGGATAATTAAATTAGAACTACTCGAAACGCAACATGCACCATCGATTTCTTAACGAGCGACTCAGATTCAATATTAGTTGCATGTGCGTTTAGAAATACGTACCTATCACTGGATTTTTTTTCATTTTTAAAACTTACGGAGTAATAACTCATTCCCGTAGCAACGCACGGGCATTTTGCTAGTAATCTGAAAAAAAATATCTGTATTAAAGAGTGCTGCACGGATAGTCAATCTGGTTCGGGACTGAACCAGTCCATTGCCAGTCAATCCATTGATCCATTCGGGGCTTAGAAAACCACTATTACATGGAAAAGAATATGCATCGGAGTGACGCGGATTTCCAAGCCAGTAAATCCATTAATTCGACCGGAAAACCTAGCGGGAAGAATTAGTACCTCAATCTAAATCGATCCGGAGAGAAACCCTAGACTTCACGGGGTATCGCTCACCGTCTTAGGCCGGCGGAATGTGGTGGCCGACGAGCGGGATATAGCGGCGGCGCCGGTGGAAAACATAGGCATGAGAGCACGGGAAGATCCGAAGACCTATTCTCCGATTGGCTTGGCTGACGTCAGGTTATGTTTCTCTCCGATTTGGACTGAAATTAGTTTCTTTCCATTTTTTCTTTTTGGGTTCGCTCGTGCTGTTTTTGTCTGGAAACAGTCGTTCGCCCCGCTTTATAACGGAGCCCCAAGAGGGTAACGACGCGTGACGCCGTCGCCGTCGAGACCGCAGTCTAGGGTTTTTACCCGGAGCCCAGTCCACGGAAGGTAACCACAACGACGCCCCCAAGAGGGTTACGACACTCGCACGCATCGCCGCCAGTGGCGCACAAGCGCTGAGCTTTTGCCCGGAATAACCTTCGCACTGCTCCCATACTCGGGCTGTCCAATGACCCCGAGAAAGGCCTCCGAGACGCGATCTGGGAACTGCCAAAGCCGAAGAGCGGCCAACACCAGGATCTCCCACCGCCCGCTCCTCGCCATCCACATGTCCGAAGAGAGAGACCATCACCACCGCCACGTCGCTCGCCATACAGACGCCCGTGCAGTCCACCTTCCGGGGCCGCCACCCTGGCATCCTAGACCTCGCACCTACGACACGACGAACTCCTCGAGGCCAAACCACCGGAGCGAGCAGAGCAGCTGTGATGAACTATTTATGAAGAAAAGAATGACAAGCATGGGAGGCGTTGGTGGTACCATGGGAGGCTTTGGAGGTATAGGAACAATCATGGAGGGCATGGGAGGCAATGGAGGGATGGGAGTGATGAATGCACCTCCGATGGGCATGGGAGGCATGAGTTTTGGCTCTCTTTTGGGAGGCATGGGACCATATGGAGGGATGGGCGACATGGGAGGCGTTGGTGCTACCATGGGAGGACCTCCGATGGGCATGGGAGGCATGGGTGCATCTCCAAACATTTTTGGAGCATATGGTGGGATGGGCACCATGGGAGGAATGGGTGCACCACCGGTTAACTTGGGTGCAACCATGGGTAGAGTCAATGCTACCATGGTGTCTCCTATGCCTTCGGATGGTGCATGTGGAAATAGTGCAAGCACCGTCCCCGTCAATGATGAAGATGGGGTTGGACAAGGTGAAGAGAAGGAGGAGGACGAAGAGGAGGAGGAAGAAATTGGAGAGAAATAAACTTGTGGCAAGTGATGATGTTTTATTCGTTTGTATGCACTTTATTGTAAATTATGCACTTTGGTGAATTTGTGCTTTGGTAAATTTGAACTATGTCATGAATTTGCTATGTTGCTATTTTGCTATGTTGCTATGAATTTGCTATGCTATTTTGCTATTTTGCTACGTTGCTCATATTGACGCTGCTCGTGCGCGCTGCATTTTAGCGCGACTGCTGAAGCGCGACGGCGTCGCGCGCGAGAAATCGCAATTCTGGCGCCGCAAAAAAAAAAATAGCGCGCCGGCACCTAGCGCTGCTGCTGGAGATGCTCTAAGACATTCCAAATGATCAACCATTAATTTAAACATGTTTATGTGAAAGCGTATGGCGAAAACGGGTCAGAGCCCCAGTGGCAAAGGTAGTAGTGGCTAACCATAGCAACCAGAGTTTGAGACCCGTCGGGGGTGAATTTTTGACAAATGCCGGCATGACGCGAGTTCTAGAGGAGCACTTCACCTACTTCAAATCTTTGGGAAGCCCAACCTCGCTCCTCCAATAATGGCTTGGTTTCTTCCCCTTTCGTCGGTGGTGTGATGCCTTTGCAGTAGTCGGTGGTGTGTTGGCAAGTTTTGTGGAGCTTTTCTTGCCCAGATTCCGTTGCTTTGGCGGCCAATGAGGGACTTTGTGCCCTTCGTATCTGGTTTTGCCCAGTTCCTCCACTAAACCGGGCAACTCTTTTTATGTGCCTTTTGGTTTTAAATCTCGACGGCCGTAGAGAACATATCTTAAAATTAAGACATTTAGAGCAACAAAATTTCACCATTCATTTTCTATCATTTAAATATGATATAGATAGTACGGAGTAGGTAACTTTGGCTCCCTCGTGCATATGCTCCTGGTTTTTGAAAAACACATTTCAAAATGTCAAAAAGTTCTGAAATAAAATTCGCGGATACATCTTTACATTCTACGTGTTCACTGAGTCGTTTCGCGTATTTAGCACCAAAATTTTTTTTACACTGGCTGCAAAAAATATCGGTTTTACTTGAAACAATTTTGTGAACATATAGGATGTTAAGCTTTATGAGCAAACATGTTTTTGCAAAAAAAAAACATTTCAAAATGCGTATAAAATATATTTTAAATATATGCAACCGGGAGTCAAAACTAAGAGATGTGACGATTGACGGTTCTTACTAAAAATTCCATTCCGAACAACTGTACCAAAGTCGGATGGAATTCCTTCTCGTATGCAAAGTAATTCCTGCGCCGTTACAAATGCCAGAGGGCGCTAGCTTGTACCAATGGCAAATCGTGTTCTCAATGGCAAACGCTGCTATCGGGCCTAGGGGTCGCTTCCTCTCCGCAGCTACTCACCCAAAAAAGCCATTCGCGCTTCCCATCACGGTTCAGAACTCAAATCGTGTGATATGAATCGATTCGGGATTCAACCTTCCATTGCTACTCTCTCTACGTGCTTTACTATTACTCCAGTTGTTATACGCAGAAACCCAACAGTTCATCGGCCTTGTGTATCAACCCTTATATATGTGGACTGGCATACTCTACTGAAATGCCGGAAGTTAGTACTCACTGGCCATACAAAGCAATACAGTACATGCCAAGATGTTCGACTCCTGCTTCATGCCGTTCAAGCTTTGCAGGACTTGTCTCTGCCGGCAACGACGACGTCTTTCCGCCGTTCACCTTCTTGGAGGCGTTGCTGCACGCCCCTGCCTTTGGATTCCCAAACACTGCTAGGCCCCTTCCTCGACGATGTGCCCTTGGTGGTGGTGTTCTTGGTGTGGTGGAGGTCTGTTGGTTTTGATATCGCCGACGTCGTCTCCGTGCAACAGAAGCCCAGACGCCTACTGTGGATCAAGCTAGTTGCTTGGTGTTGTGAAGGAATGATCTTCTCTATTCAACAGGGGCCAACGCCAAAGGTACATATACATGTATACAGTGGGTATGAACAGTACTATACACATCTAACACCCCCCCTCAAACTCATGGTGGGTCAACAACACTGAGTTTGGAGAGGAAGAACCCATGCTGCGCTCGAGTCTGTGCCTTCGTGAAGAAATCCGCCAACTGTAACTCGGAGGGCACATAGTGAAGAGCAAGAATCTGATCCTGCACAGCAGCACGCACAAAGGAGGCATCCACGCCGATGTGCTTGGTGAGCTCATGCTTCACCGGGTCACGCGCAATGCTGATGGCACCTGTACTGTCTGACAATAGAGAAGTCGGTGCAGCAGCAGAAACACCAAAGTCTGCTAGCAACCATCGCAACCAGGTCACCTCAGCCGTCAACATAGCCATCGCTCGCAACTCAGCCTCTGCACTGGAGCGGGAAACTGCCTTCTGTTTCTTCGTCTTCCAGGCAATGAGAGATCCTCCAAGAAAAACACAATAGGCAGACAGGGAGCGGCGATCAGAAGGATCACTGGCCCACGTAGCATCAGAGTAGGCCTGGAGCTGGAGAGAGCTGGAGCGAGGAAAGAAAAGGCGGCGAGAGATCGTGCCACGAAGATATCGTAGAACACGGAGAAGGTGACTATAGTGGACAGAACTGGGAGCAGATACGAACTGACTCAGAATGTGGACAGGATATGATATGTCTGGACGAGTGACAGCCAGATAGACAAGACTCCCAACAAGATGGCGATAGCGTGTCGGGTCTGTGAGGGGATCACCATCGGTAGCACGAAGCTGAACATTGAGCTCCATAGGAGTCTCAGCAGTGCACTCATCACCAAGAGCGGCGCGAGCAAGAAGATCCTGAATATATTTTTCTTGGGAGATGTAGAAGCCATCAGAAGTCGAAGAAACCTCAATCCCAAGAAAATAGCGAAGAGGGCCAAGATCTGACATCAGGAACTGCTCACGGAGGCGGGCCTTAACAAAGGCAATATACTCAGAGTCATCGCCAGTAATGATCATGTCATCAACATATAAGAGGAGGAGCGTCCGACCACGAGGTGAGGTGTGGACAAACAGCGCAGGGTCATGGTCGCTAGGCACAAACCAGCGGCAGTCACCACAGAAGCGAAACGCTCAAACCAGGCGCGAGGGGCTTGTTTAAGGCCATAGAGAGAGCGCCGAAGACGGCAAACCATACCATCAGGAACAGAGTACCCCGGTGGTGGCTGCATATAAACCTCCTCACGCAACTCACCATTGAGAAAGGCATTCTGGACGTCAAGCTGAGACACAGACCAATGACGAACAGAAGCCACAGCGAGAAGAGTGCGAACAGTGGTCATGTGGGCAACAGGAGCGAATGTCTCATCATAATCGCGTCCCTGCTCCTGCTGAAAGCCACGAGCCACAAGACGAGCTTTGTAACGCTCAAGAGAACCATCGGAGCGAGTCTTGATCTTATAGACCCACTTGCAAGTGATGGGACGAACACCGGGAGGAGGGGAAACAAGGTCCCATGTGCCAGTGCGCTCAAGTGCAGCAATCTCCTCAGCCATCGCAAGCTGCCACTCAGACTGAGCCATGGCATCCCGATAGGAAGTGGGCTCAACAGTAGCAGAAAGACCGTACTGGGAAGGAGAATAGCGAGCAGGAGACCGTAAGGAAGGGCGAGAACGAAGGTTATGAACCGGTGTAGACGGGGAAGGTGGCGCGCCGGAAGTAGAGGGTATGTCAGAGGAATCATCCACAGCACGAGGACGACGAGTGTAGTGGAGAGGAAAGGGAGAAAGGGGAGGACACGCCGGAGCGGTAGGTGGAGAGGCAGGTGACGAGGGAGGAGAGGAAGGAGGAGGGGAGGGTGGTGTCGGAGGTGTATCAGAAACCGTGGGACTCGGCGGAGGTGGAGGTGGAGGAGGAACAATAGGCACAGAGGGAGATGTGTCGGGGAGTATAAGGAAGGAGAGATCGTCAACTGAAAAAGAGGAGGTGGTAGGACGCGGATAGTATGGACGAGACTCATCAAAAGTCACATCACGTGAAATACGCAGACGACGACCGACAGGATCCCAACATCGGTAACCCTTGTGCTCATCACTGTAGCCGAGAAAGACACACTCAACCGACTGAGCAGTCAGTTTGGTGCGTTCTCGCGGAGCAAGAAGGACATAGCACACACACCCAAACATACGAAGAGCGGAGTAGTCAGGAGAATGACCAGAGAGACGCTCCATAGGAATACCACCCTGTAAGGCAGCCGAAGGCTGGATATTGATAAGATAGGTGGACGCAGAAATAGCCTCAGCCCAAAAGTGGGGAGGAAGAGAGGCAGCGATCATCATGCACGACTCGTCTCAAGCAGGTGGCGATGCTTACGCTCAGCAACACCATTCTGAGCATGGGCACCAGGACAAGAGAACTGGGCAAGAGTACCCTGCTCGGCAAGAAAACCACGCAACATCTGGGAGATATACTCACCAGCCGAGTCAGCACGAAAAACACGGATGGGCGTGGAAAACTGGGTGTGAACCATGGCAGCAAATCGCTTGTATATGGAGAGAACCTCACTGCGAGATTTCATCAAATAGAGCCAAGTATAGCGAGAGAAGTCATCAATAAAAAGAACATAGTAGCGATGACCACCTTTCGAATCGAAGGGAGCAGGACCCCATACATCAGAATGAACTAAGTCGAAAGGGCGCTGAGAGACTGACTCACTCGTAGGATAAGGTAATTGAGTCTGTTTGCCAAGTCTACAACCATTACAATGTAAAGATACATCGCCAGAGACAGACCCTAAGACACCTTGATGCACTAGCGAGGACAAGCGAGAGCCACATATATGACCAAGTCGATGATGCCACTGTTGGAAGGACGCAGAGGAGGAGGTAGCAAGAGCATGCGAGCTGGCGGGTGTGGTGGAAGGAACACAAAGCCAGTCGACCTCCCAAAGGCCCTGAGCCTCACGGCGCCGAGGGCCAGCTCCAACTAGAGCCTGGGTGCGACGATCCTGAACAGAGCAAGAGTCGGTATCAAGAATGACACGACAGCCAGAATCAGTAAGTTGAGCAGCGGAAAAAAGATTCATGGTAAGACGGGGAACATGCGAAACACTAGGAACAGAGAAGGACGGAGTAGAAAGAGTGCCACGACTAGCAACAGGAAGAGGTGTGCCATCGGCAGTGAGAACATTGAGAGGAGAATCAAGAGGTCGAAGAGAAGACAGAGCAGAAGAATCAGAAGACATGTGAAAGGAAGCTCCAGAATCCAGAACCCACGGAGATGTACCTGACTGAGTAGGCGGTGGTGGCGAAGTAGAAGCAGTCAGCGAGGCAACGGTGCCCGTCGAAGAAGAACCAGAGGAAGCCAGCATACGCTTGAGCTGGGCAATATCCTGGCAGTGAAGGACTGTGCAGACGGAGACGCACGAGCCGCAGGAGAGGAGCGACCCATGTCACGCTGCTTCTTGAAACAATCAGACTCTGGATGGCCCGGCTTCTTGCAGTAGTCGCAGAACATGTGAGAGCGCCGACCCCCCCCTGCAGAGGGCCGCCCGCCCACCCCCCGTGAAGGAGTGGGTAGCAGCGGTGGAACAGACGACACCGGAGCACGGGCAGCAAGCACAGTGGGAACCACAAGCAGCCAGCAGAACGGAGTCGAGTCTCCTCAGCGCGAAGCTCTGCAAGTACCTCTGAGATGGGAACACGTCGACCACGGGCAAGCAAGTGTGCACGCCGAGGCTCAAACTCGGGACGCAGGCGAGACAAGAACTCATGGACACGCTGAAACTCCAAATCTGACCTCACTGTCTGACAGCAGCGACAAGTACCACAAACAACAGTCCGCAGAGAGTCAAGCTGACGCCAGATGGCAGAACACTGTGTGTAGAACACATCACAGTAGAGTCACCCTGCTGAAGATCATGCTCCTGACGGACCACAGATAGGTAGAGAGCATCACCAGAGGGCTGATAGCGCTGACAAAGATAAGTCCACATCGCAGCAGTAGTGCCAATCCCATAAACTCAGAAGCAAACTGGGTAGAACACTAGCAGTGAGGACAGCAGCAGCACGAGCATCATCATTGCACCACTGAGTGTAAACAGACAGAGCATCCCGATAAATAGAGAGAGACTCCGAGTAATCCGATACCTGCTGGTCATAGGCTTAACTGCAAGATCATCAGCATCCTTGGCGGCAGCACGATCAGCCTCAGAAGCATCAGCAGCAAGAGCGGGTGGCACCGGTGGAGTAGGAGCCACAGGAGCAACGGGGCACGGCGGACAGGAGACCTCGCCAGAGAGAACGCCCCACAACAGGAGGCCGCGCATGTGGATGCGCATAAAGCCCACAAACTCGGCGTAGTTGGTGCCATCAAAGATCACAGAGCACCGGGGAACAGCAACATAGCCCGAAGAGGACATCGCGGGTCTCTGTTTTTTTTTTTTTTTTTTTTTTTTTTTTTTTTTTTTTTACACACTATCCGGACCAGGGGCCGGACTAGCCGGGCGGACGACCGGGTGATGGCCCGAACCAACCGGACCAGAGGCCGGCCTTGGCCGGTTTGAAGGCCGGCCCACCAACTGAGGCAGCCGGACCTGGGGCCGGATTATGCCGGGCGGGCGACCGGACGAAGCACGCGAGCGAATCGAGCCAGCCCCGAGCTCACCTGCTCGATGCGGCTGAGGAGAGGGCGGGGAGATGGCCGGGGGAGACCCCGAGCTCACCGGCTCGATGGGGCGGAGGAGAGGCCGGGGGCGGCGGCCGCGACGGACAGGGACGGCGAAGAAGCGACGGCCGGCCGCAGGCCGCGGCGGGGCAGGTCACAACGGCGCGGCGGCGGCCCGATGCAGGCAAGCCGGAGGTCGGCGACGGCGTGGGCACGGCGCGGAGGCGTCCCGATGGCAGGGCGGCGCGGCAGGCCGGAAGGCGGCCGCGGCGGAGGCGGACCGATGGCGGCCGGGTACAACGGCGCGGAGAGAAGCTAACCTGGGACTGATACCATGTGAAGGAATGATCTTCTCTATTCAACAGGGGCCAACGCCAAAGGTACATATACATGTATACAGTGGGTATGAACAGTACTATACACATCTAACAGGTGTATCTCCTTTGTGGCCTTTGTTGCTTGTGAGGAGTGTGTGTGTTGTAGCTGGTTTCGCCAGCGGGTCCTTGTAAGTTGTATCTGTTAGCCGGTTGTTAGCTTTGTTAATTCAAAACTGGGCTCATTTCGAGCCTTCCGTCTAGAAACAAAGGACCTTGCCGTTGGCGACATCGTCTACGCTGAGCCAGAGGTCATCTCCGCCGGGGGATACCTCTGGAGGATTTCCTGCTATCCGCGTGGGGACAGTACAGATAGCAACAAGGCCGGCGACTACCTCTCAATCTACCTCAAACTAATGAGCGATGCCAAAGGTGTCAAGGCCATTTTTGAGGCATTCGTCCTAGACAAGGACGGTGCACCATCTTCGCTTGCACATAGGTTCCTGCATGTTTTCCAACCGGAGGGCGCCAACCCGTGGGGGTGGCCAAAGTTCGTGAAGCGAAGCGTCCTCGATTCCCAATACGTGATTGATGGGTGGATCACGATTGTGTACGGAGTTATAGTTGTGGGCGACGACCCTCTAACATCGGGGATCACCTAGGCCGACTCCTGGACTGCACCGATGGTTCCGATGTTTCATTCGTCGTCCACGGCGAGGAGTTAACCGCTCACCGGGCTGTGCTCGCCGCCCGCTCGCCGGTCTTCAAGGCGGAGCTCCTCGGCTCCATGGCGGAAGCTACGATGTCGCGCATCACGTTGGCTGATATTGAGCCTGCAACCTTCAAAGCTTTCCTCCGGTTTATGTATACGGACACCCTGCCTGGAGACGACGAGCTCGGAGATTCGGCCCTTGAGATGTATCAGAGTTTGCTCGCCATTGCTGACCGGTACGCCATGGATAGGTTGAAGCTGATGTGTGCCAGAAAGCTGTGGGACAATGTCACTGCGGACACCGTTGCTGTGACTTTATGTCATGCTGAAACATACAACTGCCCGGAGCTGAAGAGCAAGTGCATTGCTTTCTTTGCGGAGGAGAAGAACTTCAGGGAGGCCGTGTTGACTGATGGATTCGTGGAGTTGGTTCAGAAATTCCCGTCGATTATTGCTGAGCTAAGGGAGAAAGCTAAGAACTAGTGAGATTGTTATGTCTAATTGTTCAGATTTCCAATTCAGGTGTTCATTTCTAGCTGAATTATGTGTTAAACCGTTTCTTTACTTTGGCAATTATATGCAATGTCCATGTACTATTTCAGAATTTTCGATCCAGGTCTTCATGTGTACTTGATGTGAGTACTGATTACGGCTAACTAGTGGGGTGGGCCGCTTTGCGCAGCTAGATTTACTATATAACGACGTATTTTCTTGTGTATTTCTCCATTTGTCCATGATTCAATATAATTCCCATTAATTAATAGATATATAGTATCTTCCAAGATGCTATGCAGTGTACTCCCTCTCTCTCAGAGAGAATGTATTTTCAACTTTTTTTTTGAAAATTCTTTAAGTTCGACAGTACTTAAGCATAAAAATACACCAACGTTTATGTCATGAAAATTAGTACCCTTAAAAAATTGCATCGTATATCTATTTAGTTTCAATTGTTTTGTTATGTTTTGGTATAAATCCAATCAAACATTGAAATAGTTTTGACTTTTTAATAAAGCTTGAGGTACATTTTTGTGGGATGGAGGGAGTATATAATTTCTAAAACATTATTGGATTTGGTCGAGATTGATTTTGTTCATTGAGGTCAGCGGCTAGACATTCTTACTTTTTATAACCTTTAGACATTCTTACTTATCTACAATGTACATCCTCCGCTAATGATCTTACTGTGTTTCTACTGTTTTGATATTTATTTCTTCTTGCAAGTTCCCCACCATAAATTAAGTTTTAACATGGCAGCCAATACATAAACCTTGTATTTTATTAATCCATAGATCATTATTGGATTTATTGTTATTCTGTTTTTAATTCAACATCTTTTGTCTCATGTTATTTTGCTTGCCTAGTTTGGCGGACAGTTCAAGTTGCTTTATATTTACGACCACCAACTAGCATAGGGAATATGTTCAGAAACTGGTTGCAGTAGGTTTTGATTGGCAGTTAGAACTTGGATGTGAGTGGGATATAGGTTTTATGTGGGGTCTTATGGATTAATGAATTGTTGCAATGGTATTACTTTTTAAAAGAAAAAGTTTCACATTTTTTGTAGACTACCCAACGGATCAATACGTGGTCTTTTCTACAGTGTATGAAGGCACATGCGTCTCTGGACTCTTGGTATGGACCTTCGGAGACAGTAGCACGAGGAATGTTCGGACAATATGGTTGGTGGTCTAACAATATGATTTATGCTGCAAGATTGAACTAAACATTGCATGCGCATTTTATGTTCTTGTTTTTAAGATTTACTAGAGATTTTTGCAATGTATGTGGGCGTGCATGGACCAATCTATGGAGTTTTCCCCTTTTCGAAAAAGTACCTCAAGTGCTTTATGCACGCTAATGTTGCTTATAATTGTATTTTTCATTTAACTATGTAAGGCATGTACTTTTTGTGAACAATCATCAAATATTGCTAAAATATTTTCTTTCACTCACTTTCCTCCTACCTTTTTTATTCTTGTACAATTGTTACCTTATTTTTTGAGATGTTCAAATCTAGTTTAAGTTCACCTACCATTTTTGTTCATTTTTTTAACCAGGTGTTTTAAATAGTTCAAATAAAGTTTCTGATAACATAAAACATTTTTTCAATTTCTTGTATCTTGGTTGGAATGATTTAAATATAGCTTATGTTCACACTTTTAATTTTTTTGTCTCCTACACTTAAAGCGTTCAAACTTAGTTTATGTTCACCATATATCTAACCTGTCTTTTAAATCATTCAATTATAGTTTATGCTTACCCTTAATATTTTTAATTTCTTGCATCCCAACTGGAATCTTCAAATATAGTTTATGTTCACACTTTCTATTTTTTGGTCCCCTATAAACATAGTTTATGTTCAACATATATATTACCCATCTTCTAAATTGTTCAAATTAGTTATGTTCACCCTTAATGTTTTTCAGTTTCTTGTATCCCCGTTGGAATCGTTCAAATATAGTTTATGTTCACACTTTCACTTATATTTGTTACCCTAGATATAGTCTATGTTCACCTAATTTTTTTTGGAGATTAGCTATCGAAGAGATATGATATCTATTCCCTTGTTCTGATCTTTTCATTTTATGTACCCATTTGTTGGGTAAAATCTATTGGAAAATGGACGGTTATTCATAAATGAGAATAAAGAAAGCTATATTTTGGTTTCGCTTCTTGCTCTAAGCAGAAAGACTTGTCGGAAATCGCCTCACACTGCTTGGGAGCTCATCATGGTTTCACGTTCTTTTTAACTACCCACTGGGGGTTCTTTTCACCTTTCACTCACGGTACTACTTCGCTACCAGAGGTCTATTTGCCTCTGGCATTCCATGAGTCGCTTCCTTTTTGCGTATGGCACCCCCACTCCCTTTGACATCATCTACTAATTTAGAACTTAATTTGAAAGCCATACCCTCTTTTAGCTGCTAGGTCTATTTCTTTCTTAATTAAAGGTCCCTCTTATTAACTGGAATAAAAGAACTAGTAGAAATCATGATTATTACATTGCTCCAGGAAATATATATTTTTTTCAAAAAATGCAGCTTTTTATTGCACAATTATCTCTACTTCTCGAATTTGCACCCCCATATCTGCAATATATTTTGGCACGCTAGGCTGAACACTGCAAACACTTTTAAACTATATTTGCTGAAAACAGTTACAAAGAAATAAGGATGAGACGTCAAAGAAAACTCAGCAGCAAGAGCACGCACGAAAGAGCACACACGCAACCCAGTTTTGTTTTTGCTGAAAAAAGTTCCAGGAAAGGGAGACTTGTCGACGCGTGGCAGCATGCAGGACCCATCCGAGCTCTCAATGCGTACCGCGTGAAGGCTTTGCACTGCACTGGTGAACGCTCGTACGCGCTGCTCTTCTCGAACCGCAGTTCGTCCTCCGATGGCACCCGCGCCATGGGTATAGATCGCACCGTGTACTCGTATCTTAATCATATCCGCACCTGTTGGATATAAATTTTATACCATACCCGCACCCACGTGGGTATTAAAAACCCATAGGTAAACCCACCAAACAAGTCAGCAAGTTAATATATATAACAAAAAAACATACTCCCTCCGTCCAAAAATAAGTGTCTCAAGTTTGTCCAAAAGTGGATGTATCTAGACATGTTTGGAATGTATCTATACATGAAACATGTCTAGATTTATCCATTTTTTTGACAAACTTGAGAC
The DNA here is from genome assembly GCA_947311845.1 of Poa pratensis. Taxonomy (NCBI): domain Eukaryota; kingdom Viridiplantae; phylum Streptophyta; class Magnoliopsida; order Poales; family Poaceae; genus Poa; species Poa pratensis. Next base: position 14,639,761 of record CAMZMU010000099.1, on the reverse strand, counting down.
GCTTATTTTGGGACGGAGGGAGTATAAGAAATCCATCAACTTGTATGCTTATTCATCGACTGATTCGGTAAACAACACATATATGAAAAGAAACAATAAATAATACAATGTATATGAAAAATGCAGCATAATCAGTTTAAGTCATGCACAAAATTATACATTAATGCAAATTATGTTTGAGTCTTAGAAAATCTACAAATTGATACTCCCTCCGTTCCAAATTAGATGACTTTCATTTGTCCACATGCGGATGTATCTAGGCATGTTACAAGTATAGATACATCCGCATGTGAATAAATGAAAGTAATCTAATTTGGAACGGAGGGAGTACAGCTTTTGAGTTTTGAACATAACATCCACAAAATTAGTCAAAGACACAATTCACCAAAAATAAAATCTTCCAGAACAACTATATATTACCACACATCTACATGTCATAAACAAAAATAGGCGGGTATGTGGATATGCGGGTATGGGTACTACCTAACTATACCCACACCCTCAATACCCATTGGGTACATACATTTTACCATTTATTTACCCATGGATAAAGTATTGTTACCAAACTCTTACTCTAATGGATAAATTTCCACTGGTATACAGGTAAGGAGTACCCATTGCCATCCATAGTTCGTCCTCGCATTGGAGCTGAGGTGCATGCATGCATACATGTTGGAGCTGAGTAGTACGTACGATCGAGAGTCAGCTGGGATACAATCGAGAGTCAGCTGAGATGCATGGAAGTGCTCCGTGGGAGATAAAATCTTTGCTCTATTTTACTTCCTTGTTTTTACGGAGTATAAACTAGATCCCATGTAGGTACAAAACGAAAACGAAGTACATGTACACTACACTAAAAAGACGCGTACAAGCACACAAAAATATGGAATACAAAGTATACAAAACATACACATAACAGGGATTATAAGTTCAAAAAAATATGGAGTAAAGTACACACGCCGTGGAGTATAAAGTACACAAAAGAGTGATTACAATTGTAGAAAAATACTGAGTACAAAATACACACAAGACGGAGCGAGTACAGAGTGCACAGAGGATGGAGAACAAGAACACACAAACAAGGAGTATAAAGTATACAAAAATATAAAGAACAAAATAAGACGGAGTACCAAGTACATAGACAAAGAAAGACGGGCTACAAATAAAAAAGACGAAGTACACCTAGAAAAAAAAAATGGAGTGGTACTACAGCGGAAACAAAGTACTAGTACAATGAAAAACAGAGTACAAAGTGTTTTAAAGCCCAAAGTAAAACTTAATGGAAACCCGAGTACGCTTACACTATATCCTAGAATACACATGTGTACTAGTTTTGTTTAGATAATATAAAAAAAGTTTCTCAAAACCTATCAACATGACATTAGTTTTGACGCGAAGAGTTTAAAAGTGGAAACGGTAGTAATTTGGACGAACGGTTCTCGAGACACTTCATTTTAAAACTTCGTTTTTGAAAAATTAAAGGGAAACCTATACCACAACCGTATCTATTTTTTCTCATCCTCATTCCACTGTAACATTTAGAGATGCAGATAACCACGGGGACCGCATAAAGTAGACGCCGACACTTGACGAGATTGTATGCAAAGGATTCTTTTTTGAGAAAATTCCTTATATGACACTCCCTTAAAATCGTGTTCCTAATTTGACAACGGTAAAAAATTTCTTCCCTATATGGCCTCTTCCTAAAATTTCTTTCCCTATATGACACTCTAGTGCATTTTGTTCACCAAAGAGGCATAAAAAGACCTTTTTACCCTTGATGAATAATGTGACCAAAATTCGGTAAAAAAAAATAGCTGCAGTAATATTAAATATTTAGACATTAGGTTATTAAAAAAGTTATTAAATCATTTTTTTACACGACGATGATGTCTAACTTCCAGCGAGACGCCAAACATACGTATGCACTAACTAGCTAGGCTAGCTAGCAGCTGATCCATTGATAGAAGCAAGCACAACACGTATGCACGCAGGGTAGCATAAATGGGGTATTTATACGCTTATTGCGTCGCTCGCCGGGTATAAATACTTCATCCATTCTGTCCGAGCTAGCGTGATGTAGCAAGCACAAGTGCACAACATTGATTTCTTCCCATCGCTTGCGCGCCTATAAATACAACATTGATTCCTTCCGATTACTTGCTGTATCGCTCGCCGAATATAAGTACCCATGTACGACACTAGCAGCTACTAGCTAGCTGGTTTGCGTGTACACATCGAGTCCGGAGGATTGGAAAGAACCGTATGTACGTTGTGCATCTCGCTAAAAGCTCATCATCGCCGTGCCAAAAAAATATTTAATAAATAACCTGATGTTTAATATTACATATTTATAGCCTTTTAAATATTTGGTTATTAAATATTTTGTTGATTTAATAATGTGACCAAAATATTACTGCAGATATAATAACCAAATATTTAATATTACTGCAAATATTGTCCCGTGCAGAGTTTTGGTCACATTATACACCAGGGGTAAAAAGGTCTTTTCATGCCTCTTTGGTGAACAAAATGCACTAGAGTGTCATATAGGGAAACAAATTTTGAGGAGAGGCCATATAGGGAAGAATTTTTTTACCGGTGTCAAATAAGGAAAATAATTTTAAGAGAGTGTCGTATAAGGAATTTTCTCTTCTTTTTTCCCTATGATTTCGGGCTCTTCCTCCTCGCATGCAATACACAAGAAAATCAGAAGCGGGCTGAAATCCCAGGCCATTTCCCCTCGTACTAGGCCCCCATCCCTGATAAATGGGCTGCTAGCCCATTCTGGTTCTCGAACGAACCTGCAACCCGATCCCCGTAGGCCGTAGCAACTGCAACGGCGCATCAGCTCGACTCCTGTCGCCGCCGTCGCCGCCGCTGCGCCTCGCGCGCCTCTAGGTCCGCAGTACCGCCCATCTCTCGCTCCCGGCCTTCCCCCAGCTGCTTTCTTGCGTAGCTTCACCTCCCCTTGCCTGTGGAGGCCGGCTGGATTGGTCCTCCAGACCTCCACTCCTCCTTTTCCTCCCCAACGGTGCTCTGGATTGTAGCGTCGACGAGGTGCCTAGATTTGGAGAATGCCACGGTTTGTTTATCCTCTGCTGTTTGTTAGCAGTGTTCAGTAATCTCTGTAAACGATTCATAAGCCGAAATCCTGGATTTGACCAAAAGTAGCTGGACGGTGTAGTGTGAAAGGTCGCTCAGTCATAGGGTAGAGAAAATCGCATCTCCTTATGATGTCCAATTTAGATTGAAAGTAACCCTATTGCTGCGGTGAAGGTTATATGATGAGTACAGCTAGTATCTCCATGATCCTTGTGAAAATTATAAATAACGCGCTCATGGGAGCTCATTATTTTGGAGTGAAAATATTTATTTTCTCCTGATATCTGAAATCTGTCTTCATTGTTAACATCCTGACTTTCTTACTGTAAGCTTATGCCATACTCTTATTTTCCAGATCGCATAAGGAAAGTCAAGAACACAAATGATTTCTTCACAGGAAGGTGATTTCATCTTATTTTTACTCTTAACAGCTACTTGCTATAGTGCCTACTGTACCTTGAAACTTACTTTATCAGTGTAAACATGTCATGGTATTTCTAGAGTAATCATCTGCATACAAGGCACTTCATATTGACACCATCCATACTTATTCTTGCATCTCACACGCCAAATCCTTGATGCATCCAAATTGACTTGTATGTACCTCTGTTTGTTTTTTGCGGGAAGCGTTCTCTGTACCTTGGTTTATAGCATATTGTTTAGAACAGTTGGCTTTCACACTTCACATTGACACCATGCATATACCATTTTGTTACCCTTTGGTTCACATTTAAAAACCTAAGGTATTGCAGTATGATTTGGCTAAGGATCCTCTTGTTATGTTATACATCTGAAACTGTTCTTCTGTGTGGCTCTACCCAGAGGATACGTTTACCTTCTCTTTCAAGGACGGTAACAGGCTGTGCGCTCTCTTTCTGCGACAGCAAGGTCTGGTCAAGAAGAAGCGAAGGTCTGTGCTTGCTGTCCTCCCCTATATACATGTCCCCACTCCCTCTTACTCGCACCTTACATATATTGTGTTCTATCTATGCAGATGGCTGGCCTCGTTGAATCCTGAATCAGGTGTCCCCTTCAGACTTAAGCGACCAAAGTTTCTCAAAGACTTGTAAGTATTCTACTATCTTTGCTAATTATTTCTTGCTCTAAACCAGCTGCAGTGTGGTATTACAACTGATGGAGCTGCATATTTCTCATTTGAAAACAATGTCCAGTATGAGTTACTTCTATGGCTCCATGCTTGAAGAATTTCTGCCAAAAGATTCTATAGAGCAAAACTCACTCTTTATGTATGCGCAAAAAATAATCCACAGTCTGAGCCACGAGTCTTGGGCACGTGGTCTTATTTTATAAAAAATGACAAACCGCCAGTTTTTCAGTCATCTTGCTTCTGTTAATAAGGTTATTACTTAAGCCTTATAAGAAAAATCTCTGTTCTACAGCTACTTGGCTGAATCGGATGTCAGGACTGATGAAGTAAGTTGTTCATACTTTAACAGAACATACAGCTTACAGTTTACAATTTTGTGTATTCCCCTTATTAATTTGCCTGCATAGCCACTTGTGTGACCCGTTGAGTTTATAAGGATGAGTGATGCATAATCATATTTCTAGTGTTACAAGTAGTAAGAGAACATTTAGCAGATTTAATATGTTGCGTGATCAAATATGTTGCTTCATGTGAACCCCACATCAAGGGGATTAAGCATTGAACGGAGTAGAGAGATTATATTTGACATAAGAGAACATCATAGAAAAAATGACTAACTCATTGTTATTACCTGGTTGATAATCCATACTTGCTAGCTCTATCAGTTTCATATTAATCAGTAATCACTTGACTTAATCCTTGAGAAATACTAGAGTATCTGTAAGAGAAGTTATATTTAGTACATTGAATGTAAGACATCTCTTGATACATTGTCTCGTTACCATGTCTACATTGTCTCGTTACCATGTCTTAATTTGCCTACTTTCTTTATTATGATACTATCTTAGTGACTGCTTTACCCTGCCTTGTGTTGTTTTAGTTAACATCCATGTAGCAAAATATGCCAGTAACTGTGCTATGTGCATCTTATCGATAAATGTGTATTCCAGGTGTCCAGCGAGAGAGTAAGATGTAACATCGAAAAAAGTTTTGGTTTGCAAACGAATTGCTACAATCACCACATAGTTCTTGATGGTCTCGAGCTTTTTAAGTTGCAAAAACAGAAGGATGGCTCTCTCTGTCCAGAAAGCTTGAAGATCATGCACCGCACAATCAGCAAATTAAGCAATGGAGCACTTGATTCAGTAGCTAATGTTGTCGCCCACAATGGCACTAGTTTCAGAAAAATTAGGCCTTCAATGATGAAGATCGTGAAGGACCACCTTCCAAAATACTTGGCCGAGTTGGACAGTGAAAATAGCAAGATTCTATTGTCTGGCATTTTAACAAGTCCATGCAGCTATCAATCTGATTCTGTCTGCCTTGCAACACCTGTTTCACCAATGCTTCTGTCATCTATAAAAGAAGCTTTAGCTGGGCTGGATGGAATTTCCCAGCAAGCTGCTATTGCAATCAATAGAAAGCTCATTAGAAAATCATGCCCCCCAAAATTCCTGCATGTTTCTCGAACTTCCAGCAGAGGCCATCTTCTTAACTTGATAAGGGAAAGATGTGAAAATATGATAGCGAAGCTTCAGGAAGGCAAGGATCTACCAAAGAACTTCGCAAAAGCACTGTCAGTGCTGAAACTATATCAGAAACTAACACTAAGGAGCATGGATATCTCACAGTCAGAGTTCTTCCCCTTTCCGCGTGTAACTATGTCACTGCAGCAAGATATCCTGAATGCTCTTTGGTCGCTACCAGATTTCAATACTAATGATATGAAGTTGCTGCGTTCCATTATGGGTCAAGTTTCTGAAGTTAAGATGGCATCGTTCAAAGCAAGTGTGAGGAGGTACTTGACAGAATGCTTGTTTGAGTGTGATGATGGTAATTTGCCAGATTTGGCACTACGTGCAATCGGTTTCTTAGTTCGAATGTCTCCTAAGTGCCAGCAGGTTATTCTCACAGAAGAGAGAACGGAAGTTGAAGTAGATGCTGTCTTGGATTTAAGCAGTCGCCTCAGATCTTTTGCACGTGGTGCCACAGAAGAATGCCTGAGTGATGACGAATTTAGCTTAGAGAGTAGCTGCAGCGCAGGTAACGATTTTGTACTCACCGGGAGCAACTACTCCGGTTTTCGTTTGCAGCAGCACATGGATGAGGGCTGCTGTTCAAATTTTATGATCAACGGTGCTGAAGATTCTGAATGCGTGGGTGGTGCTGGACACTATGGAGACAATGAAGCTCCTGGTAGTACGGAGGATCCTAGTTTGAAGAAGGACAATGTGAAGATGACTAGATGCTTTGAAGTAGATCTCTCTGCAGTATGTGATAACACTGCAAGTACCGCACACAAGTTTATTGGGCAAATTCTTAAAAACATGTTGACTGAAGATGATGTGGTTGATGAACTCACCGGATGTTATCTTGGAGGCAGTTCTAATTCTGAAGATCGTCAAGGTACAGTCTGAAGCCACCAGTAAAACTTTTCTACTTGTTTTTTCTGTTTTCAGTCTGTGATCCCCTTGTAAGGTAACAAAACTTTTTGCCATAGTTCCTGAAGCGAAGAACCAAAAAGCCGACATTGTGATGAATGCTGTCCAGGGTCTCTTGCCCAATCTGCCAAAAAGGTCCTTTCCCTTATTATCCCCTCCCTCCCTCCGCTGTGCACATTACAGTTTAATAGCTTGTTGTCTTCTGCGCAGCTCCATGGACAAAGTTAGAAGGATACTGGATGGTGCTGAGTAGTAAGGATGGTCAGTCTGCAAGTACGTTTATTGGCTTCTGAACTCATATTTTTCCTTTGCGTATTCTGCTCTAGGTATCACCTACAAATTTGTACTAAATATTTGCACATTCTTAGGTGTTGAACTTGCACGGTGCTGCAAATTGGGCCATTGAAATGAAATGGATAACTTGTGAGCAGAGTGATCATGACTTAAGTGGAACTCTTAGTTGGTCTGTTTTGTTTTGCTGGAGTGGGGGGAAATGTGCATGTAGTAGACATTTGTTATGCCATATCATACTAGAAAGCTATGCTATGCTGGGTTGTTATATGATATGGCGATTGCATCGAGATATACTTTTGTTGAATTAAACATATAATAGTAAGTCCTGGTAGCCTTTTATACTGTTTGCAGCTGCAGCAATTTGGAATATCTAGTCCTGGACTTTAGTTTTACTGTCAGTTTTTTTGTGGGAAGTTTTTACTGTCACTTGGGTAATGTGTGGGTCACTTTGGTTACAACATTTTGATATTTTTATGTGCAGACCCGCATGCAGAACACCACAAGGCTCAAGAAGATCATCCAGGATTCAAAGGAATTAGTCATGGAGTCTAATATCCGTAGCAGGATGCAGGATTTGAAGGATCGGTTAATTGAGGCAGTAAATCATGCGCATAAAGTCTCTGAACTTCATGTCTTTGTAGCCATATGCCGAGGCCTTTGGGACCGAATGTGGAAGGTATCTCAGTAGCACCATTGTTTTTTTTCTTATCATATGAGTTACTAATTTAATCTTTGTTTAGGATGTATTGAGTTTCTGTCAGTGTTACTCCTTTTTGCATCTGTGGTCATATAAACATGTTACATGTGATGTTGCAGGTTCTTGACGATACATTTGCATCCCAGATGCAGCAGTTGCTTGGTAATACGCTCCAGCAGAAGGACCTGGAGCTACCTAGGTCAATAATGGAAGTTAGGTCGATTCTCTGCAAGGATGCGCCTAGACAGAAGAACTCTAGCTTTTATTGATCATTTTTTGTGTACATAGGAATGAATTATGCGCATTAGAATGTGCAGCATTCACCTCATGTGGTGAAAAGGCAAAGTGATAACAAGGAGATCTTTGTAAAGAAGACGAGACAATAGAATACTAAGAAATATAATAGGGCTACTGGTTAAATACATGATCTGGGAAGCTAGCCTATCTTGTTGATCCATCAAATAGTGCTTTGCTGGTTAACCAGGTTCAGTATCTTCCCAATTTCTGTGGGATTGGGAGGCTAGATTGTACTTCATAGGGTGTAGTTTAAGTTTTACTGGTAGCACCTAGCTAACTGAGTTTTCGCAGTTACCAATCTTGTTTTCTGAACATGTAGACTGGATTATATGGATTTATTATCGTGGTAAAATACTAAAGTGCAAGACCTGTGATGATCATCGATGGCCTTTGTATAGTGAATTCATGGTTGTCTGGTGAAAGCGCATTGGTATATTTACTTTTTTTTTTTGCCTGGAAAACGAGATTGGTATATTTACTTCATAAAAAAAATATAGATATGAAATGTTCCACCTTTTCAAGCAAACTGTTTCTTAGGTTATCGTTGTGGTGGAAGAGATGGAAGAAACATGGTCGTTAAATGTCTAGTGGAGAAGATTGATAGAGTTATCTCTATTATGTTGCCCCGTTCCCAGTAATAAATCGATTACATTTACTAGGTAGATTTACACATTTGCTGGTCGTCAGATTCAAATGAGAGAACCATTACCAATTCATACAAACCGAAAGCATACAAATCACTTTCTCTAAATACAACTTGCAACATCTTGTCATGGATACATCAGCTCGTACAGAACCAGATAGAAGGAAAAAAAGACATCCATCACAGTTCCATGCACTGATGCAGAGGCTAAAGTTACACGAGATACAAGATCAGATCACGCTGGAATCAGGACTACGGAGCGACCTAACTAAACCCAGCTAGCCCGGAGAGTAGACATCAGGCCGCGCTTCTCGGCGATGGTGGCCGCGCACCGGACCTCGTCTCGCCGCCGGATGATCGGGTGCTGCCTCATCCGCCGCTGCTTCGCCATCTCCGGCGCCTCGACCACCTGGATCATGCGCTGCCGCTTTGCCTCCATGCAGACGTCGTATCGCTCCTTCAGCCTGCGCTTCGCGGTAGCCAGCGTCGCCTCCTCCATGCTCTGCTCCGACGGCTGCGCCGGTGCCATGTTCCTGTCTGCAGCGGCGGCCGGAGGCTTCGTAGAGTTCTTGCGCACGAGCTCGTTCTTGACCGGCGCCGTGGCCTTCTGTGTGGAAATCGCTGACGGCCCGTCCTCCTTCTTGCTCACGGCAGTGGACCGGCATCCCTTGGCGCCTCTGCTCTCGTCGGCGTCGACACAGGCGAGGATGCCCTCGGTGTAGAGCCTCTTCGCGATCCGTTCGCGCCTCTGCTCGAGCTCGGCGGGGCGGTCCAGCGCTGCGACGGCCACGGCGGCGTCGATGATCTCGAAGATGTCAGCACCGCCGGCGCCGCTGAAGAATCTCCTCCACTGCGCGTGCGCGCTGCCCTCGGACGACGCCATCTCTGCTCGATCGCGGGTTGCACGTTGGGGTGGAGGCAGCAGTGTGAGATGCGGAGGAAGGAGGAGACGGCGAAGGGCATTTATCAGGGATGCGGCTGCGCGTCGCGGCCACTCCGAGTCCGACTTTGTCTCCAGGTCGGTGATGCAGGTTAGCTTTGGCGCCAACACCAGTAGAAAAACCATCTTTGGTCCACGGCCACCCCAGGCATTGGTCCCGGTTCAGAGAAAAACTGGGACCAGTGCCTGGCACTGGTCTCGGTTTGAGCTGCCAGAGGCCCCTTAACCATTGGTCCCGGTTCGGTTGGGGGCATTGGTCCCGGTTCTTGGCACGAACCGGGACCAAATCTCCAACCGGACCACGTGGCATGCCGCGGAGCTTTGGTCCCGGTTCGTGCCAAGAACCGGGACCAATCCCCTCCCCTGCCTATATATAACCCCCACCCCCCTCTCTACTCTGTTTTTTTTCCTGAATTGGTGGGAAGTGGGGGTGCTAGTTTTTTTTCTCTTTGCCACGCACAAGATGCGTTCGATGAAATGCCCGACCCACACCGAGGTTAGCAACTTTATCCTTTTCATCTGTAATTGATACAGAAATATTGCACGTGTCGATGTACGGTGGTCATTTCACTATTCAAGATGTTATTGTAATGATATTTGATAAACTTAATTATATGGTGCAGATGGATGCACGGATGCGATGGATGTACGGCGAACGACGCAGTTCCGAGTTTATTGCAGGCCTGCATAAATTTTTCGATGTGGCTGAGGCAAACAAAGTGGATAATTTTATGCCTTGTCCATGTGAGAAGTGTCGGAACGTCAGGGAGTACTCTGACCCGAGAACCATTCAAGACCACGTGCTTCGGAGAGGTTTCATGCCCAGCTATAATTGTTGGACCAAGCACGGAGAAAGAGGGGTTAGGATGGAAGACAATGAAGAAGAGGAGGATGATGACAACTATCCTACGTTCCCTGAAGAATGCGGTGATACTGTAATGGAAGACGTTGAAGAAGAAGAAAGTGAACATCGGGCATCAGATGAGCCCGCTGATGGTCTTGGTGGGGTCATTTCTGATGCAAAGCGAGAATGTGATACAGAAAAGGAGAAGCTAAAGTTGGAGGCCATGCTTGAGGATCACAAAAAGTTGCTGTACCCAAACTGCGAAGATGGTAGCACAAAGCTCGGTACCACACTGGAACTGCTGAAATGGAAGGCAGAGACTGGTTGTTCTGACAAGGGATTTGAGAAGTTACTGAAAATAATGAAGCCGAAGCTTCCAAAGGATAACGAATTGCCCGAGACTACATACGAAGCAAAGAAGGCTATCTGCCCTCTAGGATTAGATGTGCAGAAGATACATGCATGCATTAATGACTGCATCCTGTACCGCGGTGAGTACGAGAATATGGATAAATGCCCGGTATGCAATGCACTGCGGTACAAGATCAGACAAGATGACCCTGGTGATGTTGAGGGCGATGACGAGCCCCCCCGGAAGAGGGTTCCTGCTAAGGTGATGTGGTATGCTCCAGGATGGTAATGATGATGCAGTGGCTCCTCTTCGTCGCTATCCAGTGGATGATATCACGGAGAGCACACCTTGTGAGCTGCATGCGAAAGTTTATAACTTATCCTTCAAGGCGGCGGTCGGCTATGCCGTACCAATTGGACCTAATCCAACTTATCATTTCTCTCCGGTTCCAAATGGCTACGCTGTTGTCGGGGTGGATGGAGTGATGAAAGATTATGAGGAGCTGAAGCTGCAACACCCTGCAGGTGAAGATGGGGAGGTGCTTGAACTTGGAGAAGCCAAGAAAGCGCTCATTCTATGGCCAAAGGAATTCATCGTGCTTCCGAACTGGCATCCAAGGCCATCGACTCCTCACCAGTCTCCAGCGCAACAGTCCTCTTCACCGCCTCAGCATTCTCCAGCGCAGCCGTCCTCTTCACTGCCTCACCAGTCTCCAGCGCAGCCGTCTCCGCCGCCGCGTCAGCCGTCTCCGCCCACCGCTGGTACTATGAGGGGTAAGCGATCACCGACGAGGGAGATGAGTCGGCCCCGCTCCCCACTCACGCGCCCCACTCAGAAGAAACGGACCAACGCCGCTCCCCCGCTGCCCACTCAGAAGAGAGGTCGCACTCAGAAGATAGTCGACATCCCATCGGTTCCTCCCAAGAGACCTTATGACAGGACTGAAGCGGAAAACGCCGCGGTAGTGGCTGCCTACAATAAGAAATTTTTTGCACCAAAAAAGCCCGAGCAAAAGAAGGTATATGATGCAAAGACCAAAAAGTGGGCTAAGTTCTTCCTTGAGCAGCCATCCCAGATATCGATGAATCTGCCATCTGACTATGGTCATGAACTTAGTAAGCTAGCACGTGCCCAGTCTGAGCAGAACAAGGGAAGAAGTGCAAAAAGCGGGAAACAAATTGCCCAGCTCGGACAGCAGAAAAATCAATCGGTCCCCCCGCTCATAGTGTGTTCCGATGTCGACAAGGACTTCAGATCCGCTATGGATAAGGACCTGGAATTATTGGACCCAAGAGCCATAGCTGCTGCTAAAGAACTTGGTGTCACTGTATCGCAGGCCAAGGAACAGGCTACCGCCTTGGGTATGTCCCTTGGTCAACTTTTAGGCTATGACTATGCGCCAATGTTAGAGATAGCACGGAAATATGTCCAAGTGGAGCCTATGGTCAGTAATGAGGAGCTCACGCGTCTATCAACACATATGCGAAATCTGCACGACTGGTACCTGGTGCACACATCAAAGAAGGACGCGAAAGATTGGTTTCCGGTGGACGTCAGAGTGGAGCATTTCTTCAAACGTTACGTTATACAGGTTCAACTGACTGAAATGTTTCAGTTATTCCAAAAGCGCGCCCTCGACAAATCTATCCTCGCTTGCTATTGTCTGTAAGTGATTTATTTTCGTAATTAAGTCTCTAGCTCAGCTCGTTCATTGCCCGTATTATATTATCCTGACTATATATATCCTTTTGTACGCTATTATGCAGAATGAAGATGTTGGAATGCAAAAGAACTAGAGTTTTTGAGATTGGGTTCGTTGACCCGTATATCATTAATTCACATGTGTTAAAAAATCACCCCAAAGACGTGGAGGATGAGCTGACCACCTTTTTAATCAAGCAAAATTTCTGTACGGAAATACTATTTCCTTACAACTTCAGGTGAGTGTTTCTGTCTTGTACATATTTTTATTTGGCTTTCTCGATGTTAAGTGTAATTGATGAGCTATGCATGTCTGCTTTATGTAAACGTCCGTAGGTTCCACTGGATTCTGCTAAGCATTCAACCTGACAAGTCCATAGTTGAAGTCCACGACTCATTAAGTTGGGACCAAGAGACGTGGTCCGACATGAAAGAAATGCTCAACAAGTAATTTCAATCATTATCGCATTATATCGGGCTCTTTCGTTCGTTTCCTGATATCAAGTAATTAATAACTCCTTTGTTCATTTTCTTTGCCAAATCAGGTGTTGGAAACTTTTCAAAGAGAAGGTAGAAGGTCCATTCAAAGATGAGCTAACTTTTATATCGGTGGAAAGTCCGCAGCAGCCACCGGGGAGTAATTTATGTGGATTCTACGTTTGCGAGTTCATTCGCGAGCTGACCACTGAGCGGACAACAACTACTATGAGCGAAATGCGGGAGACGCTCGACCCAGAACTGCGCGTAGGAGCAATTCAAGAGGAATTGGCGGGATTTATACTTAAGGAGTGCATCGATGAAAAGGGAGAACATTTTGCTTCGGACGATGAACTACATATGCCTTGATGGATTCATCTATCTCCATGTAATTAAATAGTTGTATTCTCGCAAGAGATCGAATATTAATTATATATGCATCAACGTGTACTGTGTATATAGTAGAGCGTATAATATGCGTACGGAAACGATGGAGAGTACGTCGGCGATGCGAAGAAGGGGGAGACGACGGAGGCACCGGCGAGAGGGAGAGGGGGCACCGGCGAGAGGACGCACCGGCGAGAGAGAAGAGGTGGCACCGGCGAGAGGGAGAGGGGGCACCGGCGAGAGGGAGACCCTAAACCCTAAATACCAAAAAAAAAAGCACTCATTGGTCCCGGTTCGTAATAAGAACCGGACCAATGAGTCTCCCCCACGAGCAGCCAGACCAGTCCACGTGGACACCCATTAGTCCCGGTTCGTGGCCTAACCGGGACCAGCATTGGTCCCGATTGGACAGTCCCGGTTGGGCAACCGGGACTGATAGCCCAACCGAACCGGGACCATAGGGCATTTTTCTACCGGTGCAAGGACATCAACGATTGTTTCCAATTCCAAATCTAGGTGGAATCCGAGTCTGGGGTCGGTCGGCCTTGTTTCCAAATCACTTTTCCCGTGCGAGGAGCCACGCGCGTGAGTCTACAGCAAAGATAAAGATATGAATTTGGGAAGTGCAGGTCATCTCTGCATGAACGCGTGCCGGTATTCGATGAAGCAACTATTCCAGCATATAAGCCTGCTTAAGCAGTCACTCCTGGAGATCTTAAGCTTCCATATGCTGTAGCTCCTGTACCTGATTTCCCTGACTGAAGTTCTGATGATAGGCCATTATTATTACTGCTTCTACTGCTACAGCACCGGGTGATTTTGTGCAAAACCTTTTGGGTACTAATTGCTGGGACAAATCTATCAACTGCCCGTATTATGTCCAGAATTTTCTCCTGTTCTCATGGATTTTCCTTGTTACTTTGCTTCTCCTTTGTTGCCTGAAACAGTAAGAGAGGCTCTTAACTTTAATTCTCCCTTGACATAAACGAAGTATATGCCCTACTACCTAGTCTAGTTTCCTATCTCTCCCTGGGTCTGATCTCTGATGTATACTCTTTCTTTGGTGCAATTTGAGAACATTCATGTCCAGGGGCTTACTAATTACTGTTATAATTTCAGCCTAAATTTAGGTGTATGTCTCTGCTCCAAAACTTGTACAACCTCCCTGCTTGCTGCTTGCTCAAAAATGTTCGTATCAAGCTTGCTTTCAGTAAGCCAGCTGTAACATATATATTTTGACGGGGAACCGGCAGGAGTTCTGCCATTGCATTAAACTAGGGGGAAAAAACTTTACAATCCTGCAAGCAGGTTTACAGAAGTGTCCAAAAGGACGCCCAGGACTCGGCACAAAACAGAAGAAGGACTACTCCCAAAAGGCCTCCTCCAGGAGGTCAAGATCGTCTCTGACAAGGCGGAAAACAGCACGAGCGTCAAGCGAGGAGTTCTGGAAGGTTCTTCTGTTCCTTTCCTTCCACAGGTTCCAAGCGACGTAAGTCGCAAGTCAGCAGTCCAGTGTTCTGTCGGTTTTCGGTCCCAGAAGGCTCATTTTCTTCCACCACTCGCCAATTGTGCAGCTATAGAGGGCAATGGCGGCGACGCGTGGCCGAAGCGCCGAGGCGAGCTGCCAAACCTCCTTAACGAAAGGGCACTCGATGAGAAGATGGAGTGCCGTTTCCTGCTGCTGATCACAGAGGCAGCAGTTGTTATCATGCGGCCATCCTCTCGTCTCCAGACGGTCAGCAGTGCAGTTCCTGTTCTGCAGCAATAGCCAGAGGTAAAACTTCACCTTCTGCTCGATCTTTTGCTTCCAAACTCTGTCCAAAGCAAGCATATGGGTTCGCCCCAGGAATTGGGCGTCGTATGCGCTCTTAGCCGTGTACACTCCGGAGGAGGTAAAGCGCCATCTAATCTCATCCCGGTTGTCCGAGAGGTTGATCTGCTGAATTTTGTGCCAAAGGTCGACAAACTGAACCAACTGGCCTTCGGTCGAGATGTGATTCAGTCCAGCCATCCATCTTCCATCCGTCAGCACGCACTGTGAGCTGCTTGCGCCAGGCCAGGGGATAAACAGCAGGCGCCACTTCTTTCGGAGATTCCCCAAACAGCCACCTCGATTCCCAGAAACCTGCAGTCTGCCCGTTGCCGATCGTGATGGTCGTGCAGGAGGCGAATAGAAGGCAATCGGTCACGTCGCAGGGCACCCTGGTTCCCTTCCAAGGCCTCGCAGTCTCGTCCCACTCATACCAAAGCCAGCGGAGACGCAGTGCCCTCCCATATGTAGCGACATCCTTGATTCCCACCCCACCTAAACGCTTCGGAGAGCAGACCCGCTGCCAGTTGACTAAATACTTGCCGCCACTCGCCTCCTTGTCGCCGGCCCAAAGGAAGTTTTGCCTTAGATAAGTGGGCAATCAAGAGGATCATATATGTTTTGCGTATTGCAGAAGCGTTCACATTTGCACTTCAAATACTAAAGTTCGTCTTTGCATTTCCACTAGTATTTTCTCTATTAATTATCTTGTTCCCTCTTACTGTTATAAGACCATACCTACGTTAGATTTATCAAGTTTTTTTCTGGTGTTTTGTTCAGGATTACCTTCATCTACATGCACAGATAATCTAACGGGTCTTCTATCCGGGACCGTCTCTATCGCAGAATGGCCGGCCAGCACCAGATTTGTGTCCTCCTGCCCAAGGTAAAAGTAATCTAACCGCAACAATTACCTTATTTTCTCTTCTTGTAACCATTCCTGAATTGTGTAAGCAGAAAAAACTGTTTTCTTGATGCACCTCAAGTTGTCTCTCTGCTCGATAGTTTCCAAATATCCTGTAGGCTTACTCGCAGTTCATCCAAGTCCGTCTGGACCAGCTAGTTGCAGCGTTGTTCCAGCTAGTTAAGTACTCCTTTTGAAATTAATTTCAAGTCTAAGTTGATTTGTAATGTCTTGCAAGTTGCAACCTTACCACTCTCCTGAACTCACATGTTTTCCAAACTAGCCGTGGAGTTTCATGCTTTGATGCCAGACGAAAATTTGCTTAGTGAAACATAGCTGGTGACGGTGGCTTATGATGTGCAAATGTGGATGTGCTGCTTCGTGCACAGGGATACAATTTAGTTTGAGTTGCTGTCTCGAAATAGGTTGTCGGCTTGTCGCCCCATTTATAAATAAAATCAACTATGTCCATACAGGGAGTTCAAGTGCGAGCGAAGAAAAAAAATACAAATCTGCTAGGGCAACAATACAAACATAACCAGATAAAAAAAGTGATACAGCGCTCAAGAGAGTGAGGAGCTCAATAGCTAAGTCATGAAGCGAGTGGCATTCTGACCATCAATCATGTCGTCTACCCGGTCCTGTCCCATTGCCCAAATGTTTTCCGAAATGAGATGTTCCAAGTACCATTTTGGGCAGTCGAGTCAACCAATAGTATTGACTCTGAACAAATCACGGCAAGGTCTGGGAACTCGTATCGGACCGAGCTCCTGCCAAGAAGCTGGTTCCCAAAGGAATCTCGTGATTGATGACCTCGTGAGATCTCCAAAACTGAGAACCCTCTCGCCGATCACAAGGCATGAGAGGGCGGCCCTACATATATTTGCTCTTAGTGAGCTGCAGCCAAAGGCACCCCTCATACTCAGCATGAGAGTTACATTCATACGCAGAGGCTTCAAAATACCTATGCCCCTGTGATTCGATCCAAGAATGAAGAAGCTAGCCCAGGTAGACTTTAAGGGGCGCAGATATCACAAGAATCGTGACAACGTCCTTGTTGAAGGTGCTTCAGTTGTTATCTCTGTAGGTGAACCCAGTGTACTTTCTGAATTACTATACTTGTGAGTTGTGAAACATGATAATGACATCTTTAGCCGATCTCCTAAAATAGGTTCGTCGGAATGGAACCGTAAGGCTCGTCCGCTGGCCGGAATGGAACTGTAAGGCTCATCCGCAACCCCGCCTGCAATCGCCGTCGACGTGATGCCACCAAAATCGACCCATGTGGCAATCTCGGCCAACCCTAGCTCCGGTCGGGACCAAGCTGAGGAAGCCTATGAAGGTGCTGGCCGAGGCGGAGCTCGTCGTTGAGGAGGCAGAGCTCGCCGATGAATCGACGGCTCATACCCATTCTCTGGGTACCCCTACGCCTCCTTTTTCGGCGCGTTCAGCTGCCGCCGCCGCCGCCGAGGACCATGGCTCCCAGGTGCTCGGTGAACTGCTGATGAGATAATTATTTTCGCATCGGTGATGGATTGCGGACGTAGGGTGACGAAATCGATCGTAGATGTTTGGATGTGGCTAGCTTCAGGTCTAAATTAGATAACTTGGTTACACAAGTACCGGAAGAGGAGGAGAGGAAAGTGGGCCGATTCATGTTTCAATCGGAGGAGATGGCGAATTGACAAATTTAGAGATGGATGATCTCGTGGAGTTGATCAAGTCCATGAGTCAAGCTTTGGAAAAGATGGATGATCCCATTGAGGTGGTGGTGAGCAACAAGAGAACAAGGGGGCCATGATAGTGCGAAGAGGAGGACGTTGCTTTGTCCCATGCTTTTCGGAAGGTGTCGATACCTCATTTGGCACAGATGAATCAAGGGAGTCATTTGGAGTAGGGTGATAAAATACTATTGCACCATCTTGTTCGTCCTATCGAGCCGCACTTAAACTTCTCTTGCACACCATTGGGGTATCCAAGATCAATGGAACCGATGGGCCAATTGTGTCGAGCAAGTCGACCCTGCACCACTGGGTGGGGTGCCGATCACGGTTCAAGACCTCTACAAGCAACACACCAAGAACAAAATCTTCACTTTCCACCATTTCAACAAGGGAACTCTATGGTGGTGGCCGTGGGAGTGGTGGTGGCCATAGGGGTGGTGGTGGCGGTAGGAGTGGTCATGGTGCTTGACTTATTGTTGACTTGATTGCAATGTTGTGGTGGTTGTTGATGAAACTTGATCGACTACGTTACTTTTGGATAAACTTTATATGTATGTTTAATTTAAACTATTTAAATGGATGAACATGAACTACATTTATGTCTATTGTTTATTTGTACTGTATGTTGAATTTAAATTATTCGAATGATTGATGAATACCGTGCAATTGTTTGAAATATATGTAAAAATGCCTAAAAGATTTGTGCTAAATTTTGTATGAGTTAAATATAGGGGACGGCTAAAAAACGGTCACCCTTTAACTCCTCAAATTATAATAAGGCATATAAGAAGTTAAATTTTAGCTGTTCGGCTAGAGGTACCATCCACTATTAGTAACAAAGAGATTAGTCTTTGTGAAAAGAAAAAGAAAATGGCTAGCTATCTTCGCACCTAATTCGGACAGCGATAATCACTTCCCACTCTCGAGTCTCGGATGCTATCGGCAAACGTTTACACCTCATTTGATCATCTGAAATCGCACGATCCGTTCTGGTTTCTGTAGAAATCAAACTGTTTGATTATTTGAATGATTTGAATTGCACGATCCGTTCTGGTTTCTGTGGGAATCAAACTGTATATATATTCCATCTTTCCAACGAGATATCGGGGAAAACAATTTGGTGGGTTAGCTAGATCCCCTCACCACCTGCTACTCAGAGCACTGTTGTCCGCATCGGCCACCAACCGCCGCTGATCGCAAGTCTGATCAGAGTCAGACGGCATTTCGCCATTTTGTGCTCGCCTTTTGTTGATTGTTTACGCATTCCGATGCCCCCAACTAAACCCACCATCCAACCTGTGATCCCGAGTAGAGCAGTGAGGAATCTTTGTGCGTTTAGCTGGAGAACCTCCAAGGCCACCCAGCTGGTAATTGATTATTAAGCACCAAATGACTGGTCGGACATGCTATAACTTATGCTGCAATCGTAGTGGTTAGGCACTCACCGAGCTAGTGTTTGCATTTTGCACCCGTATTTGGGCTGACATCGACATATTATCACCATCTTGACTTTTATTGTAAACAAGGCAAACTATTTTTTTATATTAGTATAGAAGAAGCAAATACATCCAAAGGCATAGGCCAAAGAAAAAGGGAAGATAACAAGGATTTTAAGGAATTGACCAACGATTTCTGCCAGTTTCTTAGCTCTGGCGAGAATTCAAGTTTTGCCTTCGTACTTGATGTGTTGAATGAGTAGAGATGGCATGGAGAATTTGTTGTTCAAGACCCTCACTTTTTGTCCTTCGAGATCTCCCAAGTGATTAGGATGATAACCGTTTTCAGACCCTTGTGAGATGAGCATGCCGTGACGACCACTGCCCTCCAGTATTCGAAAATTGTTGGCCTAGTCAGTCTAAGGCTTTGCATGAGCGTAGGGCATTGAACCAAGAGTCCACGTCTGTCTAAATCCTTCTCAAGTAACGACACTCAAATAGGACAAAATTGGGTCAGATGATGGTGTCGTCGACCTCATGGAAAAAAGATCACCAACCTGACTTGATCGGAAATGCTCAAATCAAATCCAAAATAATAAATCTTACCGCAATAATAGTCGTAATCCAGACTTCCTATTTTTTGAGCGGATAATTCCGGACTCCCTGTGCATCCAACCAAAGGCTG
Source organism: Poa pratensis (assembly GCA_947311845.1). NCBI lineage: Eukaryota > Viridiplantae > Streptophyta > Magnoliopsida > Poales > Poaceae > Poa > Poa pratensis. The sequence goes on along the minus strand of CAMZMU010000099.1, from coordinate 14,619,916 downwards.
GGCATAAAATCCGAAACCCGAACCATATAGCCTGAACCCGAAAAACCCGAGCACATTTTCGGGTGGCAAGTCCAGAAACCCGAAATTTATTCGTGAATTCGTGTTTGTAGTCCCAGGTACCCGAAAACCCGTAATAAAAAAATCCCACCATCTTAAGGACTCAAATTTTTGGGTACCCAAATTGTCGAATTAAGTTATTTTGGTGATATTTAGGGTGTGCGATATGGAAACCCGAAAAACCCGACCGGAAATTTCAGTTAAACCCGAACGCCCATTCCAACCTGAGGCTGAAGTACGAAAAGGCCGAGGAGGGCCCAAAAACCTACCACAAAACAGAAACACTTTTTGCAATTTGCAAAGGGCACCCACACACCAACCCCCTGAAACCTTTTTCAGCAAAAAGAGCAGAGAAACCACCACCAAACCCAACAAGGAGAACTCGGTGCGCGAGAGGTGGGGCGGCGCCGAGCGAACCCTCCTCCTCCGCCGTCGTCGCGTGATCATGGCCATGGCCACCTCCAGATTGCTCTGGGCCTCCCGCGCCGCCTCCTACCTCAAGATCTCCACCTTCCCCAGGGCCTTCTCCACCGGTACATCTCCTCTCCTCTCCATTCGTCACCTTGCTCGCATGTACTGTTCGCGCGTGCATCTCGTGTCTCGTGCCGCGTGTTCCCCGGGATCACGGGTCGTCGGTGTTGGAGCGGTGCGATCTTGTCCTCGACGACCCGGTAAGGCCCGATTTGGGGAGATTTAGTGGTGATTTCGGGGGTGGCTGCGTGGGCGCGTCAGTTTGTTTGGGAGATGAGAGAGTGCCTGTAATGCCACCGCTTTTTATTCTGGTTGTTTTAGTCCTTCTCCGGAGGCAAATTATATCTTCTCCGTAAGAAGAATCCTTGTCTGCTTTTGCCTGATTCGGTGGTAAAGTTTTAACGATTCTGCCTTCGGATTTGTATTGTTGTGCTAATTTAGCAGAGTGACGATTCTGAGATTCAGGATAGAGCGGTTTTTCGATTTTGTTTTGTTAATTAATGTGATGTTTGTTAGATGCATTGGACGCAAAGTTTCAGAATGGTGTATGTGAAATGATTTAGGGCTCCATTCCATATAGAAGATTATGCAATATGTTGCCAAAGCTATTTGAAAGCAACGAATAGATCTGCTTACTCACTATCATATTCATATGCATGGAGTTCCTACTCCATGTAGTAGAGAAACTGACGAAATGCGCCCAAGAAGAAGTTCCTACTCCATTAGTAGGCACCTGCCTTGTGTGCATAGTTCAGGGTGAACAATCATTGGAGTGGTAATGGAACTTTGTATATTCACGCTGTTAAACATAAACTGCATTGCTGTTGGCAACCAATCAGTGTTTAACATGCCTTGTGCCATCTTTCTTGTTTTCCCCAGTGCTTAAGGATCTGAAGTATGCGGAATCATGAATGGGTCAAGGTTGAGGGTGATTCTGCGACCGTTGGGATTACAGACCATGCCCAGGTTGATATACTCATGCATTTGCCCTTCTGACTAAATTTCTCTGTGAGGTCTGTCATATGTGAGTCAGCCTATGCTTATGTTGATAGTGACTTGTTTGGGCTTCCAGGACCATTTGGGTGACGTTGTGTATGTGGAGTTGCCAGAAGTTGGCACCTGCGTAACTCAGGGAAAGGAGTTTGGTGCTGTTGAGAGTGTGAAGGCCACCAGTGACATCAACTCGCCGGTATCTGGAGAGATCGTTGCAGTGAACGAAGAACTTCATGAGAAGCCAGGATTGGTAAGTCTCAGCTCATGATAACCTGGCACTCGATGAGGAAATCTTTAGGTGGGGATTGAAGTGTGGTATGACCTGTATGCTGGCTGTCCTTATTTCCAACACAGGTCAATGGAAGTCCATATGAGGGTGGCTGGATTATCAAGGTCAAGGTCAGTGATGCAGGGGAGCTCAACAAGTTGATGGACGACGAAAAGTACTCAAAATTCTGCGAGGAAGAAGACAGCAAGCATTGAGCAAATATGGGGGCTTCTGAACATCGAGAATCTGCGCTTCGACCCTTGTAGATGTCTGTCCTGTGCTGGTGTGCACTTTCTACCACCTGCTGTCTCAGCCCAGGAAGGAGCAAAACATGGAATAAGTGGCATTTGCAAGATCCAAGATCTGTATATGACTTGAGTTCCTTTGTTTCCTTGAAATGAAATCGTCTCTAATTTTAGCTCTGTTTTGATGGATTGGTATTCAATATTCTTTCTGCATACTAGTGATGGTATTTAGTCTTCTGATCTATAAGAAGCCTGCGATAGTATCAGGATACTGGCAAAGAGGTACCACAGACTAATTCATAACAGTGGAAAATTCTTGAGAATCAGTTTACCTGATACCACATTACACCCGACTAATTCACATTAGTTTCAAACTCTTCAAAATCAGATCTCAGCAGCAACAGATACAACATCATAGCTCTGCAGTTCTAGCCCTGAACTGTCTTCAGATTACGCAAATAAGTATGAATCAGTCTGTGGCACTAATCGATCGGCATACAACCTTGTTGAGAATGTAGAATCATTAAGATGAAGAATAAGAGATATACATCTCTGGTACATAGGTCTTTTTTATGAAAAAATCAGCACAGCAGATCAGAAGAACATGGACATATGGTTTACAGAAAACCCAGCATATAAGATAAGAATATGGCGCATTGGTGCTGGGGCTAATCAACTTAATACCAGATTTTCTCCACAGAGCAACAAGTTCGCTAGAAACTCAGTAAACTTAGCAACAAAACTAAATCAATTGCTAAACACAGTGATACCTTAATACATGTTTAGATCAGAGACCTAAAAGATGAAAAAAGAAGTGGCACTCATATTTGATATTTCAGTAAGCAAGGCACCCAACCTACAGGCCACAAGGACAAATAGTCTTTCTCACGCCTTGATGTTCCAGTTGTGCGCTGTTCGTGGCCCGGTAGTAATGCCCTCATAGTATTGTGATGGCAGCTTTCCTTTGTTCCATTGTTTCACAAACTTGAGGAAGATATCACGAGCAGACTCTGAAGAAAGATCGGAGAAATATTTGCCCTTCTCTTCCTTCAACCAGGTTGCAAACTCATTGCTCTTTGCAAAGTAGTCGTCTTTGGATATTTCTTTGAAACCCTGTTTTAGCGAGAAAGAAAAATGAAAGGCATGTCAATCGCTTCTGCGCTGGCAACGATATATGTACCTAACACTCTTAACAGGCACATTCAAATACATCTGGTGCACACTTATTCCTTAACAGCCAGTACTACCTTTGACGAAAATTAGAGTAAAATGAGATGGAGCTTACATCACACTCTAGGTGCACAAATTATGGTTCTCAAGATCTGTTGACGGGTGTAAATACTACAATCCTTTCATCACGGACATAAAATAGAATAATGCAATAACCATTAAAAAAGCTAAAGCACCTAAATTACTATTCGCATTCAATTGTCCCAATAGATCTTGCGCTGCTACTACCCTAGAACTAGAAGCACAAATTATGGTTCTCAAGATCCGTCAAGGGGTGTAAATACTACAATCCTTTCATCACAAACTTAAAAGTAGCAGGGAATAAGGAAATAACCGTTTAAAAAAAAGCTAAAGCTCCTAAATTACTATTCAGCCTCCAAGGACCTCGCCACGCTTTCAGCCTTCAGATACGAAATGAACTCTGGCAAGTTTCAATGGAAATCCTTTGTCCAGGACAATACAACAGGCTTGCATGTCAGTTATGAAAATTGACGAAGTTTACAATATCTTAGCCTGAAAAGTTTACCTGGAAACGGGCCAGTTCAGTTCTAAGAATACTTCAATGGCACCTTAAAAACATGGTTTGGACAGTTTTGCCAGTTAGGTTGCATATATATGCATTGGTTTGGAGGTGATTCGCTTATTTAATTTAGCCTGCTAGCTGTGTTTTTTAATGGTTTTGCCAAACCAGATGTGCTCAGCCCTATTTCATGTGGTTCTGTTTACAAATATTGGCCGTTCCATTATCAGACCATCGCAAAAGCTCCAGCTTCTACAACTAACAGGTCCAGATACTTTAATTAATCACATGCAAACTACTTTGCTTGATAATTTGATTAAACAACCGTCTAGACAACTCACAGGATCCTTGTCTTTTCGCTTGCTCTTCTCCTTCTCCTTGGAATGCTTCTCCTTTGAATCCCGCTCTGTCAAGACACACAAATACAAAGTCACACACACATCATCAAATAATGAATCTAACACCATATGTATATGATGAAGATCAAACGAATGCACGCCTTGGCACTATGAAAAGATCAGCATTTTAACAGTTCGTAGTGCATATAAGGTTGGTTTACATTTGTTTGTTACATATTCCAAAAGGCCAATTCAGTAGTGGATTTGGCGGAAATAGGAAAAATTTCGGGAGTGCCCTTGCCCACACAAAAAAGAAAATGTTTTTGCTTAGGAACTTGCTACTGAAAGCCCATGCTGCGCTGGAAAAATCGGTGGGCACGGAACACGGATACAAACGCAAGTTATAATATTTGTGGTTTGGTGAGGGAGGATGGTTATCATGCGGCGATTGATTGCACTAAACCTCGTGCTCTTCAGTTTGGTCTTAGGACTGTCTGGAATTTACCGCCCGACGATTTTTTTGTGAAATGTGGCGTGGATTGGTTCCTTCGTCTCCCGTCCCAAGTGGATGATACATATACACACTAAGAATTTATTTCTCCTACGGAGAGCATGGAAGCTCAGGAATGATTCAGTGACGAACTATTACAACTTCAATTTTTTTCTCTACAAAATTATGTTGATTCCTTGGACTGCATTGGTGTTCCTACTTCCCTTGATAATTCAAAAGGTAAATCTCGAATCCACAACACAATGCTTGTATGACATATGAGCATAAGGGCTAATAATAAATCACTTGGCTGGCGCTTCCGCTAGTACTGGTCGGGCAAATATAAATCTTACTGCTAGTTTTGATTTGGCTAGTGTTCCTGCTAGTATTGGTGCAATTGTTGGAGATCATGCAGGCATGACAATACTGTCAGCACTTTATTTGCAAAAGAATGCAGAGCACCAGGCAGAAATCCCTCTATACACATCGCGCGGGACTAAATTGAGCATGAATTCGTTCAGCTAGAGACGACAGGAAGAAATACAGGTCCTAGAGGCAACAAGAACCCTACCTTTGTCTTTGCCCCTGTCGCCGTGCTTCTTCTTCTTCCTCCTCCTCTTCTCTTCCTCCTCGTCGCTGCCTCGGCTGCTCCTCCTGCTCTCCTTCTTGTCCCGCCTCTTCTTCCGCTCCCTCTCCTCTACCTCCCCTGAGCCAGCAAATCGACAAGCAGGCCACGGAAAGGAATCAGCACGCGCGCGGAAACAGAGAGACCGGCCGGTGTACAGGGGCGATAAAAAAAAATCCGGAACCTGAGGAGGCGGAAGAGCGGCGCTTCCTCGACTTGCCCTCACCGCCGCCCATCGTCGCCGCCGGTCTTCTCCTCCAAGCGAAGAGAAGGAACAGAACACACACAGCCTTCCTTTCCTGTGGGCTGGGGCAGAAGTCTCGTGTTGGGTCAGGGATAAGTGAGGCCCTTGTACTCAAAGCCCACATACGTTACATGTCGGCCCAGTAGTTACCAGTTGGACCCTCTTCCACCGTGATCTCAATTCTAGTATTACTAGCAAAATGCCCGTGCGTTGCAACGGGAAAGAAAAATTAACTTTTAGCTGAAAAGCGTTGAAACAAGAAAAAGTTGTGCTCCAAAATAATCTAAATCTCGGAGCTTTCATGGAAAACCGTTTGATGAGCAAGTAAGCACAATTGTCTCTGCTCAAACTCTATGACTCAACCAAGCTTATGTGGTCTGACGTATTTTGTGCACACTATAGACGCAGTCAAATTATCAAATCCTAATTAAATGTACAATGAAAAATTCATATTAATGTAAATGTAAAATTTAGATATTATACCATGTAAAATTCAAGTAATTCTTTCTAATAAATATGTAGGTCATGAACAGAAGTTAACGATATCAACAGTTTTCTTCAATATAGCAACAATTTGATACTAAGGAGAGGGATTATCATCACTGAAACACTAAAATACTAAAATACTAAAATGTTGCTTTTCTCCACAACACATGATACAAACATAAGATTCTAGCCCGATTCCGATTTTGTAAGATGTTTCTTGCTACAAGTACAAGGACCACTTCTGTTCCAGCCCATATTCTTTTGTTCTAGTCGAATGATGAGAAGGAACATCTTGGACCTGACCAAATCCCTAATACCACCTAATCTGAGTCCACAATGCCCCAGATCACGCTGCCGCCCCCTTAGTTGCTGACTCTATGATCTCCTTTGTCGATGGCGTCATGTCGAACGACTCTAGCAGGCAAACCCACATCCTCAAGTCGAAGTTGTCCTATACTCATTGAACACTTGGCATCAACATTCATACTACAGGTAGGCCTACATGACAGAAGAGAGAAAAATTAGAAACAACATACAAATCGATGGTAGTGCTAAGCATTCCACCACTACCCAGAAATTTCAGTAATCTACCAGAACCGGAAAAGACCATCGAAGTCCAATACCTCAAACAGAAGTTATGCCCACACATGTATCTCAAGAAAGAAAGAACAATAGATCGATAATACATTACATTTACAGCTTGCTTGCAGGGTTGGTGCAGTAGAGTTCACGCCATAGCTAGGAAGCTGCGCCACGACACTAAGACAAATTCCGTTGTGTGACATATTCCATGCAACATATACGATAAATGACATGAATCCATTTAGAATCAAACAGAAGTATTAAAATCACCACACACCACAAATCGTCTAGCACTCCATATTTAGAATCTTCACCTCAAATCCATTTTATCATGCTCAAGGCTTCAACCATTGAGGTAGACATTTAAAGTCAGGGAATGTATCCTGGTAGATTAACATAATAATTTGTTCTTTATAAGCAATCAGGGTACGAATTGCATTCAAAGTTATGAAGTTTGACTTTCAAATGATCGACATGCTTGATGCTGAGCGAAATAACAGCCTTCCTCTTATAGTATATCTGACCAAGTTAACTTTCAGAAAGCAATGATGATCTGAATTGCAGCTTTTGATATATTATGAATCAACATAATAACATAAGAACTGAATACATAGTTAACCTTTCACGTAGAACCACCTAAGTTAAGTTTCAGAAAGCAACGATGATCTGAATTGCAGGTTTTGATATTTTATCTATCAACATAATAACATAAGAACTCAAGACATAGTTAAGCTTTTACGTAGAACCACCTTTTTAGGATTGGCAAGTGATACACACTTAAGCTTAATGCAAAGCGGACAATACTGACCTTGTGAGCGGTGAAGAAATGCATTGGGGCTTCTCTTACAACAATGGTGCAAACACAACACCCCTCACAAGATGCTTCCTTTTCTCAAGAAAATGCAGAGAAAGCACAATATTAAATCATCCATTTCGAGTATGACTCTTAGACAGATTAATTTTTTCGTCAAGAAATTTCCACAAATTAGAGTCCATAAACTCATGTACTAAATATTTTAATTGGGGAAATTCTGCCACTGTGATGCTTAAACTCATTCCTGTTGTATTACCTGACTTGGTGCACGATCCTGACTCAGTTGCCGTCTGTGGCGCCAAACCCTTCGCCAAATTAAGCAATCACGGAGCCCTAACCCTCGCCATCAAGAGACGAGAAGTGATGCATTGCCAAGGCTGGATCCAATGGGTCGGATCTGCAGAATCAGATCAACCTGTGGGAAGTGGTACAGTTGACTAAGCACAAGAAATTCAGAAATCATGCTTCAGTTCAGCTGCATGTAGTGAGAGAGAAAATTCAGAACACAATGGCAAATAGTCTGATTGCTCCTAGACAGCCAAATGTTAAACCATGTCCACAACAATAATTCCAGACGAAGATCAAATGGAGCAGACGATTGTATGATCAGAAATTTTACCTTCTCCAGCTGCACTAAGTGACAGAGCATGTGCATGACAATACTATTTTTCTAATTTTCTTTGATTCCCTGAACAAACGTTTCCTGAGAAAATTGATGTCACAGTACTGACTACAATTCCTCACTGAATATTTACAAAATCAAAGCTATTCTCAAGTTAGTTTGCGTCCAACAATATTCTCAAGTTACTTTTCCATTTGCGTACAACACTGACTACAATTCCTCACTGAATATTTTACAAAATCGTGACGACTAATTGCTACATATAGATGAACTGCAATGCGACCAACACAATGAAGCTAACTGAGTTCTTCAACTTGCAGAATGCTCACTTAAACAAGGTGAAGAGCTTATGGTAAGATGTAGATTGAATCTACCTTGGCTTCGGTGAGCACGAGGACGTCGTGGTGATGTCGGCCCGACAGCCTCCGCAGAGCCACCTGCGACATAGCACATCAAATCACCGTCAGTAATTCAGGCACCAACCGCGGCCATGCTTCTTCTCCACATACCAGCTGAAGAGGGCCACGGCTTGGGCGCGAGTGTCTCTGCAGGTGGAGGAGTCCAGCGCACTGGGTGGGTGGCGAGGAAGCATCTACCCTCCAGGACAGTCACGTTGAGCAGGTTGTCCTGCTTCAGCAATTCTTCGAACAGGTGGTGTGCATCCTCCAAGCAGAGCGTCCCGACGCGGGCGCGTTCCGCAGCAGCACCCCACGCACAGGGCAGCATCCCCGTGGCAACTCCACCCGACCTAGCCTGCCGCCATCCCACGGCAGCTCCGTCTAGAACCGTCGTCTGGATTTAGGACGGAGCACATCGCCCCCAGCCGCGCGGCACCCAGCCCGGTCGCATCGAGGCCGCACCGCGCCAACCAGCCGCCTGCCGAGGACCATCTTGGAGCTTCCCCGACGAACCAGCTTGGAGCTGCTGTGGCGACGACCGGGGACGGAGATGTGGCCGCATCGTCCGTGAGGTGGCGGCGTTGGGGTCGGCCATGAGGGCCACGGCGGCCTGAGGCGGAGATGCGCAGCGGAGACGGCCGGGGACGGAGATGGGGTGAGGTAGGCCGTGAGGTCGCGGTGGTGGGGTTTCGAGATGCGGTGGCGGCGGCAGCCCCGTTTGTGCGTGTAAAATCCTTTTGAGCGAGAAAAGAAAACTGGGAGAATAGATAGATGCGGGAAGAAAAAAAGGAATTTGTAGGGAGAAGATGTGTAGAGAAAAAAAAAGTAGAGGCTGGACGAAGGGAAACTTCTTGCTTTTTAGATAGGAGAGATTAAATCCTCCTCCCGTTGTAAAAACAAAAATCATCCTCCTTGATTCTCAAAAGAAAAAACAAATCCTACTACCATAATTAATGTAGCGTCTTAAAAGTTAATCTAGCATGTTGGTGATACAGAGAGGATGGAGGATATATTAAAAAAAAAATCAATTCTGATGAATGTGCTATGGCTTCATTTTTTTAGCCCTTGTATGTCAAGAAAGTGTTTCTTTCGTCGAAGGTCTTTTTTGTTGACGAAATTAGGAAAGGTTGTTACATTCAGTAGTGGTCAACACGAGAGAGCACTTTTGACTCTTGAACTCCAGTGCTCCTGTCTTATAAGAAAATTGAAAAATCGTAAACTAATGTAGAATCAGACATGTACGCATGATTTTTTTCAGAATTTTATGAGATCAAAAAATAAATTTTCGATTTAAAAAACCGGGAGCACTAGAGCTTGGGAGGTACAAGTGTTTTTCGTGGTCAACACTCTAGCCAGATTGATTTTGTCCTCTATAGCAGAGAAGATAGACGTGCTTGCTTTGATTGTAAGGTGATCAGAGTGTTGCCCCTCAACATAAACTTGTGGTGGCCGACTTCTGCTTTCCGATCCGTTTACAGCGGGATAAGCGTGCCAAAGTCTCTAGAACGGAGTGGTGGAAACTAAATGGGGAGGCAGCTCAGGCTTTCAAGGAGAGGGTTATTAACAAGGTCCGTTGGGAGGAACGAGACAATGCAAACAATATGTGGATGAGGATGACGACTTGCATTCGGAAGGTGACTTCAGATGAGTTTGGGGGTGACTAGGGAAAGTAGAAGCAAGCTAAGTATACCTAGCTAGTGGTGGAACACTGAGATCGAGAAGGCTGTTAAGGAGAAGAAGAAGGGTTGTTTCAAGCGCCTACGTCTAGACAGGATTGCAGTCAACATGGAGAATTATAAGAAGGCAAAGAAAGCCGCAAGACGAGTGGTGAGTGAGGCAAGAGGTCAGACATATGAGGACCTCTACCAGCGATTAAACACGAAGGAATGCGAAATGGGCACAAAAGAATCACCCTCACATTTATTCCCTTTTGCATCGCAAGCAGATTGAACCAAGTGACAGCGCTGCAAGGAATTCGAGTAGTTGTCTAAGGAAGTAACGGAATGTTGAATTGAAGCATCCTCTCTTACCAAAGATAGATTGCTCCACTGTATACCTGATTGCAGTTATTAAAGAATCTATCATTTTGGAAAAGGGAAGTATATTAGTAAAAAACAAACTGTGGCCTGCAGAGCTTCACCCAACACAAGTGAACACTGCATCCAGTGCGTTGCTCCATGCACCGATGCATTTCAAGTTTCAAGGGAGAAACAACATCAGTCCAAAGCGAGAAGGTAAACATGACATCCCAAGCTATCAGCACAAAATTTGGTACTATGCATTACAGCAGTAGTACAAGTAAACAGGATGCAACGATGCCAACTCTAAACTGCCCTGGGATCTCTTACCAGCAAAGCCCATGGGTCATGGCAGCTCGCATATGTCACTTGTCGTGTACTTGTGTGAGACTATTAGTGAATCAAAAGTATGCTTTGGAGGTAAAGTCTTGGACTTTGCCGGCGGTGTGTCACCGGCAGGGCGAAGAACCTCGATTGACAAGGCTCTGATACCACTTGTCGCACTGAATTGGAAAACTAGAACATAGACAACTTTTCTGGTTCTATTCATCTCCTTTAATTCTGAGTACAAGGGAAAACGTGGCCATGATCCTTGCGTTCGTGCCATCCCACGGATCGCGAACCCTGTGTAACTCGCTCCAGTTTGTTACAACAGAACCGGAGCAAACTCTAACTGAAAAACGGCTAACACCTAAAGTCTGACGAAACTGAAGAAATTGACACTTAACACTGAAATTCAGAAATCGACAGCAGCAGGGTTTATACTTTATACATAGAGAATTACGCGGAATAAAATGGAATAGAAATACACTGGATAATCTCATTACTTTGAACTCAGTTTACCAACTGCACATTGTATGGACAACCGATAAGAACATGAGAGCGTGACAACTAGCTACAAATTTTTTAATCACCTTACTAATGTTAGTAAATTAATGTGAAAGCAAACTAAATTTCAGTGAATACTTCAGTCCAAGGTTTATGTACATATCATAATCTGTAAAATCGTGTTACTATCATTCAGTGAATACTACAGATCCACGCATGTAAGTTGCAACTTATCAATGTAATGAGTTAGTCAAATCCAAACAGATACCATTTGCCGTTGATAGTAGTTCAGATAAAACCACAGTGAAATAAACTTAAAAATTCAGAGTGATTGAAAAATAACGTATATAATTTAAAGTATAACAAATTGTTCTTTCTCACGGTATGACCATACCAATTGTTTACGGCCCAATATGACCTCCAGGCACTACCTAGAGGAACAAAACAAGCAATATACACAAGTTTCCATGTTTAGGCTAAACATACACAAATACACGTAAATGAGTGCTGGAAGACACTATCCTCACATCTATTCTAGTATACAGCAAACCTGAAATCCCCTTTAGAACTTATAGGCCTTATGCTCCACCTATTATAAGGAGTAATTATTTCTTGGTACAACACTAAAAGAGGAAAAACTTTACGGTTTATGAGATATCACAAATGAGTGGGTACAATCGGAGAACGGAGCATAGCTCAGTTGGCAAGGCGCGGGAGTTCGCAGCCAGCCCACCAGTGTTCGAGTCTCGGCTCGAGCGCTTGGTGCTCACGCAGTTTTCTTCTTTTAAAAAATGCCAACAGGCTAGTCTAGCCCGGGTTGGTCGCGTTTTTTTTGAGTGGGTACAATCGAGAGTGCTAGCATTTGTTTACTGATTATGGAAGATCTGCTGGGATTTATGTAATGAAGCTGGTTCTTATATATGGAAGCCTATGTCAGCGGACAACATCCGCAAATTTTGTTGCACAATGAAAAACAGTAATAATGAGATATAAATATCATTGAATGATCTACAAAGTTAATGAACAACTGTAGAATTTCAAGCACTTCTCAGTAACATTTGCATGTACATTAGGTAATAACAGAAAACTAAGCATGTACAAAAAACTGAAGGGAGCATATGAAGTCCCTAAAAGGTCATTATCATTAAGGATTAAAGTAGAGCATACAAATCATGTCACTAATTTCATATAACCATGTATTTTCCCAGACGTATACCGGCTATCCAAATGCCTCTTTCAAGGGCCAGCCCAGAAACAAATTCATTACCATCTTTTACAGTGGTATTGGATCAAAAACAAGCCATCCAAGCATGTTTGTAGGCGATGTCTATTTGTCTAGCAATGCTCACTGAAGCTTCAAACAGAAACCAAGCAAAACACAACCAACCTATGCCAAGCCTATCATCCCCTTCGCCGTCTCCTCGTTCCGATCCACTTACTCATTTCTACACAGATGCGCTCCCATATTTAATCAAAGGGATCGCAGGCAGTAGCTTATTTGAAGAGGATCCATCGTGCAACAACACCACTGGTCTTTACATGTTAGCTGGAGTCAGATACTTGGAGATGGTAGTGGGCATGTACGTGAACACCATACTGTAGATATTCCGTGGTGTGAATTCGATCACCCCTTGCAGCACCTTCTTCTTCATGTTCACAGCTATAACCCATGCATCCTTCTCCAACTCATCGATCTTGGCCATGAAGTACACGATGTCACCGTCAACACCCAAGCTGACTGTGGGATGACCAACATGGAGCCTCTCCAAGGTTGTCGCGTCTTCATCAATGTCCCTTGGCAAGGTCGGCAGCAATGCTGCCATGTCCGCGGGGACGGTGATGTCGGAGGAACTGAGCTGAGAGTCCTTGCGCCACCCGGGGCTGCCAGCAGCTGCCGTCGTGCTCCACCTGACAATTGTCCAGCCAGCTGAGAAGTAGGTGCCATGAAGCCGTTTGGGGCGTGGGCCTGGCCTGACATGGATCTGCACCTCGACATACACAATGCGACCATGGAGTGCTGCGACGGTCCGAAAACGCCGTGTAGTGCCGCGCAGAATATTTCTCTCCTTAACTGGCCCGGCGTCCGGCAGCGAGATGAAGCGAAGACGACGGCTGGCGGCGCTGTCCTCCTTGCCTCCTAAGACATCGCAGAGGATGATGCCCTGCTCAAGGTCGACCCAGCCCATGGTGCCAGCATCTCCTCCGATGTTTATGACGCCAGAGCAACGATGAGTTGCAACTTTGTGCTCATATCGCTTGTCCGGTATCACAGCAGTCTTGCGGTCCCAAGTCTTACTCCGAGAGTCGTATGTGTAGAGATTGTACCGACTCATTTGGGGTTTCAGATCATCAGTACGAAGTGCGGCGATCTTGTACGCGTCCAAGTCATCGCCGTAGCGCAGGAGGCCAACCTCAAGATCGAGCATCGGCCTCGCCCCGCTGGCGACAGCGGCGGGTGCCCGGTAGACATAGTAGTCGTGCTTGGCGCGGTAATCGTCGTACTTCAAGAGGAAGAGGGCGAGGTTGCCCTCCGTCGCGACCAACTTAGGCTCCGAAATGAGCTCGGTGGGTTGGCTGTTGGTGCAGGATACGCAGAAGTAGGAAACGCGCGGCGGCTGGGCGAGGAAGAAGCTGACCTGCATCTCAGTGCCGTCCCTAGTGTGGGTGAACACGGTGGTATCGTTTTGCTAATCGACGATGTAGGCGAATTTGTCGACGAGGGCTTCTTCCACGGCGCAAACATCGCCGAGTTTGAGAGCCGGCAGCCGCAGGGAGGCTTCCATATAGCGCTTCGCGTACATGGCTCTGCTTTCGGTCGATCTAGCCATGTACGTAGTAATATTTATAGGACAGGCGAGCTAGATCGTAGTGGAGTTGGACTCGGAGAACAATCGGGAGGGCCGAGTTCTAGTCGGACAGAATCAAGTTGGTAGAGCGATTGTAAAGCTACTGGCGGCGGCGGAAACGCCCAGCCAATGTCCTCTTCGCGCTGGCCGTTGGATACATTGCTCCGGACGGCCCTTGTCTATCTGCCCCTCTTCCTTTTTAGTAGAACATTTTTTTAAATAACAGGCCTCACTACTGGAATCCACGGCTTTGCCGGGTGTTGCAGGCTTTGCCTAGTGCTAAAACACGCGACATTCGGCAAAGTAGCGATAAACCGTGTATCCACGCAAAATACTCGGCAAAGAGGACACCACTCGGCGAACACACGCTTTGCCTAGTCTAGCCTAAAAAACACTCGGCAAACAACACCACTCGGCGAACTCGTGGGCCCATGTTTGTTCTAACATGCCGGCCGACGGCGCCGTGACGGACACCAACCTTTGCCGAGTGCCGACACTCGGCGAAGTAGAAAAAAATGACTTTCCATTTTCTAGGTGACAAAAATGATTTTTTTGTGAAGCAAGTACTAAAAATATATATGATGCAAAATTGCACCAATACAATTATCACACAAGTAGACCATATTTAATAGATAATCCATAAATATTAGGAATTTTCTCACTTTCTAACTAATTTCGTCTATTTAAATGACTTTATGACCATTTTTTAAAAATAATTGAAATTTGAACTTCATGTGTGGGATAGTTTGCTCTGATTTTTTAAAAAAAAATCATTTTAAGTTACACATGTACCGACTATATCACAGAATTGTCGATAGTTTTGAAAAATGCAACCCCTTTCTATGAATAGCCATGGTGACGATTTTGACCATTTTTAAAAAACTCTAAGAAAGTGAAAAAATACTCAAAAAATAAATCCTTTGACAAGGAGTCCTTTTATGTGTACTACTCGATAGTAGAAAATATAAACTTGAGTTTTGATAAACTTTACAAAAAACTCTTCATAAAGACGTTTATCGTCTATAAACATGTATATGTTTCAAGCCAAATGACCAAGGTATGGCCATTCCTGTGTCATAATTTATGATAAAGTTCCCATATTTGACACATATGTGTATTTTGGTATGATAAACAATGGTGCCAAACTGGATTTTTATTTTTAGAAATACCATTTTCCATTTTTTCAATGCCAAAAATGACTTTTTCTTTGTGAAGCAAGTATAAAAATATGATGCAGTACATTTTGAAAATTTTAAATGTTTTAAATCTAAAATTGTGTGGAGGAAGACGAAGCAATTAGCCTAGCTAACTACAGTACATTTTGAGTGTCTACAATATTTCACTTGTCTGAAGTGGTACACTGCACAATCGTTGTTCTAGGCAAAGGAAACTAGTAATCATCACAGGAATTTCACTGTAGAACAACAAAATGACACGCTATAACACATCTGAAGAAAAACATATTGGAAAGGAATCTGAATATCGAATAATTTCATTGGACACATTTTCATAAAATCAAATCAAACCTGAATGCACATCTACGCTCCTAACTTCTCCTCTGTCAACACGACCTGTCCGATCTTTCGAAGCTCAAAAGGGGGGAACAGAGGCTGGTAATCATATATCAACAGTGCATTACCATACTACATGTCAATGTTTACGTGAATATTTCAAAGTTTGACCAAGAGAATTAAGTGCAACAAAATGGAATAGAAATACACTTCATAATCTCATCACATCGAACTAAGTTAACCAACTGCACATTGTATGGACAGCCGATAAGAACAGGAGAGCCTGACAGCTAGCTACAAAATTAGTAACCACCTTACCAATTTTGTTAAATCAATGTGAAAGCAAACTAAAATTCTTAATTCGGTGAATACTTCAGTCCAAAGTTTATGTACATGTCAGAGTCTGTAAACTTATAATGTTACTATCAGTCGGTGTACAACTCCACAGATCCAGACATGTAACTTGTCAATGCAAGGAGTTGCTCAAATCCAACAGGTCGTTTTCCATTGGTATCTTAGTTCCAAAAACACAGTGAAATAAACTTACAATGCAGAGTGATTGAAATATAAAGTACATAATTGAAAGTACAAATTGATCTTCCTCAGGGTACAAACCATACCAATTGTTTACGACCCAATATGACCTACGGGCACTACCTAAAGGAACAAAATAAGCAATATACAAGTTCCCATTTAAAGGCTAAACATACACACATATAAGTAAATGAGCGCTCAAAGACACTATCCTCACATCTATTCCAGTACACAGTAAACCTGATCGTCCGACACCGACGCGGTGCCGCCTTCGGGTGGCATCTTTCCTTCCTGAAGGGCGTTGTGGCTACCCTTCATCTGCTTCCTTGTGTGTCGAGGGAAACCCTAGGACCAAATCTGGTCCGGCAGCAGCACGACTTTCCTTCTTGAAGGTGTTGCTTGGTACTCGTCGATTCGGTACTAGGAGTGTGGTGGTACATCTTCGGAGAGGGCGCAGCGGGTGCGGGTCATCGTCGCTTAGTTAATCTGCCTATGTCGTCTTTTATTTCTTCTTTTCCTTTCTTTGGGTGCTTGTTGGCTGTCGCCCCAGCCGTGTCTCTCGTTGGTTGTATCGGGTGGTTGCTATATTTATATAGCGGGGCTACGGCCTATTTCGTCACAGTAAACCTGAAATGCCCTTTAGAACTTATAACCCTTATACTCCACCTATTCTAAGTTGTAGTTTATTTCTTGGTACAACACTAAAAGAGGAAAAGTGGAGAACATTACGATCTATCACAAATAAATGGATACAGATATCATTGAATGATCTACAAAGTTAATGATATCATTGGATAAACAACCGTAGAATTTCAAGCACTTTTCAATAACACTTGCATGTAAATAAGGTAATAACTAAATTTAAGCATGAACAAAAAACTGAAGAGAGCATATGAAGTCGGTAAACTTATCCTCAAGAACAAAAGTACAGCATAAAAATCATGTCACTAACTTCAAAAGGCCATTATTTCCCAGACGAATACCGGCTATCCAAATTGCCTCTTTCAAGGGCCAGCTCAGAAAAAATTCAATACTTTATTTCGACAAAAAACCAGTCATCGAATCAGGCCTTAATGTTGTAGGTGATATATACTTGTCTAGCAATGCTCACTGAAGCTTTAATCAGAGACCAAGCAAAACACAACCTACGCCAAGCCTATCATCCCCTTGGCCGTCCCCTCGTTCCACTTGGGTGTATTATGCCACTTCTGTACAGATGCGCTCCCATATCTGCTCAAAGGGACCACAGGCAGCAGCTTGTTTCAAGAGGATCCATCGGGCAACAACATAACTTGTTTTTACATGTTAGCTGGAGTCAGATACTTGGAGATGCTAGTGGGGATGTACGTGAACTCCATACTGTACCTACACCGTGGTGCGAACTCAGCGACTCCTTGCAGCACCTTCTTCTTAAGGTTCACAGCTATCACCCATGCCTGCTCCTCCTTGCCGGCTCCTAGGACATCGCAGAGGATGATGCCCTGCTCAAGGTCAACCCAGCCCATGGTGCCAGCATCTCCTCCGATGTTTATCACCTTGAGGCAATGATGAGTTGCAAGTTTGTGCTCATAACGCTGGTCCTCTAAGACAGCAGTCTTGCGGTCCCAAGTATTACTCCGAGAGTCGTACGTGTAGAGATTGTACCGACTCATTTGGAGTTTCAGATCATCAGTACAAAGTGCTGCGATCTTGTATGCGTCCAAGTCATCACGGCTTTGGTGGCGGCGGAGGGTGAGGATGCCATCGGCGGGGGGATCCAAATCATTAGTACGAAGTGCGGCGATCTTATATGCATCCAAGTCATCCCCGTAGCGCAGGAGGCCAACCGCATAATCATGGAAGTAGCATGAGTCAGTGCCTGGCTCGGGATGCCTGACCTTGTCGAGCATCGGCCAGCACCCCGTCCCCAGCGACCGGGGCCCGGTAGACGTAGTAGTCGTGCTTGTAGCTGTACCTCCCGTGCGTCAAGAGAAAGAGGGCGAGGTTACCCTCCGTGGGTTTCCCTCGGTATCGCCCGGGTGATTCGTACCACCGAATCGCCCGCACGCGAGCTTCTATGGGCCCGGCCCTTTTATCTTCCGTTCGCTTCGTTTCATATGATTCTTTCGTGGAGACGACAGGGTTAGCTAGCTCTCGACAGTGCACTACACGTATATGCATACGTACAAAGGTCACGTCGCCAGCACTAGGCTAGCTAGTGTGGTGATTCGAACTGTGCGGTTGGCTTGTTGGTGGTTCGTTCATTTTATTTTACCTATTTTTGCTATCCTGTATCATCATCAATGCATCCGTTTTTTTTCATTTGTCTTTTTTTTCATACGTGTTTTCTTTCCTTTTTCCTTTTGTTCATTTTTATTTTCAGCTTTTCTTCTTAATTTTATTCTTATGTTTTTCATAGAATATTCTTTAGTTTTAATTGTTTCTCATGTGTTTCAACTTTGTTCTGTATGACTAAATTTTTGATTCACCGGTGCTAAACTTTTTTTCTTGTTTTTTGTTGTGCGGTCGCTGAAAATTTGTTCCTTTTAAAACTTTGTTCCGGTGAGTTCAAAATGTTGTTCCTCCTTCCATTTGTTCTTGTTCCGGCTACTAAAATTTCGTTCCACAGAGCAAAATTGTGTTCCCTTAGCTATCTCAACTTTTGTTCCTCGCCTCTTAAAACTTTGTTCAACTCGGTACAAAATGTTGTTCCTCCTTCTATATGTTTTTGTTTCATGGCTACTATCATTTTTGTTCCACGGCGCAGAAAATGTGTTCCTTTAGCTGTCGCGATTTTTTTTGTTCCTAACGTGTTAAAACTTTGTTCTGCTCAGCACAAAATGTTGTTCCTTCTTTTGTTTTTTTTCCACGGATTCTAAAATTTTGTTCCACAGAGAAAAATGCGTTCCTTTAGTATTCGCAACGTTGTGTTCCTCGCCTCTTAAAACTTTGTTCCGCACGGTTCATACTATTATTCCTCCTTCTATATGCTTTTTGTTCCATGGCTACTATCATTTTTGTTCCAGAGAGCAAAAATTGTGTTCCTTTAGCTATCGGGTTTTTTTGTTCCTCACATGTTAAAACTTTGTTCCTCGTTTTTTTGCTCTCACAATAGTCGTGATTTGTTCCTCGTGTTTAAACTTTGTTTCGTATGTTAAATTCTTGTTCCTCTTGTACTCATGTTTTGTTCCACATAGTTTTAATTTTTGTTCCTACAGTAGTGGTGATTTGTTCCTCGTGTTTAAACTTTGTTCTGTATATTAAATTCTTGTTCCTCTTCTACTCATGTTTTGTTCCACATAGTTTTAATTTTTGTTCCTACAATAGTGAAGATTTGTTCCTGGTGTTTAAACTTTGTTCCGTATGTTAAATTCTCGTTCCTCTTCTACTCATGTTTTGTTCCACATAGTTAATTTTTGTTCCTACAATGGTGGTGATTTGTTCCTCGTGTTTAAACTTTGTTCCGTATGTTAAATCCTTGTTCCTCTTCTACTCATGTTTTGTTCCACATAGTTTTAATTTTTGTTCCTACAATAGTGGTGATTTGTTCCTCGTGTTTAAATTTTGTTCCGTATGTTAAATTCTTGTTTCTCTTCTACTCATGTTTTGTTCCACATAGTTTTAATTTTTGTTCCTACAATAGCGGGGATTTGTTCCTCGTGTTTAAACTTTGTTCTGTATGTTAAATTCTTGCTCCTCTTCTAGTCATGTTTTGTTCCACATAGTTTTAATTTTTGTTCCTACAATAGTGGTGATTTGTTCCTCGTGTTTAAACTTTGTTCCGTATGTTAAATTCTTGTTCCTCCTCTACTCATGTTTTGTTCCACATAGTTTTAATTTTTGTTCCTACAATGCGGGGATTTGTTCCTCTTGTTTAAACTTTGTTCCGTATAGTATGTTAAATTCTTGTTCCTCTTCTAGTCATGTTTTGTTCCAAATAGTTTTAGTTTTGGTTCCTACAATAGTGGTGATTTGTTCCTCGTGTTTAAACTTTGTTCCGTATGTTAAATTCTAGTTCTCCTTCTACTCATGTTTTGTTCCACATAGTTTTAATTTCTGTTCCTACAATAGCGGGGATTTGTTCCTCGTGTTTAAACTTTGTTCCATGTTTTGTTCCACATAGTTTTAATTTTTGTTTCTACAATAGTGGACATTTGTTCCTTGTGTTTAAACTTTGTTCCGTATGTTAAATTATTGTTCCTCTTCTACTCATGTTTTGTTCCACTAGTTTTAATTTTTGTTCCTACAATAGTGGTGATTTGTTCCTCATGTTTAAACTTTGTTCCGTATGTTAAATTCTTGTTCCTGGACTTTTTTGTTCCCTGCGATGTTTTTTCTGTTCCCATGTGTATAATTATTATTCCTTCATTCAGAAAATTTGTTCCACTTACTATATAAAATAAGTTTTCACAAATATTTGTTTATGGATTTTATGTTCCCATGTGTAAGTATTTGTTCCTTCATTATTTTTTTTGTTCCAGTTACTCTATAAATTAGTTTTCAATTTTTGTTTCTAGATTTTTTTTTGTTCCCTACGATGTTTTTTTGTTCCCATGTGTATAATTATTTGTTCCTTCATTCAGAAAATTTTGTTCCACTTACTCTAAAAGATTAGTCTTCATAAATTTTTGTTTTGGATTTTTTGTTCCCATGTGTATATTTATGTTCCTTCATTTAGAAATATTTGTTCCACTTACTGTACACAATTAGTTTTCTTTTTGTTCCTAGATTTTTTTGTTCCCTGCGATGTTTTTTTGTTCCAATGTGTCTAATTATTTCTTCCTTCATTTTGTTCCTCTTACTCTACAGAATTAGTTTTCAATTTTTGTTCCTAAATTTGTTGTTTCCCGTGATGTTCTCTTTTGTTGCCATGTGTACAATAATGTGTTCCTTAATTCGTAAAGAGCTGCTCCACCAACCCTACAAAATGACGTGAACTGAAATTTGCTCCTTTTTGTTTCGTGTTATGTATGGTTTTGTTCACGTAGATAAAGGACAGAAGGAATTTTGGATTAATGTTTTTATTCATACTATACTGAAAACTTGTTCCCAAACTCAGTAAACCCTTATTCTTTTCGGACTAGCTTTTAGTTTTTCAATTCCTAAATACTTGCTCTTTGGAAGTATTCTTTTTCTGTACCTTCATAAATATTCATGTGATCATGGCCTCTTATTGTTTTCGTTCTTGTTAGAGTTCCTTCAAAATAGTAAACGTGTTCCTCTTGTTGCGAACGATTGTTCCGATTTTTCCATTGAAGTAGTCCTCATCAACTTTCAAAGTATGTTGTATTCCATACTGTTCCTCCAATAATGTTCCTTTTTCCTCAGCTACAAATTATTAAATTATTTTGTTCACGGATTATTCCATGGCAACGAAAAGCTTTTGTAGTAAAATCTTCATTTCGCTGGTTATTGCAAGTTTTTATTATATTCGCTGTGTAAATCTTGCTCGATTTGCAACTAGCGAGCTCTGAACTATGCCTGACAACAACACGACCTGGTACCCAGAGCCACATGCATGATGCATTAAATTTTTGTCATACCTGCTACACACCTGAATGGAGGCAGGCACGGTGCCGTATAGTGGAGACGGACATACGGTACTTGTCAACAGTCACGGTCAAGCGCAGCAGCAAGGGTCTAGCTTCTTTTTTTAGTCCCACATCGGAAAATTAGTACTTCCTCCGATCCAAAAAATGATTCGCACGTTGTACCTAGCAGTTGTACTAGCTAAGTTGTTTTCTCCCGACCATTTTAATGGATCGGAGGGAGTAAGAAACATACTATCTTAAATAGTAGCGTCTGCCTCAAGGATATCAGTAGTCGGACGATCACGACCAGGCCACGTGCATGCAAGCGCATAGAAGCAATGCTCTTGACAATACTAAATGGGCCTCTGCCTGCACTCGGCCCAACTGGGCGAAACGAAAGCAGGGGATCGCCCGGGCGACATAGAGGATCACCCCCCCCCTCCGTCGCGACCAACTTAGGCTCCGAGCAGAGCTCGGTGGGTTGGTTGTTGGTGCAGGATACGCAGAAATAGGAAACTCGCGGCGGCTGGGTGAGGAAGAAGCTGGTGTGGGTAAACGCGGTGGTATTGCTTCTCTCATCGACGATGTAGGCGGATGCGTCGACGAGGGCTTCTTCCACGGGAGTGCCGAGTTTGAGAGCCGGCGGCCGCAGGGAGGCTTCCAGATAGCGCTTCGTGGACATTGATCCGCTTCCGGTGGATGAGCAGCCAATGTTTCTCCCCTTCTATCGCGGGCCGGCCCGGTCCGTTTATGGGTATGTCATGCCTCGCCGGAAATCTGTGTTTCCATGCTTGCCATGTAAACAGTAAACACGGGGAGGTCCTGTGCGGCGCTCGTTAGCGCCGCATAGTCGTAGCGGCGCCTACGTGCGACCGGAATTGGGCCGGCCCATCTCACTCGCACGTTCCTTCGACCGCTTCTTTCACGCGCTTCTAGACTGAATTGTTCGTGCAGTTCGTTCGACTGCTGAAAAGTTTCGACTGCAATCGTACGTTTAGAGTTAGCTAGCTGCTCCCAGGTTCGCACGATTAGAGTTAGCTAGAGATAGCTAGCTACGTTGCTTGGCCTCAAAAAAAAAATCTAGCTACGTTGCTCCAATGCTCAGCACGATCAGAGCTATCTACGCTCGCTCGAGCAGGTGACGTCACTACGTTTCAGCTAGCTAGCTCGCTGGAGCAGCGCGGACATTTTTTATATGTTCGATATGTACAATAAACACATAATCAAACAAAACGTATGAAAAAAAATCTCGAAAGTAAAAAAAATCAGAAATACATGTAGACTGAAATCAAACATACAAAAAAAAATTAAACCCGAAGTATAAAAATTTGGAACCATTTTTAAATTCGGAACCATTTTTAAATTTGGAACCACTTTAAAAATGGAATCATTTTTAAATTTGGGACCATTTTCAAAATGGAACCATTTTTAAAGTTGGAACCATTTTAAAATTTGGTACCATTTTCAAAATGGAAGAATTTAAAATTTTAGAACCATTTTAAATTCGGAACCATTTTCAAATTTGAAACCATTTTAAATTCGGAACCATTTTAAAATTTGGAACAATTTGAAACTTGGAATAATTTTTTAATTTGGAACCATTTTTAAATTCGGAACCATTTTAAAATCGGAACCATTTCTTAATTTGGAACCATTTTAATTTCGGAACCATTTTTAAATTTGGAACCATTTTAAATTCGGAACCATTTTTAAATTTGGAACCATTTTCAAAAATGAACAAATTACAAATTTAGAACCATTTTTAATTTGGAACCAATTTAAATTCGGCACCATTTTAAGTTGGAACCATTTTCAAAATTGAACCATTTTTAAATTTGGAACCATTTTAAAAAATGAACAATTTTTAAATTTGGAACCATTTTAAATTTGGAACCATTTTCAAAATCGGAACCATTTTTTTCGGGTCGGAACCATTTTAAAAAAGGAACCATTTTTTCGGTTTGGAACCATTTTTTCGGTTCGGGACCATTTTCAAAAAGGAACCATTTTTTCGGTTCGGAACCATTTTCAAAAAGGAACCATTTTCGAAAAAATGGAACCATTTTTCAGTTTGGAACCATTTTAAAAAATCGGAACCATTTTTTCGGTTCGGAACCATTTTCGAAAAATCGGAACCATTTTTTTTAGTTTGGAACCATTTTTTCGGTTCGGACCCATTTTCAAAAAGAACCATTTTCAAAAAATCGGAACCATTTTTTCAGTTCGGAACCATTTTTAAAATTCGGAACCATTTTTTCAGTTCGGAACCATTTTTTAAATTCGGAATCATTTTTAAATTTGAAACCTTTTTAAATTCGGAACCATTTTTCAATTCGGAACCATTTTCATAAATGGTTCCATTTCTAAATTTGGAACCATTTCAAAAATGGAACCGTTTTAAAGAAATGAACAATTTTAAAATTTGGAACGATTTTCAAAATTTAACTATTTTCAAAAACAATTTTAAAAACCATTTTAAAATTGGGAACCATTTAAAAATTGGAAATAATTTTAAAATTTGGAGCCATTTCTAAATTTAGAACAATTTTAAAAATGGAACCATTTTCAAATTTTAAAATTGTTTCCAATTTAAAATTATTCATTTTTTAAAATGGTTCCATTTTTAAAAGAAACGAAAACAAAACAGAAAAAAGAAACAAAAACAGAAAAAGAAAAAGAAACGAAAAAGAAAAATAAAAATGAAAATAAAGAAAAAGAAAAGAAAAAAGAAACAGAAAAAAAACTATTTCCAAATTTTTTTTAAACCGAAAAGAAAACATAAAACAAAACAGGAAAAAAGAAACAAAAAAAGATAAGGAAACGGAAAATGAAAACTGAAAAGAGAAAGAATAAACGGAAAACAAAAAAGAAACAGAAAAAGAACCCAAAAATCCCAAACTGCGTACGAATAAAAGGCGGAATAATGAATCATGTACGTGAACACGGACGTAGCACAGTGGTTATGACCCCATGAACGCATCGAGGAGATGCGGGTTCGAATCCTGCGCGGAGCATCGCTGTAATATTCTTTTTAGCGGTTTGAGCGATACCTAATGGGCCGGCCCAGATAACGCTTCGCGAGCGAAATCGTGTAGGCGCCCCTAAATTCAGCGGCGCTAACGGGCGGCAAATAGGATCCACCGTAAACACGGCCTGTTCTAAAAAAAGAAACAATAAACACGGCCTGTTTGGGGTAATCATTACAAAAATAAACTTCTGGGAAGTTAAACTCAGCGACACTTATCACGTTCTCGTTTTCTATGTGTTCCTCTCTTGCCAAATCAAAGATCGAACTGCCGAATTGGCCGCTATTTCCTTCGCGTGCTCTCCACAATTGATTGCATGTTTGCCAAGTGTCGCAACCAAAATAAAAGTGGGGATAAGGATGAGAGAGAAAAGGTGGGAGTTGGGACTTGGGAGTGTAGTTTTTCCCTTTTATTTTTTAAAATTGAATTACTTAAAATGAAATATCTTATGAACCGTTTATCCAAATTACGACCGTTTTCACCTCGCGTCGAGATCTCTAAAACTAGATCCCATGTTGATAGGTTTTGATAAACTTTTGTTTTACATAAAAACTACAAACATGTACTTTGGGTTTCAACGTGTTTGTACATCAGGTTTCAAAGTTCTTGTACTTCGGGTACCGACGTACTCGTACTTCATGTGTATACTTGTATTCTGTGTGTCTGTGTAGTTTGTACTCTGTCTTTAGTATATTTTTGTACTTTCTATTATGTGTACTGTGTATTTTGTATTTCGTGTGTGTAATTTGTACTCTATGCTCTACGTACTTTGTACTCTTTGTTCTTTGTACTCTGTACTTCGCAAATCTATTTAGCTATTTAGATATATTCTCGATTTATGTGTACACTTCAGATTCTCTGTGTGTATGTACTCCGGGTTCTATATATGTACTCTGCACTTCTATATACATGTACTTTGAGGTTTTGTTCAAAATTTTGCACTTAGAGAATTTTGTACTTCCGTAACTTTATACACTATATCTGTGTGCCTGGACTGCGAAGAAAAAAATAAATTTGAACATTTTAAAAAAACATAACATTTTTAAATCTTAAAAAATTAAATCAGATTTTTTAAAAATCTGAACATTTTGTTAAAATTGAACATTTTAAAATATACATTTTTTAAATGAGAATATTTTTAATTCTGAACATTTTCAAAATCAGACATTTTTCAAATCCGAACACATTTGGCAAATCTGAACATTTTTAATATAAATATTTTATAAATGAAAATTTTAAAAATTTGAATATTTTTAATCTTGAACATTTTCAAAATATGGATTTTTTTAAAATTAACATTTTTCATAATATAAATGTTTTTAAAATTAAAACATTTCTTAATCTGAACAACTTTCGAATTTGAACATTTTTAGAATCTAAACATTTCTTAAAATGAACATTTTTCAAAATCATATACAAGTGAGAAAAAAGAAAACGAAAATGAAACGAAAACAAAACACAAAATAAATGAAAAGAAAAATAAAGAAACGGAAATAAAAAAGGAAAACTATAAATGAGCCGACCCGTTGCAGAGACGGGGTGTGCTATACGAGCCTCCTGCACCGCAAGGGTGGCAAATAGGATTTGCCTCTCGAAAGTGAGACCTTAAGGTCGACTCTACAAAGGTTTTTATACATTTTTCTTATTTTTTTATATTTTTCTGTACTTTATTGAAAAAATAGCCTAGAAGGCCTAAAAGAGCCTAGAATCGCCCAAAAATCTAAAATAGCATTCGGTCCGCCCAAAAACGTGTCGTGCTGGGCCGGGCCATGACCTTTTATATATTCGCGGCGTGGGCCAGTCCGCTGGCTAGCACTAGTTCCAGTTGAGAACGAGGTATTGGATGTGACCTTACATAATTCTCCTATAGTTTAACCAAATATAAGCATGATCGGTCTAGCCGCAACCCTATCCTCGGCGCTCCGACCGTCTCCTTTTTTATCTTGTTTCTAGCCTAGCAAAATTGTAATGTCTTTTGAGTTACCCGGACCCAAGTGCTTTTTACCAACTAGTAATTATGCATGTGCAACGCACCTCTCAACAAATATAAATTTAATTAAAAATACTGAGAACATAAGGTACTAAAAAACTATATTACAATTAGACCTTTATCTGCTAGCCACTTAGCCCCTTCAGGGCTCGTTGCTTGGGTGTCAACACGGTTCCATTCCTTGTTGAACACATTATCATGCGGAGAGAACAAATATCCCCGGACCCATTGACGAGGTGTTATCTCATCAAATCCCATGGCTAGGCACCTTGGGTTGAGATCAGGAGAGAGATTGGTAGCGCTGGCGGTGACTACGGCTGACAAGCAAGGTTTACCCAAGTTTAGGGCCCTCGTGTGGATGTAACACCCCTACGTCATGCTTGTCTGATTATTGATGGAGGTGAACAATGGTGTTACAAGGGGCTCGGCGAGATGTCGATCTCGCCAAGGTTCTGATGGCTAGAGTATTGCGTGCCCAGGTCGGCGCCCCTCCCAGCCTTTATATAGGAGGCTGGGTCTCGGGGATCAGCAACCGACTTGGTTTACAAGTAAGGTAAGTTCAAACCGATCCTATCTACGCTAGACTTGGAGCGTACTCCTTCTCCTTGTGGGCCTCGGACTTGGTCCTTTAATGGGCCTTCATGTTCATCTGGCTCCTTATACGTGCACCAGGTACCCTACGGTGGGGCACCCGAAAGGTAGGCCCACGTCACCCATGGAATAATATTCAAGTTTCGGAAATAAAATGTCAGGTAAACAATGAAACGATGATTCACATATATAGTTAACATAATTTCCAAGAATAAAAAAAATACATCTAGAAAGTTTTTGATAAATAAAAATCACAATTTTATTTGACATATAGCTACAAACTGGAATTTAAGATCGAGACAAAATGCATCTAAACTGAAAATTGTGGGTTCACATGTCATCAATTTTCATGTTCATCACACATACATTACACTCAACATGTCCATCATAGCGGTTGCCGTCTATTCCAGCTCGTTGTCATCCGTTCAATCTCCTGAATGATCATAATTACTAAGGGAAATCTTGAAGACCGTAACACCAAATTAGGCGCTTTTCTTAAGCTTAACTGATTTCACACTATGAACTCATACTATAGTTCTAGAATATCTCTTGAATAATAAGCCCTTCGTGAGAGAAGAAAAATGGAATACAAACCACATTAACTAGAAAAAAACTTTTCTTAAACACCAACGATGCTATCAACGGTTTACACTCATCTTCATTCTCGAATCATATTTTTCCCTATTTCGTTATGATGCATCTACTGATTCTATTTTATAATTACCACTTGAATAGCTACATTGCAACTGAATATGGCATAACTCCGATGAGTGTAAGCAACACTTCAACCTAAGTTCCAACATCAAAGCACGCATATAGTGCACATGAAACTCTAATAGGACGACCTGAAGTTGCTAGCGTACAACATAGAAGCTGCAATTTTAAGCTAAGTACTCTCTTTCTAAATATGTGATATTTTAGTCCTTTTTAGATTCACATGTATTTAGACGTGTTTTATTGTGCATGTTCACTCATTTCAATCTGTATATATCTACATTAAAATATCTAAAACATCTTATAATTAGGAACAGAGATGGTAGTTGAGAACATACCAGGAGACCTTTATGAGTTCGATGTAGTGTTTTAGGCTTAAGCACTCAACTTTGTCTCATGGCGTGTGCGTGTTAACAAGAAAATCAACCGACCATAACAGATACGGTTGCTACAATTATGGAAGGTACCAATCTCTTGTAGATATGAGCCGGTTTTATTACAAACACGTACACATGATAACATATGGATCGCTAACAGCCCCCTTATCACATTTTTTATAAGTTGAGATTACACTTGATTTTTTCCAGGTTTCGTACATGCGACACCTTGGTGAAGACATCTACAACTTGATCTTTTGATTGGATGAATCTGACCTCAAGTAATTTGTTAGCAACTCGTTCTCTCACAAAATGAATATCAATTTCTATATGTTTTCTTCACGCATGGAACACAGAATTAGCATACAAGTTGGTGGCACCAAGATTATCACACCTATTTAACTACAAGTTCAGTGAGAAGACACTGAAACCAAATAATTTCAGCTGTTGCATCCGCTAGTGTTTTATCTTCGTCGAAATTAATATTGCATCCCACAATTTCTAAAATTTGCAACCACTTAACTAACCGCTTAGTTTAGTGTAGTTAAACCACTTAACTAACCACATGCTTACAACTTGATTAACTATTAGAAAACTATTAACCTTCAAGATCGTGGATTAACGAATTAACAGTTTCTCGATCGTATTAGAAATAAATGTTCAACGATAAATGAATTTTATTATTACATGCATGCGTCTTCCTCGATAGCCGCCGATGCCTCCGAACCTTCATTAACCATGCATGCATCGATGCACTAACCAATTACTACATGTAGGAGTACTTATCATTGTTTAACCATGCATCGAACTATAGTACTATACTAGTAGCTGGCTTGCTTCAGTAGCCAACATATAATGAACAGAGTCTCTCACACACACGATACACAGGTCGAATCTTGCACACACATAGTTCCCAAATTAACTAGTCCTCCTCGTGCATGTATCATGACGATCAATCTTTCATCCACTATGATCTTCTTCCACCATCCGGCATCATCCGTCCATCACCGCGCAGCATGGTCATCAAATCTCTGCAAACAATATATTTGTACAAGTTTCACATCATCAGACAATTTGGCACATCTTGCCATGATTGAATTAACAGATATGCTCGGTCGACAGATCTTAACTGTTAGTTACCAGAGGTGGAGGCCGTGGCCGGCGTGGAGGCTGCTGCATGCCGGGTCCTGCAGGTTGGGCTGCGTGGGCTGCAGCCTGAACCCGGCAGCTTCGGCGGCCTGGAGCTGCAGCTGCGGCGACGTCAGCTGCAGCGCGGTGCTCGACGACTCCTCGCCGCCGTAGTATGGAGTCGGCGGGAAGGCTGGTGTCAGCATCGCCAACACCGGCGGCATCCCCGCCATCGTCTTCGCGTCACCGCTGCCACCGCCCATGCCATGCTGGTTCTCGCTTATCTATAGAACAAAGAACCAATACAATGCAGCACACATATATAAATAATCATTATAATTTATACATTCATGCAGATGTTTGCTTCAGCAAAATGTTCTGGCCAATATAAAGTTAATTAAGCAGGTTTGATTCATTACCATGCGACACAGGAAACTGTTCTGATCTTCCAAGATATGCTCCTGTTAATTGATCAATCAGTAGCACATATCAATTACCACGATTTCATACACAAGAATAGCAGAAGAGAATGAGCGATTAATAATCCGTTACCTTGCGACGTAAGTTGTCGAGCTGCTGATTCAGGAGCTCATGCTGCAAGCCAAACACGGCAGTACAAGGCATGCATTAACTGGGCCATCAGTACATCAACTAATGATAGAACTAGCTCTTTAACAGTACTTCATGTGCTATATTGTGCTGCAAGGGTGTGAGAGTAACTAGCTAGTTGATGGCATGAATTATTTTTGTACCTTTCTTGCGCGAACTTTTGCAACCGAGAACTCGAGCTGCTGCTCGATGTCGTTGACGTCGGCCAGGGAGAGGGAGGAGAGGTCGTCTCCGGTGTACCTCCGGATGCCACTTTCCAGCTTCTCCATCTCGTTCCTCATCCGTGTCATCTCCACAAATATTTGCTGCATCCATGAATTTGTAATGCTAATAAATCCCCCAGAAATCAGTTAGTGGAGCTACTAAACACTGCCACATTAATTAACAATACTCTCTACTAATATATATGCAAATATCTATGTGTTTACCTGATCATGGTTAATCTCCTCAAATTGACTGTTTGTAGCGTTCTGGTACTGCTCAATGAGATCCCTCAAGCTGCACCATTAGATATTGTATAATGTTAATTAATTAATTCAGTTAATTACTAGTCTGTTGGTGAGGAAAAAAACATATATCATGTGTTAGTTAACTAGTGTATTTTGGATAACTAGCTAAGTAGCTAGTGTAGTGGTGATGGCTAGAACATATAATGTGGCTAGTTCATGCAAATCAGGAACTAATTGTTGACGAACATCACACAGATTATCTAAGAAATTGGTTCTTTTTTCTGCATTTTCTGGATGCATACATCACGTGAATTATTGAATAAATTTAGTTTCATCTGTTGGAGACTTGGAGTTAGCTGCATCCAGTTTATAGTAACAGGCGCTAGCTTCTACCAAAACTAGGGAGTTCATGGTCGCATAATGTTTTAGATGCAGTGATGCACTATAAAATTGTAGGGTGCATGCATCGACCGATCTAAATATAATAATGTCCTCGAATATAATTTCGAAATAAGAAACGCACTGAGAGAATTGTAAATCCAGGGTATGTTGACAGATTAACACATAACCCTTGATCCACGCAGACAAACAAATTAATCATCATTCGCAATAACAAAACAAAATATCCAGGCTTTGAGATGACATGATAAAGAGAAAAGACAGCATCTCTCTACACTAGACAGATCGCGAAAAATCAAGGTACACATGAAAAGGAAGCACAATAGCTACCAAAACATACAATTTCAGCTCTAATCGCACAACACTAAGAATGAAGAATTTACAACTTAAATGGCCAGTCAGTAGATCCGGTCCTCAAAAGTCGAAGGAAAGAAAGAAAGAAAGAAAGAAAGAAAGAAAGAAAGAAAGAAGAACGTGGCAGATCATGGAAGAACGTACCTGCAGGCGGGACTAGAGTACTCAAACATCCTGCCGGTGCTGGAGAAGACGACGACGCCAACGCGGGCGTCGCAGAGCACGGCCAGCTCGTTGGCCTTCTTCAGCAGCCCTCCCCGGCGCTTGGAGAAGGTCACCTGCCGGTTCGTCGCGTTCTCGATCCGCTTGATCTCGATCTTGCCGCGACCCATCACGATCGATCCAAGCAGGAACCCCAAGCTGTTGCTTTCTGCCTCTCCGCTCTTTCTGCAGGAACAACAAGATCAAGGAAATAAGAACTCATGCATCAAATGAACCGGATCTAGCTAGCCCACTAATTCTAGATAATCGAACAATAGGAATCAGAAGTAGATCGAAATTTTCATGTAGAACTAGCTAGCCAGATGCGGTCCGGCCTCTTAATTTGCCAAGAACCAAAGAGCTATCTAGCTCATCATAAATAAAAAAGAACACACAGTCGGAAGTAGAAAATTTTCACTAAATCTGCAAAGAACAAACGAGGATTCTTTTTGGCACAGATCATAAGGATGGAGAGACAGGAGGAGGAGAGTAGCAGTGGTGATATGTGCACATTACCTTGTGTAGTGCTTGCTTCAAAGGCTAAGGCAGGGGGTGCAGAAGGGGAGACATATATAGAAGGAGAGTACGGGTGCAGTACACTACTTGCTAGCTAGCTAGCTAGGTCTACCCTCTCCTCATATCCTGCCTGCAGTCCAAGTAAACCGAAAAGGTAAATGGTCAGCAGTAATAATTCGTTAGCAGCTGACAGTTTTGACTGGCTGTAAATAAAGCTACTTTTTTCTTGCATCCTCTTTGTGTACGTGTTCACTATTCATTGTAGTCGACCTTGTTTCCCATCATGGAATTACGCACAAATAATTCTTGTTTTTCCTTTCTTTCTCTGACTACACCCTAGATACCCCTATACGGTCTTTCAAGACGTGAATGTTTGTATACACGAAGGTTACACTCACCCCTAGTGTAGTCGCGAATTAATTTTGAGTCAAATCATGCCCACATGAGCATCACCAGTGCATGCAATGATGCAGCCTGCAATATGCACCAGTCTTGCGATACGCTGCAGGTCACACACGCAGAGAGCCTTGCGAGGAGATCGATCAAGATTCAGGATTGATGTGCAGCTAACGATCTGCATGGCCTCACAAGGCACCGCGGAAAGCAACGCTCTCTCTCAGCTCGGTGTGTGGGACGTGTAACCGCCCTCTGACCGCGGTGGCCCCTATCACGTTGGCCAGAGACAGTGACACTTGCCACTGCACTGCGCCCAAGAAACAAACCCTAGGAAGCTAGCTGCACCGTATTGACCACAGTGGCTGCACTGCTTGCTTTGATGGGGATCGCCACCTTGTTCCACATGGGGTGCTAGCTGGGGCGCCCTCCCGTTTTGGGAATGGGGGAATAAAATGTGGCAGAGGTTTTCTCCTGGCCATTTTGGTCCATCGCCATGATACCATATGCATGATGCCTGCTTGGTTATGGTTCATTTCGTATGGCTCCGTGATGTTTTTTCTGGAACGATATTGGTCCATGTATGCATGGAGAGCTGTCAAGTCCCGGGAGATTTTGCGTTTTAGTTGCTCTTATATAACCCATATGAATTGCAACTGAATGTTATTTGTTGCATTGCGCTTAGTCTTAGGCTTCGGTCGAACCGAACAAGCAATTTCTCATTTTTTTTTGCATCGATCACTCAGGTGCAGCTTATCTCTTTCTCTATCTATTCGAGACGACGAAACTCGTCATTTTATTTTTCATTTTCATTTGGATGAAGTCATGGATCAACCGGTCGTGGACTGGTTGTATGTTTTGTTCTTTTCTTGTATGAATTGTCATACTTTTTAGATGCCATAAATGCTCTTTTTTATTATTACCAAACGTCCATTTCACGTCTAGTTAATTTAAAACATCGGTGTCCCGTATAGAAAAATATGGTCCATAAAATTGCATGTGTTTTTAGATAAATGCTAAATTGTTTCTCTACCGAC
Organism: Poa pratensis; assembly: GCA_947311845.1. NCBI lineage: Eukaryota > Viridiplantae > Streptophyta > Magnoliopsida > Poales > Poaceae > Poa > Poa pratensis. Next base: position 14,586,502 of record CAMZMU010000099.1, on the reverse strand, counting down.
CAGTGAGTGTGGTGGACTGGTGGGGAGTCAAGTTTTGTTGGACTACTAGAAGAAACGTATGATACTTCCTAATAACAACCCTGAGTAAACAACTCTTCAAGATAACTGTTCATCAAAGAAAGCTCTTCACCTCTCACTGTGATTAGAAGGAAGTAAAGGAGACAACGTTCCAGTTGGAAAGAACAAACAAAGCGCCTGGTCCAGACGGGTTTCCTTACAGAGTTTTACCTGAGACCCGACCTTATAAGGCTATATTCCATCAACTTCATAATGGGAACATTGATTTGACTAGGCTCAACTTTGGTAAAATCATTTCTTTCCCAAGTTAAAATAAGTAAGTCGGATTCAAAAATTCTAACCAATATGTATGTGAGATGTCGGCTTGAAAAATTTCAAGTTGTGAATAACCGACTACATGGGATCCTTGACCATGTGGCCATCCCACTCAAACAACATTTATGAAAGGTAGAAATATATTGGATGTGGTGGTGGTATTACACGAGATAGTTCATGAGATGTATTAGAAGAAGTTTAAAACAATCATTTATGGTAAGGTGAAATGGCATTTTCTCAAGTAGTATGGATGGATTGAAAGCTTTGTCTATGGAGGTAGTGTGACAAATTTAATGTTAATATTGGTCATTATTTCTAAACGAATAAGGGTATCCTACAAGGCCAATAAGGGTATACCAAAAATTTAATGTTAATATTGGTCACACATTTCTCCCCTTCTTTTCAATATTATGGTAGACATGGTAGCCAATCTTGTTGAGTGGGCTATAAGACACATGGTCATGTAAGCGGTGTGGTTCCTCACCTTCTGGATGATGGATTTATCCATCATAAATATTAACTTGGAAAGGCTATAAATCTCAAATTTGTGGTATGCCCTTTTAATAAGTTCTTGGTTTAATATTAACTTCCATAAGAGTGTCTTTTTTAATACTTCGGCGATGTCATAGATTCTAAGGTGCAATATATACTGGGACTTTTGGTGTCATCGGGATAAATTCCATATATATTATCTGAAAATTATTTTCCATTATTGTAAGTTACGTTATTCAGGATGGAAACGCATCGAATAAGGATTATAGAAGTGGCCCTGGAGTTGGAAAGGAAAGTATATTTCTGCTCATGGACAACGTGTGTGTATCCATTTCTTCTTAGCAATACGTATTTCTTTCAAGTACCAAAGGGTGCGTTACAAAGGCTAGATTATTTTAAATCAAGACTTTCTTACAAAAAATATAGTAAAAAAGGAAGAAGTATCGTCATTTGGCAAAAGAGAGCATTATTTGCCGCCTAGAGGATCTTGAGGTAAACAACTTACACTCATCGGTAGATTGTTATTTAAACCTCTTAGTGAGGATGGTGTAAGGAAATATTACCTATGTAATAAGTATGAAGGTTCTACGAGATTTAACATATCCAATCGAAACCTTAAGAGTCTCACTTATGGATTTGTTTAATGAAGGTCAAACATTGTTCCAAGTTTTAACCTTCTCCAGTAACGATGGTTATCATGCGAGGATGTGGGAGGACACTTTCTTGGAGCATTTGCCTATAAAAGATCAATAGTCAAGGTTGTTCTAGATTTTTCGGCATTAATATGATACCGTCTATGAGGCTTCTGCTCCAAATGTACCCTTTCGAAGGGATTTAGTTGGTCCATTGTTAGCTGTGTCGAAGACTGTGTTAGATCGACTTGAGTCAGCTCACTTAAGGTAGAGATGGATTTTGATGAATATTATGAGTTTAGATGTAATATTCATCAAAATGAGGAATTCTATGTAATTTCACCTAGTGGCATGCCGATGAATGAGACAAGTTGGTGGAAGCTACTAGATCCCCTAAATATTACTAATATTTTCCTTTGGTATCTGCTCCGAGGAGTGTTTTGACGAAAAATGGCATTGCTAATAGTTATTGTCAAGGATGTAAAAATGTAGTTATTGTTATCATGAGTCAATCGAACGTCTATTTTTTAAATGAAAAATTTGTTTGAGATGTGCGGTCTATGTTTAAGTGGCTTCAAATCTCTACACCCTCCACGTGGTGTGCTCATTATATTTGGTAATTGGTTGTGTGGAATTCATAGGAAGTTTGCTTCACATATCCTGGTCTGGTTGTTGGGGGGGGGGGGGGGGGGGGGGGGGGGGGGGGGGGGGGGGGGGGGGGGGGGGGGGGGGGGGGG